>CM040189.1:88530857-88960857 GCA_022606455.1 Callitettix versicolor
TGAAACATTTATGTGACAGTAGTAAGCCAAGTATCATTGAGACTTTATTTTGTTTTGCTGTCAGTTCTGCAATTCTCAGTGTTATTTGTTTTTTGGATGTAAAAAATTATTTTAAAATTATGCAGTATTTTTGGTGAAGATGTCATGTCTATTCATATTTATCATTGGTGATTTTTTTTTTTTTTTTTTTTTTTTTTTGTTAGAGAAGAAGTCTATGATGATGAGTGTATCAACTGACTTCCCAAGTTAATAAAGTTGCTGTTGTGTATGAATCTGATAGTCACTTCATAATTGACCAAATATCATTACTTTTCTACCTTATCATTTTCTAATCATGGTATAATTATTTAAGATCTTCAACTTTGAAGTGTAGGGTGTTGTGTTTATTATCTGAGAGCATAAAAATGATTGTGACCAACAAACAGTGTTATTTGGAAGCCGCACTATTATTTTTGTAATTGTTTAAAAATGAGAGGGACACCCTGTTTTAAAGAATTCTCACTGGTGATGAAGAATTAATTCACTATTTGAATCATGAAACCAAATACCACATATGGTATGGAAAAAAAAGGAGTGACAAATCTTCAAAAGGCCAAAATGTTCAAGTCTGCCGAAAGGTGATGATCACAGTTTTTTGTGAATATGTTAAAGAGTGTTAATTGAATGTTCATGTAATTGCAGCATGAACATTTTCATTTTATTTTTACTTTGTGAAGTAAAAATCACACTTAAACTATTAAAAACAGTAAGGGTTTTTGTCATGCTAAGTTTTTTTCTAGTTAGCGACAACACCCATAATGCTCACATAAGAGTAAAGTTTCTAAATAAATTCAGATAGTACATTTTTGAACATCCTTCATATTCTCCAGATCTTGCTCCAAGTAACTTACTCGTGTTTTTGCACCTACAAAACCATCTTGGTATTCAAAGCTTTGCCAGTGATGAAGTGAAAACCTGGTGGGTAACTAATGTAATAATTGGGTAGAAGATTGGTATGACAATGGAATGCAAAGGCTGCTGTCTAGAGACACTTATTTTATAAACTTACTTTTTGGTTACCCTATAGTGAAATTCACCTCAGAGTAAGGTGGTGACCAGCCAACTGTAATAATAGACCCTCCCAAAGGGCCTATTGTATTAGCTCCTGTTGGTTAGATAGCTACCTAGGTTCAAATTATATATAATTTTCCACTACCAAAATACAACTTTCATTGGTTAAAAATAAAAAAATAAAAAGTTATAACTTGTGGTATATCACTATTTTCTGTTTATTTTGATACTAGATTTAAGTGAATTGGTCAATTTTGACACATGTGAAATGATTAATTTAAATCAGCTTAAATATAATTTTCAACAAAAAAATCTAAAAAGTGTACATACATATTAATTAAAATTATAGGTATGATATAATGGAGAAAACAATGTTTTGGTTATGATTTAGCTCTTCCTTTGTGATTAATTATATAAATTGTTTTGTTATATTTTATTTGTATGGGTTTTTTGTATTACGTGTAAGTTCCTAGTGTTATAGTAATAAATTTCAAGTTTTAGTTAATTTAATTTTAAATTATCTGTCTAAGATTAATACAGTATATGTGTTATCACTGTGGATATTCAATCACACAGTGTTAAAAATTGTTTTTATTTTAGGCAATCAAGGGCTCTTTCTTTGTACACAAGGTGTGTTCAGAAAGTAACGAGAATTAATTTTTTGAACAAAATATTTATTTATTCTTCTACATTGATGTTGTCACCTTCAAAATAGTCCCCGTTGGAGATTACACTTGCGCCAGTGCTTCTTCCAATCCTTAAAACACTTCTCAAACTCAATTTTTGAGATAGCCTTTAGTTCTTCCAGCGATGTGCTTTTAATTTCATCTATGGCCCTTTAAGGTTTTCTTTATTTTTGGAAATAGGAAAAAGTCACACGCAGCCTCCATGTCTGGTGAATATGGAGGCTGGGGCATAGTTACAGTATGGTTTTTGGCCAAAAATTCACGAACAAGCAATGAAGTGTGAGCTGGTGAATTATCATGGTGCAAAAGCCATAAATTGTTTTTCCGCAGATCTGGGCATTTTTTCAGATTGCTTCACGCAAACGACATTGAACTTGTAGGTAGTTCTCCTTATTGACCATGTCACCTGGTAACAGGAATTCATGATGCACTATGCCATTAATATTGAAGAACACAGTAAGCTTAACCTTCACGTTCTACCGCACTTGTCAAGCATTTTTCGGTCTTGGCGAGCCAAAATGCCTCTACTGGGATGATTGAGCCTTAAGTTCAACATCATATCCGTAAACCCATGTTTCATCACCTGTTATAATACGTTTCAGTAATTCTGCATCGTTGTTGACTTCATTTAGTGACTCCTGAGCAACTTCCATTTGCCACTATTTTTCTTCAAAATTCAACATTTTTGGAACGAATTTTGCTGCCACGCATTTCATACACAAAACATTGAAAACAATGTCATGACTTGATCCAATCGATATGCCAACATCATCAGTGACCTCTCTAATTGTGATTCGATGATTGTTCATAATTATTTCTTTCACTTTTTCCACGTTTTCATCTGTTGCTGATGTGCTGGTGCGTCCAGGACATTCGTCATCTTCAACATCTTCACGGCCTTCTTGGAAACGTTTATACCACTTGTAAACTCTTCCTTTACACATAGCAAACTCACCATAGGCCTTTGTTAACATTTCACACACTTTGTTACACTTTATTCGATTTTTTATGCAAAATTTAATACAAATTCTTTGACAAATTTTTGTTGTTGTTTTTCTTTAAACAAACGAAAATTGCCAAGCTCATAAAAACATGTCTAATCACAGACAAAGTCAACAATGAAAACAGCTGAAAGTTTTATCATACTTCAAGGGCATGTATATCAACATAATAAAAAAAATGTTTGACAATCAGACTCTCCAAGCTCGCGAAATTTAAAAATTCTTGTTACTTTCTGAACACACCTCGTACATTAAAATACTTTGAATGTATATTTTTTTTTAAATTTATCTGAATAGCACTGTTTTCCATAAATGTAATAGTTTTAGTAAATGTTAATTTTTGTCATATGCAATTTAAAATATGTTGCCTATTTAATTTCCTTATTGTAAGTTAACATTAGGTACAATTTTCTTATGTGTTACATGGATTTTTTGGTTTTGTACTATTGAAAAATTACGTTTGTTCATTGAAATACACACACATATATATATATATATATATATATATATATATATATATATATATATAACACACACTTATATATAAGAGCAATGATTGTATTTGTGTGTGTGTGTGTCTTCTATAGACGCAAAAACTACTGAACTGGTTTTGCTGAAACATTCACAGTTTGTTCTTATTAGTGCCAAGAGTGTTTACAGAGAGATTTCGCTGCCATATATTTTTCTGTAAAAAGTTAATTTCCACTAACTGTTCTGTTTAGAAGGTAATTTGAATTAAATTTAATAAGTAGTGTTGTTTTGACAGTTTGATTTAATTACACTCAGACTTTTATAAAGTGAAGGCAAGGGATATAATTTCCCATGAACTACTAACACCAAAAACAAGTTCAAATTATTATACAATTTTTTTTCTTTTTTTTGTAAAAAAACTTGCACTGGTGTTTGCTTTTACAATGAAAAATACCTGTTACTGAAAAGGTAAAAAGTAATTTTCCATTGACTACTGTGTTTAGAAAGTAGTTTGAATTAAATTTGATAGTTCAATTTGTGTTGACATCTGGATTTAATTACATTATGTCATATGAAGTGAAGGCATGGGACATAATTTTTCTATCTACCACTAAAACAATTACAATAAGTTCAAATTATTATATATATTTTTTTACTAAAAAAAACTTACATTTACAATGAAAAATATCTATTACTGAAAAGGTAAGACAATATTTTCCATTATTGTGGACTATTGTGTTTAAATTAAATGTGATAGGTAAGTGATGTTTTTACAGTTAGATTAGTTTACTTTCTGACTTATAAAGTGATGGTTAAAATACTCAAATTTAATAATACCAATGTATTGATTAAAACATAATCAACAAATGTTTACAGTACATTGATGTATAAAATAAAACACTTTGTTATTCCCTCTCCATGTTATGTTCCCACCACATGTTATAATTTATTACATTTTAAATTAAGAATTAATTTTCCCTGGAAATAACAAAAGTTGCACATTGGTAGTTATTATTGTTATAATTCACTGACTCAGGCTGCTGTTCATCCAGCTGCAAGCTAATACAATAAACCCTTGGAAAGAAGACTTTTGGTCAACTGGTCACTACCTCACTATGAGGTGAATTTCATGGTAAGTATATTATTTTCTATGTAAAATATTGTAATAAACACAAAACTAAATTACAGGAAGGCCTAATTAATAAAGTTAGCACAATGCAAGTAAATCAACACTGTTTTGTGTGAACTGTATTTATCATTATTTAGATTTCAACTTGCCTAATAAAACACATAATAACACACAGTCAGGCCTATTTAATGATACAACATCAGTAACAACTAATATTTAACTGATGTAAGCTAAGCAATTACTTTAAGAATATTTCAAATGGGGCATTATAACAAACTTCTTTAATACATGCACTTTATCTATTAAAAACAGGATGTCTTTATGTCTTCAGCTTATAATTAACCATTGTTGGTTGATTACTACAGAATCATTATATTTTTATAAATTAGTAAAATAAAGTTTACCTCTAAATTTGATAGAGTGAAGAATCCTGAAAAAAGTATCATAAAAACAAGGCCTAAAATTGTAGCATTAAACTCCCGAGTGCCAAAAATCTTGAAGCAAAGCATTCTTGTGCAGCCTCGTATAGCCTGAAGACAGAACAAATGGCTTTGATTGTTAAATGATTACATAGTGCAAAGAGGATACAAACAACCTTGACTTTACCAACTCAATGTGAGTTTATGTGTTGACATCTTTTGTAGAGAGGCCTTTATGTAGCTGAAAGGTTACAACTACATCTAAAAGCTTTACTGATAATTTGGTGAATGTTAGGTAACTGAAACTAATAAATAATCTTTAGTTTTTGATTTGTTTTATGTTTTCATTTCAATTGTTTTCATGTTTCTATAATTTTGTTTCATTAAAATGTTAATTATATTTTTGTTGCACATAATTTATTGAAAGTACAGTTTTGATTTGATTGTTAAATAGTTTTAATCGTGATTGATTTTTTGTGTGCTAAAAACTAATTTATAGTAATATTATAATAAAAATGATGTTAAAAGAAATTAATGAATAAATTGTATGACAAAAAACTGCAACAAGTCATTATTTGTATATTTTTTCTTTGTATAATTTGTATTTTGAACTATTGTTACGCTTTCAAGTACAGTGATAAAAATGATCAGAATAAGAGCAATAATGTTTCATTAATATATTTGTTTAATAAGTTTATTTTTACTTCTCATTTAAAACCATGTTCACTGTTACACATATATATGTTTAATATTTGTTAACATAGTTTAAAAAAATTAACTTTGTTTTGTAAATTAATACATTGCAAAACCAATGTTAAGTAAATACGTTAAAAAGTTCAATATGCTTGTGAAAGTTGCCAGTTATATATTAATTAAACTACAACTTCATATTGTATATTCACATACCTTTATAAAGGTCACTCTTAATTTACAGCATTTGGTATTGTGTACTAGCTTTCTTCAAATCAATAAAACAAAACAATAGTGAATAACATGGAATCAACACAACTATAAAGCCATGCAGTTTATGAAGTTGAGCTTATTTTAAATTTAGTAATAAAAAATGTGAAAGGCAATGCATAAATTAACTTTCTCTTTTTTTAAAGAGTTAACTATCTAATAATAGATAAGTGCAGTTTCTAATAATAGATAAGTATAATTAAAAAAGTAGTCTTGCCTTAATAAAAGTAAGTAATTGTATGACTGATTACCTAACTTGACCTGACAATCTATTCCAGTTACTCCAAATACTTAGTGGGTCATCTCTATGTATAAAAAATATGAAAGACTAATTAAAAGCTACTAAATCAACTAGTTCATGCTAACAATATTTTTTCATTTTAAATGTATTTTAGTGCTGCCACTTAAGTGAAATCATGATTACAACTATAAATTTAAGGTTTTTAGGGTTATGGTTCTTATCACGATTACCAACAACAGTTGCAAGCAGTAAGCTGTAAGACTTATGTATTATAATTATTGGTATAAGGAAAATTCAAAATATTCATGGCATTCAGATGTATTATTCATATTCTTATAAATATAAGGATAATTCAAAGTAATTGTGGAATCCAGATATATTGCTGACATGATGTAAGAAAATTTCTAATATTATCTTGTCTTGTCTTATAGTCATTTGAAAGTCTTATTTCATCCTTCATAATCAGTATTAAAACCTGTATAAAAAGTATTTTAACTTTAAAATTTAATTTAAAATTCAAAAAGAACCCACATTGACATCAAATTCATTTTTTGATTTCAATGAACTTTTAAAATTTTTAATTCTTAGTTACAGGGATTTTAATGCGAAAAATAATAGTTGAATCATATAACCAACACTTTGACAATGTTGGATGGATTTTAGTGGTTAACAAATTTGTCCAAGCTCCTATTTTTGAAACAAGTTTGAGTCAACACTGGTTTGAATCAAATCATCAAAACAGTGTAAGACATAATTACAATTTTAAAAAATTTGTAATGGCTGCTATTTTAAAACTATTGAATGATTTTGCTGGGTAACAAAAATGTCAAATCTATTACCCTGTGCTTATTTCTAGATTTTCTTTAACTTAATTAACAGCATTTTCTTAATCCATGGAAATTCAATAATTTGATTTAGGTTAGTAAACTGGAAGTGAAATAGGCGTAAGATTTTTAAATGCTCATGAACCTGATTTTGGAATTTTATATTAACCATGAATATTCTGATACATTTTTGAACAACTTATAATAGAAAAAATCTTTAAATCCATATATAATTTTTGTGTTATTGGCTGAAATGTTATTTTAGGACTAGGGGAAATGATCAAGGGAAAGATTTATATAAAGAGGTAATATAAATGAATAAATACATAATTTGCACAAATTATTTTTGTAAAAATGATTTAATACATCATGCTAATTATTAGTATAGGGTATTTAAAAATAATGGAATTTGCAAGAGTTATTTGATTTAATTGCTCAGTAACTAATTATTCTATTCTATAATATTTTTGGCATTTTAAAACTACAATATATAATGTTATATAATATTGAGATGTTAGGTCACAATATTTGTATACCTTAGTGATCTTTTATGGTACCTCACATCAAACACTAAAATATTTTGAAAACCGTTTATACATATCCTATGTCTTACGAGTGGAGGCAGAAATTTAAATAATGACATTTATTTTATTTTAAATTAATCAACTTATGTAATAATTTGCTATTATAACTTTTAATTAGATTGTCTTACCAACTCACGCTATTACAAAATACTGATTAAAGTAACAATATACAATTAATAGTACTTGACCTAACTTTGTCAACTTCAGAGAACAATCTACAAGAATAATCTGAGTGATTATAAAATTCAGAACTGTATCATCAGGTTTAAAGATAAAAGCATTATTTTTTATGATATGCATAAGGTAAGTAAAAAACTTAGATTAAAAAGAAGGTAATTAAAACTTTACATTGATAATAATGGAGTTTTAAAAAAATGTTGTAATAATAAAACCTGATTTCACTTCATCACTTTACAAAGTATAAAAAAAGTTTACTTATCAATAGAGAAAGTTTAGTGTTTGCAAATAAAAATAGATATTGAGATTTTGTTGGCTCTATCAGTTTTCTGGTTCCATGAGTACAGTTTTTGCTTGGATGTATTTGTATGACATGTCAGCACTCTCACATTTTAAACTTTTTTGTCTGATTTAATTCAAATTTGAATAAAAAATCAATTGTGGTAGCACCTTGTTACAAATTTGTTACCCAGGAAAATCTATCCAACAGTTATAAAATAGTATCATTCCAAATCTTTAAGAAAACATACAATTCTTATCTTAAACTTTTTTCAAAATCTGATTTCACCTTTGTAATCAAATCATTAAATCATTAAAATCTGTGTAAATTGTCATTTTAAGTTTTCCAATGAAATTAAGAAAAGGAATTGCTTGGCTAATCAGATTTTATTTTTGTATTTTTTATGCAATTTTAATGTTTAAAATGCTAATTTCAATCCTGACTATGTAAGGTGAAAGAAAATGTTAAAAATTCGCTTAAATTTTGAATAAATACCTGTGAAATTGTCTATTAGTAATTTGTTTCAGATTTTATTGTATTTTTGCTCACATTTGAAAAATATTGTTATTAAACATTAATACAACATTCAAATGAAAATTTGCTGTACACAATAATTTTCTTGCTTAAAAAAATCAAAAAAAAATTGTTATTCTTTCTGAGTACATGTAGTATTTTTTATAAGATTAAATTTGTTGGTTTTGGGTAAGATTTATCTGATCCAGGTCACTTGAAACCTAGTTTATGCATGGGAAAGAACTTTGAAAATAAAAGCCTTTTTCCTCTACTTTAGGTGGCTAAATTAATCACCACATGTGATGATAATATACAGTATTCAACTACATTTTACAGAAACAAAGAAGTGAGTTTGAAAGTTCAAAGTATGTTACTGAACTTTGGTTCATTTAATAGGTTAGAAAGTGAACCAACCTTAAATATTTATGAAAGTAATTAACAAATTTGATTACTATTATTAAAATTGGTAATTAAAAATTGTTCTCTTTGATGTAGTGGAAGCGAATTTATAGCATAATTTTTTTCTAATAATCATTTGTTTTTAAATTATTATTACCATCTGATTTCACCATTATATTTATGCATTGAATATGTATAAATTAATATCTTAACCTTTAAAGTTACATTAAAAATATCATAATAAACTCTGATTGTTGTCAAATTAATTTTGTGTATTTCAATGAATAAAATTTACAGTGTCCATTTATGCAGTACCTTTCATAACACTGCCCAAGTAAAAATATGATTTTTAAAATTGAAAGGGCAGCCATTTTTAAACTGCTATACTGATTTTGCTGGGATATTAATTTCCCCAAGCTATTTAATATTTGTGCCAGGTTTTATTTAAAACATATTAAAAATGTCCATTTATAATGAAAATATGAAAATGAACCGGGGGCTGACATTAAATTAATTTTCTTAGTTGCAGTGGATTTTGAAATGGCACTCGATAACTCATTTTCCAAAGGAAATTCTCTAAAAGCAAATAAGTAAAAATAGGCTAAACTAATTTATGTACCTTTTGGTGTTTCTTGTAGTTTAGTAGTTTACCTCTCTAACCTAAGCATATGTGACATTAACTAAGGTAACTGACATATTTCTGTGTTCATAATTACTTTAAAGTTAACTCAAGGTCGACTATATATACAAGTGTATATGATAGTGAAATCAGAATTTCACAACCTTAAAAGTCACGTCTTTAAAAAAAACATTTTTTTTAAATAAAAATTTTATTTTGAAAGTGTGTTTAAAAATACTGTTTTTTAATGTAAAATTTTTCAAAAATTTTCTGGTGTAGTAGCTTTTTGGGAAGATCTTTCATACCTGCCCAGACAGTTTCCATCTTTAAAGTTAATGCTCCCTTAGAGTACCTCTCCTAAACCACCCATGTAAAAAATTATGATGTTTAAGATTGAAAAGACCGCCATATTGAAACTGCTGAACTGATTCTACTGGGTTTTTAATTATTCCAAGTTACTTAATTTTTGTGCCGAGTTTGAATCAAAATGTATTAAAAAGTTTGCAGTTACTTTGAAAATACGAAAATGAACACTGCCGACTTAAATTAATTTTCTTAGTTGCAGTGGATTTTGAACATTTAAATTACATATTTTAATCCTGATTATGATGGCAAAGTCATATTTTCAAGCATGTATAAAATAAAAAATTAGGATTTTTTCCCAAATTGCTGCCATTTTGAAACTTTTGAACAGATTTTGAAGGATAACGAATTTGTTCAAGCTATTATGAAAAGTAATTTTTGTGCCAATTTTGAATTAAGTCAAATTAAGTCAAACTTGCAAGCATGAGAATGCTAAAACATACCAAAAAGTGATGTAGAGGTCAGGATCGGTTTTCATTTCGAAGGCCAGCGTACTGTAACAGCATTCCGATAGCTCATTTCCAAAGGAAATTCCTTAAAAGTAAAAAAGAAAAGTTAGGCTAAACTAATTTACATACCATTTGGAACTTTTTTTGTAGTTTACCTTTTTCACCTAAGAGTATGTAACATTAACTAACACATTTCTTTGTTCATAATTACTTTACAGTTAACTCAAGGTCATATATACAGACAAGTATATACATTAATGAAGGTAATCGTAAATAATTTGAAGCTTCATTATTGAAAATATCTACAATGTAGTTATCTCTCTCTCTCTCTCTCCTCCCTCCATCCCCCTCTCTCTCTCTCTCTCTCTCTCTCTCTCTCTCTCTCTATATATATATATATATATATATATATATATATATATATATATATATATATATATATGTGTGTGTGTGTGTGTGTGTGTGTGTGTGTGTGTGTGTGTGTGTGTGTGTGTGTGTGTATACATATAATTTCGATACTTACCTCGAAAAACACAAATAATGAAATACCTATTTCAGCATTTTTCCGAATTCATGTTCCAAAAAAAATTAAAATATTGGTACAAATATTTTCACTACGATTCCATGAACAAAAGTGACATTTTCAGTACCTGTATATTTTTTTTTAATATTGACATAAAACGTGGATGAAAACATTGTATTATTTTTTGATTATATAAAGTAAAAAACCGTATTTTGCTACTACGATTCCGTGAACAAAAGTGACACTTTTTCACACAATTGCATTATTTTGCTACTCTTAATATGTGAGAAATACTCTTTAAAACGTTCACCAGTGATATTTTTGGTTCAATACATGACTTAATATAAACAATGTTTAAAATGTTTAATATAAATAATATCAACCAGAAATTAATTAACCTTGTGAAACTAACTCTCCAGAACACTATATCTAAAGTGAGGTTCCGAGGAGAAGTCTCAGAACCTTTTGGGATGAAAACGGGATTACAGCAGCTAGATGGTCTTTCCCCCCCTCTTATTTAACTGTGTTTTGGAAAAAATTATTAGAGAGTGGAACAAGGTTAATGGGCAAATCAAAATTGGAACAAAGATAGGGTTAAATTGTTTAGCCTTTGCGGACGATTTGGCACTCTTATCGAACAGCTGGGAAGACACAACACACCAAATTGAATCACTAAGAGACATCGCAGGAAAAGTCGGCCTCCAAATATCCTTCAGGAAAACAGAGATAATGCTAATAAGAAAGACAGAACAAAAGTTCGTAAAAATCGATAACGACCGGTTAAAGATTACCGATAAATTTAAGTATTTGGGAGAAACTATTACCAGAGACCTCAGAGAAAAACCAGCAATAGCTAAACAGAGTAGCTAAATTAAGATCTGCCTTCTATTGACCCAGAACACCTACAAAAAAAAAAAATCGCTTTCTATAAAATCTAAACTTAGGCATTATAACACGGTCATAAGGGCAAACGTAACTTACGTCTCGGAGACCCTCGGAAGAACTCAGACTTCAGAGATCAATAAAATTAAAAAAATACTGGGAAGAACGCAGAAAAACCAGAAGACTTAATTAAATTGACTGTGTAAGCTCCAATGTGGGCTTAAAAAAATAATAATATCAAATTAATTTAATCTTTTATATTGTAATAAATTAACAATAACATGCTAAGCTATAACTACCTTTGATTTATACCTTTATATAAATAAAAGATACATCATTGAATAATGAATATACAGTATTTGCTCATACGTTTCAAATAGGCCTGTGTTGCAAGCTTTAAATCCCGACTGACTTACGTTAGACGCATAGCTACGTGACTGGTTTGCTTCTGACATTGCTTGTAATTGATATTGCTATGTAACACAATGGGTAACAGGCTACGATATATATATATATATATATATATATATATATATATACATTCTAAGAAATTAATTATCGTTGTGCAGCAATTTTATTACAAAAAAATATTAAATCTCTAATTTTGTATCTGTTATTTAAAATTTAATTTTGCTGAATTCGTTTAAAAATTTGAATAGTTTAGATTAAGCAGGTTACTTAAACAAACAAAAACAACATGATTAAAAATGTTCTTACTTCCAAAATACGAGTTAAACACACAATTTAATCTTTTATATTTACGTATCTACATTTACAATTATACATAGCCTATACCAACTGTCTTTTAATTAATTAAATCAGAAAAACGTAATTTTATTTTTTTTCATATCTGTAATTCTGTTTTACAGAATTTTTTCAAAATTCAGATTCAAGATTCAGGTTTTTTAAAATTTCCTTGAATCTTTAGTTATTTATAAAGATTTATGTATATATAATACTCGTAATTTAATTTGACTTTACTTGAATTTCCTTATAATTTTTAATCGCTACCAAAAAATATAAAAATTTTGCACTTTTTTAAAAAAGTGTATACGGAGAGGTCCCATGCAGAAGGCGAATGGTGACAGAAGCCTGCTAGTTTCTTTAGGTGATTCACGTAGATTCATCTTGATAACGCTTTGAAATATTAATTACGAGAAAGCATTTTTGATTAATATAAAAAATTACTTCCATTTCTTAAGACTAAAGCACTGTTGACTTTATATAAAAAGTACTTCAATTACAATGAAAAAACAAAATTTTATAAAAAATTGTTTTTATATAAAATACATTTTAAAACTGATTACGAAGAAGCACTTTTGAAAAACTAACAGTTACTGCACTCGTGATCTTAGCTGGTGGTGTTCCTTAGAAACATTGCTATATCGAGACATTTGTAGCTCCAATAGATATTAAGGAACTAATACAATCGGTAACATCGATATTTTTTACGAAAGTTTTTGATTTATTTAAAACATTTTATTTGTAATTTTATTGCTATAAGGAACACAATTTTGTTTTGAAGAAGTAAATCATAAATATATCATTTTTTTTTTAACAGAAGTCTTGAATACTGATTTTTTTATAATTAAAATTTTATCTGTTTTAACTGAGAAATCTGTTTTGTGTGGGTAAAAAATTTTTACTCTAAGTGTGTGGGTAACGTTTTTTTCTGTTTTTTTTTCTGTTGGCAATACTGTACTGTAAAGTACAGTAATTAATTTACGGTATTAACAGTGATTTCTTGAGTCTGAACTCTACTTTAAAAAAGTCATAACCTAAAATATTTTTTTTTTAAACGTCTGACTATTTTGCACATTTGGGCTAATGCAGACGATGGGATGATTTATAGCGTATGAAAATGCCAAGCCCTGGCCGGGAATCGAACCCGGGTCCTCGGGGTGAAAGGCCAGTACGCTATCAACTAGGCCACCGAGGCGGCTTCAACCTAAAATAAATATCAACTCTTGTACAAGTTAGAAGGTTCACAATATCAAAAATTAAATATAAATATAAATCTAGTAGTAAGTAAAATTATTCTTTAAAATATTCGAATACTCGTAACTTGTCTACGCTTATTAATTCAATATCATGTCTAACTGTTAGGCTACATTTTTAAATTACAAAATTTTAAGGTTACACAAAAAATCACATTTTTTAGGCACAAATAATAGTGTAACAATTTGAATACAGTATTTATAAGGTATTGCGATAGTATCGGTTACATCAATATTTAGAAACCAGGTATTGAAAATATCGACTATTGACAGCTTAGATCCACTTCCCAAATCTATTCTGGTGTCGTAGTGGCAAAGTAAACTCGTATCCCCCTTTTCCACTTTGCTTTATAACCTCGGCATCAGTCCTCTTTGAAGACGTTGTTTGATTTTAACTTTCCAAAATCCAACCGGCTTTAACGTTCCAAGTTTTATTATCATTTTTGGTTATCAGTCTCCGATTGCTTTCAATCCAGTCACGCACCAACATTCGTGAACGTGCCTTTAGTCAATCATTTATTTAATATCCTGCAAAACCGTACGTGGCCGGATTCAAAACAATCGGCGATTGGAAAATCAAAACTGATAATAAAACTTCGAACGTTAATGACGGTTGAATTTTGTAACACCTGCATATCCCGATATTGGGCACCAGGTGTTAAAATACAGCAGCGAAACACGAGTATACAGCTTGTGTAATTTAAGCCTTAAAAACTGTTTAGGTAGCATTGAAGTTTTGAAATTAATCCTGGCCATATATATATATATATATAGGCCTGAAGAACTATATTTTTTGTAAATTTGTCTATCAGTTGGTAACACTGCTTTCTGACATGTAAGAAGGTAGGAAAATCTTTCCTGCAGGAAATTTATTATTCTTATTTATTATTATTCTTAAACAAATAATACATTTAGTTTTCCCCCCTACACCTTATGTTTGTCCAGGAATCGATAGTAGACAATGTGCGGAATCCGGAAGAGCAGGGATTTTTATGAACCAGCTGTAGGCTGACAACCGCGCCCGGCTGAACTGTACACTTCATTATGAATTATTAAACTCTTTCAAAAAATAAGATATAAAACTTTAAAAAATAGTAACGTTCACATTTTATAGATAAGTAACGTCAATCAATCTAATCAGGCTTTTGGAAAGAAAATAAGAATTAGAGAAGTGATTTATATGAATATGTTTCACTTTGTCTATTCGTAAATGTGAATTAAGCAACGAAGAAGCTAACACTACTGTGTTTATCCTTTTACAATATACAGGACACTGTGATAAGAGACATCGTCTTCAGAGAGTAGTTAACGAACATTAAAGATGATAATTTGTAGCAATCATTAGCAATTTCTTTGGGATTTTGCGTACTGAGTTGTTCATAAGAAACGCTGAGAGGTTGAAGTTTTGGGGCTGGAACTCGTTGACCAAAAAGAATAGAAGTAGAAAGATAAAATGTATAGTAAGTATTTCCATTTATCTCACTATTCGAGGTGAATTTATTAGTACTGTGATCGTGAAAAATCGATCGATAATTTTATATGTACTGTTTTCAGACCCCGCAAGAGTCTACGTAGGAACGGAGGTTATGTATCTTCACATGGTCGTAAAAACACTATCGATTTCTATTAAATTTAGCATGTGAATCTGGTCAGTCCATATTATTATATCAAATTCATCCCTTAGTTATTAAAAATACAAATTTTTAAACACTTTTTTGGTTAAAATACAAATTTTCTCAAAATCGGATACAATGGTTATTAAAATTGGATACAAAGCTGAAAAATCCGCTTTGTGAGCTACAAAAACACTGGAAATTTGTGTAACTCGTCAAAATATGTTCGTAAATTTTTGCATAAAAAATTAAAAATTAATAATTTAATTTAACGCACCAAAATTAATTTAAAGAATTTTACGGTTGGAGAGTAAATAGGAAAAAACAAAAATAAACTCTGACAGCATTTCTTTTACTTACAACGTAATGTATTAAATAGAATGAAACTACATTATAAAATGGTCATAATTTCAGCAAAATCTAATGTATCGATTTTGTTAAATTAAACCGATTTTAAAGAGTATTTCGACAGATTCCAAACCGAAATTTCTTAGGAAAATAATTAATTGAATGTGAGAAAGTTTGTGTAGAGTAACAATTGTTGAACATTTTTGTAGCTTACAATTTAAAATGTTAAACTGAAGCAATTTTTTTGTTCTGTTCCATTTTATTGAAAATCAGCCGTGCCAGTGTGTGTCACCATCCTAGTTCGCATTTTAGTTCGATTTGATTTAAACATTGCACAAAAAACGATTTTGCTAATAGCTTGAACAAGCTTGTTACTCAGCAAAATCGGTTCAACAGTCGAAAAAGGGCGGTCATTTCAAAACTTAAAAATTCCTTTTTTTTGCTCTTTTTTCGATTTTACCATTGTAATCAGAGATAAGATCTGCACGTCATTGCATTTATTAAAATTTTATTTAATTAGATTTACTAAAAAAATTAAAAAGTAATCGAATTCATAACCTCACCTTGCACTAAAAATCTGCATAATTTAGTATTTAAATTACAATTACATGACGACGGTCAGGGTTTATTTTGCATTTTCATTGTATTTTGATTTTAATGTTGGTTATAAATGGTGAAATCAGATTTTGAAAAAAAGTTTAAAATAAGAAGAATGGAAATTGACTCAAATCACGTCAGCGAGAAAGGTGCTTGCTGTGATTATTGCATATTATAAAATGTTTTATCATTGGCCTCATCACACAGCAGTAGAAAGTTGCAAGTGTTGCAATATTCAGGTCCAACGTGCAGCTGTCGTCCTACTTGCTTGCTTTATCCATTCATTGTATTTCATACAGATAAAGTCTACTCTTTGAACTTGCTGAATTTTCTTTGTTTAAATGTACGCGTGCTTTGCTTGACTTGAAATGGTAGTTCTACGTCAAACCGCATTAACATTATAAATCCCTAATAAACACGTGAGAAGCTTAAACATTTTTGTTTGAAATATATCCGAAATAAAAAAAAAAATAATTACAAAATTTTACTAATTGTGATGAAATTTATCGTATGTTTTATTGTAATGAATCACATGTTTGGTATTTAACTTGACCACTGTAGTAAATTCAGTTTTCCTAACGATCATGCGGTTAAAAACAAGATGGGCTACTAGTTTTTGTAAGAATAAAAGTTTACTGTTTGTAAATGTTTCTAATTTTCGACCTTATTCTTAATAACTAATTAGTAAATACTTCAATAATACACGAAAAATTACGACTAAGCACAGCCTACATCAATGCAATAAAAGTTTACATGAAAATCGATAAAAAAGAATAATGTCGCCCTTTTCCCTCCTCCCAATTTTTATGAAAACCAATAATAGTGTCACAAAAATGTTTATCTCACTTTAGTCTACATTTTCAGGTCTGTCTACATACAAAAAGTATGGAAAAAATGTTCAGGAAAATATTTTTCAAATCCCCTTTGCTCATCCGCCTTTTTTTACAACATGGTTTCTTAGTAAGTCTAGTAGGCCTACATAAACCTAGATCCAAGATTATAAGGTTGTTACCACTGATTTATCGGTAGCTCAATTATTATTCAAGTTAGAGGAAATTTTTTTAAAATATTTAGTACGTCATCAAAAAAGAAAACTTTGTCTGTTATTAACTGTTATTTTTAATTAACAGTTATTAAAAAATATTAAAAATAACTGTTATTTTTAATTGGCCGCACTTTGGAAATTATTTAAAAATTTAATTTTTGTAACGTATAAATTAAAAATGCTAAATCCAATATAAACATATTTATTATTTTTTAATTTTTTTATTTTATTTTTTAATTAAATAATTAATTTTTTTTTGTAAAAGAAACGAAACGGTAGGTAGCGTATAAACTAAACCTATGAGCATTTGAAAAAATGCTGTTTTTTCCTTTCTTTATTACGTAAAATCAGAAATATCATTATACGTACTGTGCTAAATGCTTTGTGACACCCTGCATATACTGTTTAAGTTTTAAAAAGAGTGTATTTAAACGAATTGATTTTCCCGTATGTTAAAATCATAAATTTATTCTCTAATTCTGAAAGTATTCGGGGAGGATAAAAATCACTTATTTTAAAATTTGAATACTACAACTCAGAGTAGTAGTCTAGTTTTTGTTGTAAGCTGAATAGCAATTCACATGTCACCCCATATAAGAACTTATTTGTGCATATCTGTTGGTGGAACTTGATAATTTATAAAAGTTAACGTATCCAGTTTTCGAAGCTATTGCAGTATACTGCCTCTAAAATAGCGAGGCTAGAAGTAACTGCTTAGTTACACCTTAATACTTTCATCCGCGGTTAATACCTGCGGCCTTGACTAATCCTGATTGCTGCTTACGCTCACAGCAGAAATTTACGATGTACAATGTCAATGAAAACATAACCTCAAAGTTTTTAACATCGCTAAGATGAATCAATAATTTGATAGAAAGTGTAACCTATTAGCCTAGGCTATTTTTCGAATGAATCAGCTATTATTATATTACACTGTTTCCATCTGATATTGCAATGATCTTCGTTTAATTTTTAATATAAGTGAATACATACGGTTTTAACCCGGCGATAATTATCTGTTATTTGTTTTAAAAGTACAAAATGTAGCACCCCTGTAGGACCTAAACAAGTCGCGTTTCAAAATCGTTCTTCAAACTGACTAATATGAAATATTCTTTTTACAAAAAAACACTTTTTCAGTGTCTTTAGTGAAAATTGTTTATTTAGCCTACTTCTAAGTATAAGTAATAAGATTGTGTTCTGTACCGACTGCAAATGGTCGACCTTTCCGCGAGATTATCTAAACTGAAACGGCAAATTTTTTACATAATTTTGTTTACGTGTATTTTTTACAGTTAGTTATCAAAGTTTATAAAGTTATCAATGAAAAATATGCTCTGGTAACATGCGCAAGAAATAATACCAGAATCGGCAAAAAAATATTTTTTTTCGTTATTGAAATTATTAAAAACATCGGGTTAATGAAATATTCTGGTTATTCTTCTGAATACTACACAGTGAATGTAAGTAAAATACTATTGCTAAATGATATTACTTTTAATTTCTAAACAATTTTAATATGTTAATGCTTTCTGAAGAATTTTACACATTTAAGTAAATATACTTTTAAATTAAAACATATTTTACTAATTTTTACAAAGAAAAGTTTCTTTATACAATACTTCTAATTTTAATTAATACTAATAAGAGTATACAATATACAAAAAATATAATCGAAAGACTAAACAATCGTTTCAATAAAACTTGGCATTTCTCGGGATCATTTTAAATTTGGTTATTCATTTTTGTTTCTAAGCAATTTTTTGTATACAATCACTTAAAAATTAATAAAAATCAGATTTTCCCAAAATGGGCTCTTAAAATGTTCACCGAATTCTACTCGAATGTAAACTACCAAAACAAAACTTATTGTTCATCTCGGTTTAGAAACTATCTACAAAAAATTCGAAATCATCCAATTTCATAAAATCTGTTTCTAAAACCTTGAAAATTTATAAAGTTGTGAATTTGTGTGAAGTTGTTGTTTTGGTTATTTCGTAACTGAAATTAGCGTAGAAAATTTGTAATAGAAGAAATTTACGGTTTAGTAATTAATAAACAAAAAAACTAAACATAAATCATGACCTCCATTATATATATATAATGGAATATATATGGAATATATATATATATGTATGTATATATATATATATATATATATATATATATATATATATATATATCATATCTTGTGCAATACTGTTTTTACTTTTAACAACTTTTCTATTTCATATTCCAAATATTTTTTTTTAATCTAAGAAACAGTTTTCAGTTTATGTATGTTCCCGTGTGCGAGATTTTTTTCATGTTTGATAACTCAGATCTTAACTTATAACACACACTAATTGTCAATTCCTATAGAATTTTTCTAAATTGAAAATATATCTTGTCAAATAACATAGATGCCCTATTCATGGGCCAACCCACCTCCCTCTTAGCCTGCACTCTGCGGTCTCGATCTTTTTTATCTGTTCGCTTCGCTGATCTTTCCTGAACTCAACCAGACTCATTTTCTTTTCTTTTTTTAAAATATTTTTCTGTTCACATTTTGTACACTGACATGAGTTCTTAATGTACACGTATGATTAAAATTTTAGTAGGGCTCGATGATCAATGTGCCAATGGCATCGGTCAGTCTGCTGCGTCTCTGAACTGAGCAACTCAAGGTCGTGAGTTCTAGCCGCAGTTACTACCGTTCCTTTACCTTCAACGCTAACACTGACCATCATCTTCATTAGTCTAACTGTCATTAATTATTGATTTTAAGTAAATAAGTAAATATATGTAAATAAATAAAAATAAAATTTGAGTATAACTTGTTTTGAGAAATAGGGTCTTACGATTGTCACTATTGTCGATTTTTTGTTTGCTAAACGATATCTTCCAAAACGGAAATTTTAGTAAGGCTTTTTTTTAATAACATGTAGGCCTACACATAAAGGCCTAAACATTTATGTAGGTTCCTTTTTTTTAGCATTTTTCCGCCATGAAAACTGAAGTAGCCTTCTAACATTTTAGGGATTAGTCATAGGTTTGAAAAAGTTAATGATGTGTGCCGAAGTGTTTATTTATTATTGTTTTTACTGTAGAATCATGAAGTTGTTCGTGACCTGTGTGTGTCTCTGTGCCGTGGTAGCTCTCTGCTCGGGGGACAAATTAGAAGAAATCATCGACAAAGTCAACAGCAAGCGCACCACATGGAAGGTAAACAATTAATTCTCCAGAGGCTTCCGTCCATTGTTCTCTAAGTTTAGGCTAGGTGAATACATTTCTAGTGAAACTGAATTCAGAAAAACACTTTCGCTTTAAGCAAAAATAATATTTTACTGAAACTGATATAAACTGCACTTGTTTAGTATAGTTTACTAGCTAACTAGGAAAGTTACCAATTTTTTTTTTTTTTTTTTTTTTTTTTAACGTCCGACTATTGTGCACACTTGGGCTAATGTCCAATGATTGATAACGAGTTGAGTCAATTTGAAATTACACACAAAAGCAAGGCTTTGTTAATAATATCTTTGCTGAATATATAATTAGTTTGAAAATATGTTTACAAATATCTTGTTTTGTTTAAATAAATATTTGAACCTAGCTTAGATATTATTTACTGTAGTTATAGTAAAAGATCAGTTGTTTTATATTAATTCGTAACGATCAGCTGATTTCATTGAACAGCTGATGGCTATAATAAGTTTAGGTTACGTTGTTCGAAACTAGCGATATTAATAACAATTATTATAAACGTTTATATTAATTTCGAATGTACTATGAACGGTCACAAAGTGCACGTGTTCTTCAACTAAGGAAAAATACCGAAACCAAAGCAACACAACGTTTTCATATAATACACGTGTACTGTTATCAAAAAAGAGGAAGAAAAAGAAAGAGATAGAAATAGAAAAAGGAAATTCTTTTGCTCGTTCGTTCCATATTTCCGTTAAATTCTTCCATTCGGCAGATTTTCTTCTATTCACTCCTATAGCCAAAGCTAACATTAAAAGCTTCGTTTCAAAAACAATTTCCTTTTTTTCCTAAAACGTTGTTGTTTCGTATCCTAACATGTTTGAACACTAGTGATAGTGTTGCGGTACGGGTGTAAAATGTTTGTGAGGAGAAAACGTTTAGGTTGCATCGAATAGTTAAGAAAACAAATAAAAATAAATCTCAAGAATTATTGATTAATTACGAGGTGATAATGTTAAATTTCATTTTCATAATAAATACCGGTATCACAAATTACTCGTATAATTACTTAAGATATAAAACAATGGAGTAGGCTAAGTAGCTTATACAGTACGTAAAAACATTCGTAAATAATGATTGTTGATTGTGAATGAATTGTGATCTGTTAAAAATTGCTGAGGTAGAGAACGTTTTGTTTCTTGTTCTATGACATTTAAACTCGATTTGATAATCGAGTGTACTCTGTATGTACGATGTGCGTTTTTTTTTTTTTTTTTTTTTTTTTTTTTTTTTTTGCTTTTTGTTGCACTATTTCTATCATTAACCTGGTAAAATAAAGTATATTTGCAATAAGCAATAAGCAAATAAGTAATTAACAAATGCTCAAACGTTTGCATTTAAGCATGTTTGAGCAATAACGTTTCTGCTAAAAGCTGTTTTGCTAGATAAGTTTTATAATGTGTCCGGTCTAATCACCATAAATAAACGTCTATCTTCAAACATAGGTGATGTACGTGGTTAGTTATGTCTATGATTCTGACTACGCATATTTATGAAGGAGCTACATCTACAGGTCCATGATATACAAATCTTGTGCCTCCTTAATAAAATTTTTTTGTTTATTTTACTGTACCGTTGTAGGTGCCATTTATAACATAAATGATGATATAAAAATAAATTAAAAATCTTAGCAACAGCACCGTTTTGATTATAAACATTTTATAAAATAAAATGTTTTACAAAAAAATAATTAATTTACACACAACTTCCTTTTTTGGCGCAGTTTTAAACATAAAATGAATTGTTACAAAATATAATTTTGATTGAGGAGCCTACTTTCTTCTGCTAGGTTAGTAATTAACACAACAGACAAGTACAATATAATTACTGATTATAATTAAAATTTTATTCATTTAATTGAACAAACAAAAATCAAAACTTTAAACATTACACTTTTTGATTGCTTGATACTGGTACAATTTATTAGTACTAAAATTAGCATTTATATAATTTTAATTTCTTAATTGCCATCTTATTCAGTATTTATACATTATTTGGTGTGAAACTTGCAATTTTATTAAATTTATAAAAATTTCTTCAATCATTTTTAAAGCTTGGTGTCTTTAATTACAATCATGAGGAAATTTGGGTTTTTTTAAATTTTCCTGATAGTTACTTTACTTATTAATCTTACTGCGAGTTTAAACTGTTGTCTTTATATGTAGTTGAAAAATTGGAGTTGATCTGCATTGATGCTGTAGTTGATGGAGTAGGCTGAAGGCGTGTCTAACACAGTAATGATGATTTTTAAAGCACACTTCCAGTGGTGACAAATATCACAAAAAAAAAGAACTTTAGCCCTTGACTAAATTCTTATTCGATGATGCACATTAGCTCTATGTTAATGTAATTAATTTGCTTTACTATAGATGACAATTCACAAAAGAACAAAACTTAAGCCTTTTAGCTAAATTTACTTAATTGTTAATAATAACTTTAATAAAAACTAGAGACTTGGATACTTTAGTTGCTTATTATACAATATGTGCAATGGGGACTTAGTGGTTGATGTGGCTAAACTGTCTGTTGTGTCTCTGTCTTAATTCAAGCCGCAGTCACTCCCACTAACTGGCATAAAATGTTAAGCAAAATAATAATAATTAAAAAAAATTGTGATTGCAGTGACTATTTAATTGTGTATCTTACTTTCCCATGTAACTACATATCACAAAAATATCTATCCCATGTGACAACATGGCACAAAAAACATTAATTCCATAAAACAATACCTTAATGTCTTAATCAACTGCAGAAAGCATTGTCATTCAAACTCACTAGTTAGAACACAGCTTTTTCTTTTTTGAAATTTAACCATCACCAATTGCAAAAAAACTCCTAAATTTCTATTTGACTTTATAACTTTGTTTGTCAGTGGTGTTTATTCTCAAAAAGACAATCTGTCTAACTTTAAGCAAAAAGTTTTAATGACTAACTATCTAAAGTATAATACATAAAAATTACACCATTATTTCCAAATTTAGATGCAATATGCAATACACTATATATATTTATATATATATATATATATATATATATATATATATATATATATATATATATATTACATCTGCACTAATACATTTTGCCAACATGCTGGGCACTTTGAACAACATGGAAAAACATTATTGTCATTACAGTGAGTAATGAATAGCAAGGACGTTAGACCACCTCCAAGTGTGAAGATTAATACTGTTCTCTAAATTGCATAAGCAGGTGACTAGTTCTTGGTGGAACTTAAAAGTTACAACTTCCTTAACTGTAGATTTGGTGGGGAACGTTATACCAGTTGTTATTTTTGTTTAGATTGGGATCATTTTTGTAAGTGTGTCACTGGTACCAAAAATTGTAGAAGATTGGTAAATTAAATTATCTGATATTTGCTGAGTATAATAACATGCATATATTTAGAAATGTATAAAATAGAAATTATCCTATTACTTACATTTGATTTTAAAAGCTTAAGCCTGTGAGAGTTATATTTTTTTATGATTTTAGAAAATTAAAAAATAAATTTTAAATGTATAGAAAGTAATTCAGTATTTACAGTTGGTTATAATAGCCTAAGACTGTGTGAGCAGATTATTAGGATTGTAGAGAACATAAAAAGATATTTTAAATTTTTTCATAATGCACAGTAACAAGTCATTTTTTATGACAATCACGAATAACATGAGTCATCGTTGATAAAAATTGGTTAAACAAGTTATGAATAGGCACATAAATGTTTAAATTCTCCCATTTTTTCACAGTTTTGCAATCCTAAACATGCTTATTTTTTATTTTTATTCATAAAAATGACAGTTCCTGTAACAAAGACAGATAAAACAACCCATTGTTGATTAAAATTGCTTCAGTAGTTTTGGTTGTAAACACGCCAGTGTTGAAGAAAACAGTAAGTTGTTAAATGTGCCATTTTCAAATCTTTTTTTTATGCTTTGACTGTGTTAATTTTCAAAATTTTTGTTTTAATTCTCACCAAGTCATCTTACCCTTTAAGGTAAGATACCTGCCAACTCCAAAGGAGTTTTCATTTTTAAATTATTGATATAACTAAAAAGTGCTACTCATAACCTTCCTCATATTTATACTCTAGCAGCTTGGTGACTTAGCGGAGCAGAATGCTGTCACATTCCTTGATATATGCTAATATATATTTGCTAAACAATTTTAGCTTGTTTGTCTCTGACATTCAAACATGGAATGGTTTGGATATGCAACCCAAATAATCTTAAAAATTCCTCTTGTGGATATTCAACTGAAACTTGTATCCATTTTCAGAGATGTCAGTTGGAGACAGTAAGATTGGCTTGAAAATTTTATTGATACTCTCACTGGTTCTTACAATGATTGGAGTCAATAACTACTTCTGTTGTGTTAAATCACTTCCCATATGACAAAAACTTTCAATTTTAGCTAACAGTACAGCAATATTTGGCAGAAACTTATGAATTGTAATTGAAATTTTTTGGCAGATTGCTTTCAACTTAGACCACTGGAGGAATTGATTCCATATAAATAAAAATCTACTCTAAAATAAAAACTTTCTTTTCTGTAGTATTAACATTTTCTGCATGAAATACTCTCAAACTACAGTGTAAATATAAACACTTTTGTAGAAATAATGAACAATAGAATTAGCTGTTTGAGAATATAACAGCAATATGTCTGATATAATATATATGCTTCAGTACTGATGAATTTGGAAATACATCCTTCACTTAAAAAACAATCTTTCCCCCAGTTTACTTCAATTACACTACTCCATTCAGCAACAATGTACAGCAGATAAATGTAATTTAACAGGCTTGAGTGTTGAGTGTTGAGATATTGATGTATCTGAGAGTCTTAAATAAGGATTATAGGCTAACAAAATTTTATTATATTATGACACTTTAAATCTTTACAGGCTGGGAGAAATTTTGATAAAGATACTCCTAGATCGTACTTATATCATCTTACTGGTGTTCAACCGAATTATGCAGAAAATGTCGTCTTGGAAATGAAGGAAGCAGAAGGTGGTGAAGGAATGATAACTATTCCGGAATCATTCGATGCCAGAGATGCATGGCCTGATTGTCCTAGTATTAGACGAGTAATAGACCAATCCAATTGTGGCTCATGTTGGGTAAGTATATTATAGCTACTTGTTAAATCAAATGGAGCCTAAAATGTTTCAGTAATACATTTTAAATAAATACTTACTATCAATAAGTAAGTTGTAGCATGCTGCGCTTATCAATTTATAATTTGATATACTGTGTTTTCCTGCCTTGAATTCACAAATATTAAGTTAATATTTATTATATCTACTGAAAAAAACATAAAATTACATTTTTACATTTTTGTAGAGGTCGTTTTTGTTGAAAGTTGAAAAAACAAGTACAAAATAAATAATTATTATCTCAACTAATTATCTCCCTCTCAAAAGTGTGTATTGTCACACTATTCTTTTCAGGACTATCCATTTTAAAATGTAAATAAATAACAATAAAATCTCACGGATAACATACAAGTATAGTATGTTAGAATAACACAATAACATCAATTTATTATGATAAGTCCGATCTTAGGTTGTAACCAATTGGGATACACCACTGTTGCATTATATATATATATATATATATATATATATATATATATATATATATATATATATATATATATGTGTGTGTATTTTATATATATATATATATATATATATAATTGTTTTTTGTAATTAATTATCTAGTGCACTTTGTAATGCACAGCACATTTTAATGTTTATACTTTTAAAGAAATACTAATTTCAAATTATTTCAACACAATAATATTCAGTAAAGTATTTAAGTATTTACGTGAAGTTTTTGCTTTTATTTAAAAGTATACATATTAATTTGATTGTTTAAAATACATAGTGATTTTCATTATCTTGAGTTCCTCAGTGCCTGCAGTGCAAAACTTAATTGCCTCTTTTAATTGATTTGTTTAGTGGTCCGTTTAATCCTACATAGTAAACATTATTTTATATCCAAACCATACAGGAGTGTTGTATAATACTAAAGATTGTTTTAAATGAATCTGTGACTTTTATAAAGAAGTAATGTTCAAGAAAAACCAAAAAGTAGACAAGGAATTGCTTTTTTTTTGTATGTTAGGAAGATTTACACCTTAAATCAAAATTGTAAAAAATATGCTAAATTTGGAGTAAATAGAAAAAAATAAAATAAGGCCTGATTGTTGTTGAGTTTTATTTTGATGTTTTCAAAATTAGTATCTAACTCTAAAGTTCTTTTATTTAAATTTGGTATACTACCTGTTCATCTTAATATATGAAAAAAATCTGAAAAGCCCATTCTTAGGAGATACACTGATTTTTTTTTTAAGTTTGAGAAATATTCAAATGTTCAAATACTTTGTTTGGGTATTTAATAGCATCACTTAATTTAATGCAAGAAAGTTTGTGCACTGTTTTTGCATCTATATATTGTTGCAATTTATGATTACCAAGATCCATATTTCAGCTATTCAAAGTTGAATTTCTCTATATGATGTCTGCCAAAAAGGCCAAAATATCACTTACTAAAATGCCCCACTCAAAAAATTATATTATATATGGTTACTTATTTAGTTATAGTTTTTTTCAGACATGTATATTAATAAATAATTTCTAAATCTCTTTTAGTACATGGTGTGTACTGTAATATAAAATATTTTCTAGATGTTCTTCTTGTTTTGTAGTGCACATTTAAAAGATTTGTTTTGTGATAGGCTGTAAGTGTCGCTTCAGTTTTGACTGACCGAATGTGTATCTTCAAGAACAAGCAAGTCAACATCTCTGCTACAGACCTTCTGACTTGTTGTGAAGACTGTGGTGATGGTTGTAATGGAGGTTTTCCCCAATCAGCTTTCCGTTACTTCGTTGATGAAGGACTTGTGACTGGTGGATTTTATGGATCTGACAAGGTATGTTAATGTTCAAACTAAATTAATAATAATAATTATATTAATAATATTCATCACAATATTCTATTCACAGTCTAGTGTTACATATTATTTTAAAATTAATGTTGTTATTATTGAATAACATATTATTTATTAGATTATATAGTGTATTAAGTTAGAATAATATTTTAATATACTGTTATATTACAGGGATGTAAACCTTACATCATATCACCCTGTCAAAGGTCTGCAACACGTAGTTGTGATCTTGTAAGAACACCTAAATGTGTTCACAAGTGCAGAGAAGGATACCCCAAGTCGTATGATGAAGATAAACAAACGGGTAAAAAGTTTATTTTTACTGATTTTTTTTAATGTGTATGAGGTATGTCTTTTTTAATTCAATTATAAAACTAATTTCTTCAAAGACCATTTTAGTAAAAGATAACAGTTTATATACAATGTGTTACAAAAAGATAAGCAAAATATATAGGATTGGCTTCTACAATAACTAAATAAATAAAAAAATATTCATTTTTTTTAATGTGCCTTAGCTTAGTGGCAACCACCACATAGTTCTTTTTTCAAAAAACATTTCTCCTTATACTTTTAAACTACTCAAAAACTTGTGTGTTTGGTAAACATTCTCTTCTATACACTTACTTTAACATGGCATGAGCTTCTGTAGCAGTTTTTTCCAGTTTAACAAGAAACTTGAGATTAATTTGTTGCTCCATCTAAATACATATTGTATTTTTTTCATGAGAAACTAGCACAAAGACTTAAATGGGTGATTCCTATAGTGAGACTGAGTGACGTACAACTGTGCCCATCAAGCTCAAGGTGGAGGTAGCATCAACAGGCACAGACATGTTCAAAATGTATCGCAGCACACCTCCTGTTTTCCAGGAGCAGCACCAGTCTGGTTACTTGACACACCTTGTGTGTGTGTGTGTGTTATTAGTACTTCAAGAGTTAATGCTAAAGTAGGTGAATTCAGCAGTTGGCTGTCTATTGTACTACAGTATTATTTGTCCTTATCTATACATTGTACTTTACTTGTTACTACATGGTATTTGAAGAAAGACTTACAGAGACATATTATTTTTAACCAAACAAATAAAACTGCCTAATGAAATTGTAACATATGGTTATTCTTGTAACAGGAAGGCTAGCCTATCAAATAGAATCAAACGTTAAGAGCATCCAACTAGAAATCATTAGGAATGGTCCTGTCCAAGCATCATTTCAAGTATTTGAAGATTTCTTTGCATATAAAGAAGGTAGTGTATTAATTTATTATTATTACTAGACAGTCATATACTATCTATTTTCATTAATACTTTCCTTAGTGTTAAGTTTCAGAAAATTCTTTTTATCACTCTTAAAATTTCTTCGCCATTCTGCTCCATTGAGTATCCTCTCTTTATCATCTTCCTATCCACATGTTCTTTGAGCAATCTATCTCCTTTTAACTCTTATCTACATGTTCTTTTCACTTTTTTCATTCTTGTTGCAACAACTTATTACTTGATATGATTTATTTATTTATCTTCCTGCTATGTAAATATATAACTACAGCAGTCTCATAATTATCTTCATATGGATGATCACAATATAGATTATCTGCAATATTCTACCCTCGCCTACAAAAAAATCATATAAATAAATAATATATGAAAAGAAAATTATTGCTATACTTATTTCATGAATATAGAAAAAAGCATCTATTGCATCTTATTATTTCAGTACAATATAGTATGTAAATATATACTAAGTGTAGGTCTAACTTTTAACTGAATTCAGTACTTTAAACTTCAAAGATAAACAAAGAAGAAAGTGAAAAGGACTGAGAAGGACATGAATGACTTTTAATGAAAGCTGTGCAGACATAAATGACTTTGACAGACTGCTACAATACTTTGAGGGACAGGAAGACGCCTTATTGGATGAAAAACATATGTTAAGTAGGTTTTTGTTACAAAAAACAAACACTTGTCACTGATTATTATGAGAAAAAAATAAACTGTTATAAAATTACAAAACATTGCTTCATAATTACTGTATGTTAATACAATAACAGAACAATATTCTTGTACAAAATATGTTTAAATATTTTACTTTGTTCCCTAAGTTTCTCATATCCATAGTACAATAGGGGCCTAATATAAATAACTATCAATTACTATAATGTTTTTTTAGTTTTTCATACTGCAGTTAATTCTAAATATAAAATAAAGTTCGTATTTATATAATAAATCAAGTTTTTACTGTTTACTCCATATGTTTAACCATTTTCCAGATTACCTGAGGATTTCATTATCTGTAATGTTTACGCCACCATTATCTGTAATGCTGCAGATAATTAAGAGTCTACTGTATTTGCTTGAAAATAGCTTAAAAATACTTTTACAAATTAACTTAAAATTATTTTATATTAGAAATTCATTGAGTTTTCAACTTGTGAAATGGATTAAGAATAACTATTGGAAACTTGAATGGAGTTATTATATCACACAACCAGTAAAAATTAATGCTTTAAATAATGTTAATGCTTTAAGAACAATTGAAGCTACTATACACATAACCTATATCATGAATTTTTTGAAACTGATATTTAACATTTTAAAGGGAAATGGGTAGTATTATGTTATGTAGTATATTACTTATGTAAAGTGTAATTTACTTTTGCAATGTTTTGTTTTAGGTGTTTACCAACATATAATAGGAAGAATGACTGGTTGGCATGCTGTGAAGATAATTGGCTGGGGTAAAGAACAAGGAGTAAAATTTTGGCTGGTGTCTAATTCCTGGGGTAAATACTGGGGAAACAATGGATTTTTCAAAATTCTCCGAGGAACAAATGAAGCACAATTTGAAAACCAGATTAATGCAGCTATTCCTTAAAATACCTACTTAACATGTTTAAATTTTCAAAGAATTTATGTATAAAAGTATATTAAAACACTGAATTAAAAATACACACTCATTTCATTTTGTCAATGCATACAATATAAATGCTTTATTGTATCAACTTGTGCCACAATTTAAACCTGATATCCTTCAATTTCATATAGATTTTCCTCAAACTTTCACTTCTCTATGAGATTTATAGTCATACAAAGTTTGTAAAAAATGGTTTTAATTTTTCTATGTTCTACTTTATAATAAAAAGTATGTAATAAGTATTATTATTGTTATAATCATAACCCAAAAATAACATCAACTCTTTAGTGCAATGTGTACTTTTGCATCATTCTATATAGAAAAAATTCCTGGGACTTTTATTTGGTTTGCATAGATTTATAAAAAATTCATTTTTATTTGTATTGCATTTAAAAAAAATATTCATAATTTATTCAAAAAAATACCATAAGCTACATAATTTTTGTTCTTTCAGAATTACTAACACTTGGCACTTCAAATTATATATATATATATATATATATATATATATATATATATATATATATATATATATATATATTATTATTATTATATTATTATTATTATTTGTGCATAGACCCTGTTGGATCACGCAAAGCACTCCGACTCATGTCTTGTTCCTTCTAATCCTCCATACCTCCCTCATCCTGTCCCCATGGATCCTCTTCCGCTCCTCCGTCCATTTTACCCCTGCTCTCTTTGGGATTTCATTCTCTGGGACCTTCCAACCGAGCATCTTTCTCCTGTATGCGCGCCTGTCTTCAACATCTGTTGAGTCTATTCCTGCGTCATGTAGATCTATTCTGACTTGTGCGATCCACGACGTTGTTGATTTGACACCTTGTATATACTTAAGGATTCTGTTGGCAAGTCTCATTGTTGGGAGTCTACTGATGTGTCCATAGAACCGAAGCCTCCTTCTTCTGATATCTGCTGCCAGGTTCAATATCTTCTCAGTGGTCTTCCGGGAGTGCAACCTGTATCCATCTTCTGTTAATCTCGGACCAAGGATCTTCCTCAAGATTTTGCGTTCTTCCTTCAAAATACCCTCCATGGTAGCTTTTGTGTGGAGTGTTAGCGTCTTGCTTGCATATAATACCTCTGGTTTTATGACTGTGTTGTAGTGTATGATTTTTGTGTGCGTCAAATATATATATATATATATATATATATATATATATATATATATATATATTTAAATTATGATAAATTTAAATTTGATAATAAGTTGAATTTGATTCATTGACACTAATTTTTAAATTTGTAACACTAGACTTTTGACACTCGATGTAACTGAAAAATTAAAATAACAGTGTTAAGTAATGATGGGACAGTCATGTGCAAGTTGTCAAAAAAGCACAGTGATTTCATGGCCCTCTGGAGTGACCTAAGAACAGTAGCACACTATACAAGATATACTTGCCACTTTGCACTATTCATTCAATACTTTCATATGCAGTATTGAGTACAGTATTGTATACAGTTCGGCATTCAGTTCATTATACTGCTAATATTCAGTATTATATATTGAATGAATATACATGCAGTTCAGATGAAAAGACATAGTTCCGTGTTTCTGTGGAGAGCCTTACAAATTGCTCAAGGGCACAGCTGTTCCCCTTTGGGCAATTATAGTAGGTCATAATTTAAAAATGCAAATTAAAACAAATTTAACCAGACTCAAGTTAAAAGACATGGCAGCTGTTTGTGTACAAATTACTTGATATGCGCATCACACAGTTTGATTCATGGAAACATGTAACTTCATTACCAAGGTAATGAACTGTACTTGCCCCATACATTGCCCTTTGCGTATGCCGAGTAACCCCACCAAAAATATCACAAAAAATAGACTAACCAAAAAAATATTTGACTACTTTCACAATAAAAGAGCCAAACCACTTTGGTTTAGAGAAACGGAGAAAGACATAACAGAACTACAAATCACTGACACTATGCTCATGGACAGAACAGCCAAAACAATAACCAAGGACAAAAAACAATGGTTCCAAGGCAAAGTTAAATCCAAGTGAACGAGGAAGGCACAGAACATTAAAAAGTGATTGATTTGGTGTACCCCAAAGTTGGGTGAAACAAATAAAGAGATAAAGTAGTCTACCAAGTTTTGCTATGTGTAAAAGCTCACACAATTGCAGAAAAGGTCATACTGCTTGCAGCTGTTGACATGATAAGATTTATAATAGATGATGATGCTGTCAATAAAATTTATTTAAAGTACAACTTTCTAATGATACTATTAATCAGAGAATTGATGATATGACAGAGGACATCAACGATTAACTCCTTAACGACTTAAAAGGTAAGAACTTTTCAATTCAATTAGATGATGCAACAGATGTTTTTAAAGATGTAAGGTATGTTTTACATGTCTCATTTGCTATGTAAGGTACATTAAAAAAAAAAAAGATTTTTTGATAATTTGCTTTCCTGTAAAAAAATTAAAGTTGAAGCAAATGGTGTTGATTTATTTGAAATTTTAGATGGTTTCATTGTTGTGTTGACATTTATACAGATGTCCTGTTCTGTGACAGTATGGCTCAAAAAGCTATGTTATGGGAAGCTAACACTCATGCCTTTTGTACTACATATTTCTCAGTGTATATGTCTTAGCAAATCCTTTTAAAGAGTTTTTGAACTTAAAAATGAATCTCTAATTCAAGGAGGAAAGTTTTAATAAGGTATATAAGTTTATTAAGGAAGAGTTTTTAGTAAAACTAGCATTTGCTACTGGTATTTTTGAAAGATTAAACATTCTCAACATATCTCTGAAAGGAGATGACACAAATATTATCCAATAACAAGGCAGAAGGTTTTAAACAGAAACTTGTTCTTTGGAAAAATACTTTTGAGAAAGGAGATTTTCCCTTGAGATTTCCTGTTTTCAATCAGCTTTTTAAATCTAATGAGTGGAAACCTACAGATGGAAAACCATTTCCTGTTTACCTTTCAAAGTTCATCTCAGACAAATATATAACATGTGAAGATTTTAAGATATTTAGTTCAGTACAGTCATTCAAGCTATTTGATTCGGGATATCTCTTGTACAGGTTACTTTTGTCTAAAACTTTTTGCTAACATTTTGTAATACCTATCCTATCATCGTTAACAAATCATCACAAACAAATAATTAACAAATTGGTCAATTATTAACAAATAGATATAACATTTAAATATCTCGGAAAATATTTGTTATTTAATCGCAAAAATGTTACCTATGAGGTTTTCGAGTTTGCTAAGTATGAATCTGAGGGTTAACAAAAAAATTCAATATGGCAACCTGGAAATTTGAAAATTTATATTGGAAGTATGGTAAATTAATGAAATTAATACCTTTATTCAATAAAAGGATCCTAGGGGATTTCCAAGGTTACTAATTATGAATCTGAGGTTAAAACAAAGAAAATTATTGAATTTTCAATTCAATTAAATTCAGTTAATAAGGTGATACAATTCATTATGTAGGAAAGTCAACTGCATAAGTTATAGACCTCAATATTCAAGTTAAAAATAATACACATGTTTTTAACATCTTTAGGAAACCCACTTTTACAAACAATATTCATGCCATTTCACATCCCCTTTAAATTGGCATCTTTCCATATAGTATGTTGTCTCATTAATATTACAAATCAGTTTCAAGTATAGATTTTTGAACTGAATTAAGTTGTATTAAAAATATTACTAAAACAATGGTTATGACAAAAATTAATAGACAAAATGGTTAAGTAGTAAGATAAAAAACAATGCAAAGAAACAGGTATTCCCTAGTGATTTTGTAACCAAATCCAAGAAAAAATGGTAAAAATCGGTTATTTTGGTAAAATAAGTAATAAGTTTGGAAAACTTTTCGAAAATAAACATGATTTTAATCAAGTTTTATATAGTTATATTAATTTATATAAAATATTACATAATTGCAAAGATAAAAGACATAATCTGGATAAAAGTGGTGTGCATAAATTAACATAAAATTTGTAAAACTAGTTATGTAGGCCAAACTGGTTGTAAATTTAAAATTAGAATAGAACACAATAGAAGTTTAAAGTTGGTCCATGAAAACTCTAATTTTGCTAACCATTTGAGAGTGCATAATATTTCTGACTTTTATAAAAATACAGATATTAAAATAATACATGAATCTAACAAAACTCGGAAATTAAATAATTTAGAAATAAATCATTTAGTTTTGAATAAATTGTATTTATTTTTAATAAAAGGGTTATTCACCTCTTTTAAATCCATTGTCTATGTGATCCTATGTTGTCCTTCTAGTTCTTAGGCCTGTACAGTGGGTTTCTTCAAACAGAAATATAATGCTGTATTTGTTATTTTAACTTCAGTTGCTTAAGTGACCTTGACAATGCTCTAATGAGTAAAACCTTAGTTAGTAACACTCAAATAAAAAAAGTGGAAATATACAAATATGTTAGTATTTCATTAATATAGTGGATTTACACCAAGTACCATTGGTCTTAAATATATGTCTTAATATATATGTTTACCTCAAAAATGGCCAGAAATTTTATTTTACACCTGAAAACGTTGAGGATAAGGTCGAAAACCTTCCAAATAGAGATTTATTGGCATTTTTTGATCTGTGTAAGGAAGATTCTTTTGCTTGAACCTTCTTTACAATGATCTTACCACCTATTAAACATGGTAAACCAACAAGTTTTTTAGAAGGAAGTAGGGCGAAAGTATTCTGTGACCTCCGGAGTAAAAGAACCATATATTAGGTAGGATGTACACTATGTACCTAAGTAATATTGAGTGTTACTACCTCCATATCTTACTCCATTTAGTTTTGAGGACCAATAGATTTAGTTTCAGTGTAGTTAAAAAGATCAACAGAGCATAACCTCTAAACCTGATTCTGAAATGTTGTTCATCCCACATTTCAAACTGTCTGCAGAGCAATAGGGTTACTGGAGGATGTTAATGATTGGTGTAGCACACTTGAAGAAACCGTTACCTCAGAATCACACAAAATTCATGAACTGTTTTCTGTGATGTTATTGTTCTGCCAGGTATCTGATGCTCTAACACTCTGTGATAGCCACAAAGATACCATGTCAAAGGATGTGAAAAGCAACCTTCATAGAGAGTGTCAAGAAACAGTTCTACCAGACTTGGTTACTGCATATATCAGAAGTTTAATTCTACTGGAAGACTTGTCCTTTGCTATGTTTGGCCACCACCTGCAGCAAGATGGCCTAGTCTTCTCCTTTATGTAACCAAACTACAGTTCCAGTCAATCATGAGTTATTGAGGGAGATTCCTTACGACATAGTTAACTTATTGGAGTTGGTCAATGAAAAACAGTATAAACTTCTTAAACTTCCCTTTAATGAACTTTCCCCTTGACTTAAACTACCAGGAAATATCTATTTACAATATGCAATATTTCAAAGGAGAGTGGCATGGCTTATGTTATGAAAGATTTGATAGTATGTGATGAAATTACCATGGCATACAAGGAAGGGTTGGAGGCTCTTGCTAGATTCTTTAAAGACTTGAGAAATAACAGAAATTTGATGAGAGGTGGGTGATTGTGCTTTTGGCCAAGACTTTAGACAGACCTTGCCTATCATTCCAAGAGAAATTTATGCTTTAAGTTTAAGAGTTTAAGGCATGTCTTAAGTCATTGTTCTTATGGCCCAAAATAAACATTCTGTTTTTGAAATACCAAACCCACTGCATTAATACTCTGAAACTGTGAAATGACATTAGACTTCAGATGAAGACTGTGTACAAGCATGTAATAGAAGCTTTCATCATAACATGGATGATCTATCCGAATCATGATTTGCAGAATGCTGTTTCTCACATGGCCAACTGTATGTGGTCTGCTCGAGGGTCAGTTCATCTGACAGCTTACTTATTCTGCAGCCTGATGGTTAAACATCAAATATAGTTTTGCATGAAATTATTGAAATAACTTCCTTGATCCATTTAAGAAAGAATAATGGAGCAAATAAAAATTTATTCTAAAGCTTTAATTATTACATTTATATTTGATAAGATTTTTGTTATTGTATTATATTTAATTTTTAAGAACATTAAATGTCATTTGTAATTGCATCTTGTTAATGCATTATAATGTTAAGCAGGGCATAAAATTCAATTATTGTCTTACACCTAGCATCAGCACCCATATTTAGTTGTTCTGTAATTAATTAAGTAGTATGTTTTGTTACATTCTAATATTATTTCATTTTAAAATGTATGAATTATTTTTGTTTTGTTTTGGGACAAAATAAATTTGAATTTAAATTTATCAATTTGTAAAGTAAGCACAGATGATGTAAACAATTTCTTCAGAGAAAGAAAGATGGTATGTATGTATGTATGTATATACAATAGTGTAGATAGGTGTAGGAAAGCTGCAGCTTTGATAAGGTAAATTAAGCCTAAACATTATGGGAACTGCTGAAGTAGTTGACAATTGACCGATTTTGCACAGACTGTCAGTGATGGCTTATTTAAAAAAATGATGCATATGGAATTTAAATTACTATGGTTCATATTGTAATTTATTCCAGTATCTAACTTACAGCATGAAATCATTTTGTCCGGAAAAATCTAATCTTTCTAGTGGACTTTCTCACACCTTCTTATGCATCTTTGGAGAAACTATTGCTCTGTTGAGAATTTCCCTAGTTGGTTTTTCTATTGCTTCATATAACAGTTATGGGAATCTAAATATCAAAACGGGGGTAAAGTAGTTATGAAATATTAAAAATATATTTAGTATTTCAGTACTAATGTTTAGATGAAATATGACGTCCCACAGTAGTTGGTTTAATGATAGTAACTCATACTCTGTCAGATGGATGAAAAGGAAAAATGGTTCAAATGATGAAAGTGAAATAGAAATTTATTAAAGTATCTCTGACTAAAGTCATATAATTTGACCAGCAGCTTTCTAGTAAGCTTTGTATCTTCCTTAGGCATAGTCTGAAGACATATACTGTATTTCTAAAACAATCAGAATTTTCTAATTCAAAAAGGTTTAGAATTTATGATGTTCTTTTGAGAAAGTAATGTTTACCTCTTCTCCTATGGTTTGAATACAAAATTACTTTTTTGAGAAGAAGTACTAACTGAGTAGCTGGAAGTGTGTTGAGGGATGCGACAACATGGAATCTTATCATAAATAGAGCTGTAACTTTGTAAAAAAAATATTTATATATTAGAAAAAACAATCATTAGATTTCAAATTATAAAAGATATACAATGTACTGGAACTTAAAAAAGTATGTGTTATTATAAATATTAACATTATTTTCATTAGCACACATGTTATTTTACAATAGCTGTTAAAAATAAGTAATCTTATGTTACTTTTTTTGTTTAATACTAAATTTAGTACCCTAAATCAATTTTTTTTTAAACTTGGGCATACTGAGACCTTTTTTTGTTATATACATGATCACCATATGCTTTTGCTGCTACTAAAAATAACAAAACTAAAACCATTTCAAAGAAAAACGCACTCCAATAACTCTTTAATAAAAACATGTTATCATCATAGTCATTATTAAAAGTTACTGTGTCCATTGCAAGTCCAACTGGAGAAATTTTAATGCTGTCCCATATGTAGGTTGAATATTTTAATAAATTGTCATAGGTCATGTTAAGATTTTCTTGTATATCAAGGTATGCATTTGTATATCTTGTTGTTGGTTCCCAAATGACTGATAGAAGTGGATCTCTTATGTTTACGGTTGGTACACTGAAAAATTTCAGTTATAATAATAACTTTGGTTACACAAAACATGAATTTTTACACATTACACCTATAATGTCATCTCAACATATAAAAGTATGCTCTCTCTCCCTCGTAAAGATAAATATATTAAGGAATTAAAGTATTTTCTATTAAACCTTAAAAAGTGTTTTTTTAAATTATAACATAATATATTCAGTATGTATATTCAGTATGTATGATTTATGCTTTATTAATATGATCTAGTTTATTAATGAAATTGGTTTATCCATATGTTAAAATGTACTATTTTCCAATGTTTATCAGTGTGAATATACATTTTGTTGTATAATATTGTAAGGAGTTTATATATAGTGTAACTAACCCTTCTAGTTGCTACATCAATATGTATGTATGAAGTGAATGTACATATGTGTGTGTGTGTGTGTGTGTGTGTGTGTGTGTGTGTGTGTGTGTGTGTGTGTTTGTGTGTATTTATATATATTGATACTCTGCTGGAGTATATTATTATATATATTGTATATTATTCCTGTTACACACTTGTAATAACACTTAATAAAAGTATCAAACTACTTTGATCAATTTATATTTTGTAAAACTTGTCTTAATTATAAAAAAAAATAAATTTTATTTAATTATAACACTTTAAGTATTGCTCTATTTTTCATTTATTTACTTGTGTACAACCCTTTCTTCCCGGAGGTGTCATTTGAAAACTACATCTCCACACACTAAATTAGACTTTAATAAACAATTTATCTTTTTAACTAATGTTATTAATATTAATTTAATTAAATAAATTTCTTACATGCAGAGTCTGGTTTCAACTATTCTTCAATGCACTATAAATAGTTACTTTTTTTAAATTCTCACTCAATTTGTGTTTTTTTAGTTATCATTTATGAAATCAAATTTTTGTTACCAATTTTTAAATATGAAAATTTTTCTGCACATAACAATGTATATATATATATATATATATATATATATATATATATATATATATATATAAGGTGTGAGAATTTATTCAAAATTTTGGTTCGATTTGATTCAAAATTAGCACAAAAATTGATTATGGTAATAGCTTGGACAAGTTCGTTAACCAGCAAAATTTATAAAACAGGTCATAATGGCAGCCATTTTAATTCTTTTAAATTTCATAACATTTTTGTATTTCATTTTTTTTTTTTTTTTTGAAAAATCTGATTTCCAATCATAATTAGAGTTAAAATACTACATAAATTAGCATTTTAAATTTTCAGATTATGTTGAAATGAGAAATTTAATTTGATGAAAACCAGGGTTCATTTTCATATTATAAAAGTGCTAATGTACAGATTTTAATGCTGATTACCCCAGTAGCATTTCTGTTGGCCCATTGTTGGTATTTTGTTTTCACACATGGTTGGGCAACGGTTAAAATTGGCACAAATGCCTACAAATTAATAATGAACCAAATCCCAAAATATGGCCAACAATTAAACATCACCAAAAACCCAACTAACTTTCAATGGTAACCCTACTAATTACCAACATGTTTAAAGTATTATATTTCTATTCAATTGATTAGTGAACTTAATAGTAATCATAACTTTTCCATACATTCGTGAAGATATATGAATATTTGTATTATCAAATGTAGAATATACTTACTCCAAGTAATATATGATATGTAGCCTACTTTAGCTTTTTAATTGTATATTATAATGTACATATTATTTTGAGTAAGAATACATACTGAATTTGATAAGAAAAGTATTCAAACATGTTCGCGAATTTAGAGAAGTTATGATTATTATTAAGTTCACTAATCAATTAAATAAAATATAACACTTTAAACATATTGGTAATTAGTAGGGTTAGGACTACTATTGAAAGTTAGTTGAGTAACCAACATGGCATATTTCCTTACTGAAACAAGGTTATTTTACAAAAAGAGACAAAATTCACACAAAAAAATTTATTTAAATGGCAATTGTGAAAAGCCAACTCAAAAAAAGCACTATAGCACCAGATTAAAACTATAACTGTACTGTACATGTAGGATCTTGCAACTATGCTTGGTCAGTGACAACAAAGAAGTAAACCAGTAATGGACAAACTTTCACTTTTCCACAGTGCTGGCAATATTTCAAATAATAAGTACATCATAAAATCATCCATAGTAAATGATTATAGTTAAGTAGTAATAAAATAAGATTTTTTTAAAGTTTTTAATAATTGTAACACTATTGTTAGTATAGTAAATAAAGATATAATATTATTCTGTTCACAATTATGCTAAAAAAAATAAATTGTTCTGTTGTTGGCAATTCTGTGTAAGTCATTACCTGTGCTTGCACTTTGCAGTAAATTTTACATTGATAAAATACTATTATACTAACAAATAAGACACTATTTTGGAATTAATGTTCGAATAAGACACAAATAAGAATTAATGTTGGGCCAACAGCATAGATTTTCATGAATGTAACAGTTGGCCTAGCAAACAAGCAGCTCGTTGACCCATTGAAGATAATTCTTTGGCCTATTAACTAACCATTGCCCAACTTTGCAGACAAAATCCCAACATTGGGCCAACAATGTGTGCTACTGGGGTATGATAGTAAAATCAGAATTTCAAAAAGGGTAAGTTAAAAATATGTTGTTTTTGAAATTCACTTAGATCATGTCACACATAAGACAGACATAGTTGCATGCTGTGATTATTTTGTTTATATATGATGATTTTTATAGTTGGCAAAACAAGTGATGATTATTTTCGCTGGTACAAAAACCAACTTCATAAGAGCAATATAATATTACTATTTTAGTATTATAAACTTTAATTATTCAAAAATACGTTACCCATATTTTGCAAAATTAGTCCACAGCCGAACTAATCTTTGTAACATAATTAGGTCTCTGGACCCTGCTGTTAGATTGTTATGCTCCTTGATTATAAGATTTGAGTAAAACATGTAACCTAATTCTCCTCCATGGCAAACTCCTAGAAGTATATAAAATTCTCTTACTAAATTTATTTAAATTCTTTTTAAAATTTAAAATAATTTCAATAAATGTCTTTAAAAATATTCAGACATATCATAATAGAGATAATATTCTTCATAAAAATTATATATATATCAATAATTTGATGTAAATAACTGGAAATTAATTCCTTGAAGGAAAAAGAGTAATTTTACATTTTTTTTCTGTCTGCTCATATATAAATTTATGTGCAAATTTATCATATTTATTTTTGACAAACAATGTTTTGGTAGCTAATAAAATACTTTGAAATATTGTTGTTCAAAGGATATGTAAAATAAAAATTGGATTTTAATAACTTTAATGAGAGACATTAAAATTGTCAGTTTTTTAAATATAAGAAGTAGTACATTAACAAAAACTAAGAATATCATAATTAAAAGTTAATTTAAAAAGTTCTCAGGAGACAGATTTGCTTATCTTAGATAAAATACTGACTCTCTAACATACCTTGAATGTTTCTAGTTTTACAAACATCATTGTTTTGTACATAGTTGCCCAAATATTGAAAATAATACAAGTATATGTTCCTCTTGTCTAACATACGAGCTGTGCGAATTATATCATAAGAGAAATATCGATCAGTGAGAAACTGAAACAAATTATTACCTTTGAATTCAGGTTTCAAATGCTTTTGTATTGATGTATTGATATTAAATTACGTAAAAAAGTAGCCTAAAGAAGTTGTTAAACATTATGATAAAGTTTTACCTATTATTATTATAATTTACAATTATTTTACTATATATTCATTACAATTTGTTAAAAAAACATTTTAATTTGTTTATATAACGATACTAAAAAAATAAGAATAATGTTAAAGGGTATTAATACAAAGTCAATTACTTTCTCTTTTACAAAATCGAATACTTAAATTATAATTTTATCATTTTGTTAGTTTTGTTTGTACATTTATTAGAATACAAAATGTAATCGTTGTAAAGCAGTTGACTCTGATTACTTTGAACATTTTAAAATTTTAATGTTTGTATATTTTGAAATTTTATTGGTTCCTTCCATTGTGTAAAACAATATTTTTAAAAAATCATTAGTAATTTTAGTGCTTTTTTGTGTAATTGTAAATTTCAGCTTTATTTAATCAAGCAAATAAGATTATTTTATTTTTTTAGATTTTATTTCTGTTTCTGAATAAAAAAAATTAAACAGCAGCAATCTATAAAAATATTTGTAATTGCTGTTTATATTATCAACATAAGAATAAATACAAAATTATTATAAGAGGATATTTTGGTATTATGAAATAGTTGTGTTGAATCGAATATAGTATCAGGTCATCTTTGTTTGACCTCTAAAATAAACAATTTCTGTAGACCTTATTTTAAATACATTTGTTTAGTGTTTGTCTTAAACAAGTAATAAGGCTGCCTAAGCTTATTTATAATATATATATGTATATTTCTTTCTCTCTCTCTCCTCCTCCTCCTCCCCTCCTCTCTAGATATAATTTTATATATATATATATATATATATATATATATATATATATGTGTGTGTGTGTGTGTGTGTGTGTGTGTGTGTGTGTGTGTGTGTGTGTGTGTGTGTGTGTGTGTGTGTGTGTGTGTGTGTGTGTGTGTGTGTGTGTGTGTGTGTGTGTTTTTTGTTTTGTTTCATATATACTTTAGTAGGCCAAAGTCACTCACTTACTGATCACTATCTCAAGAACAACCAGGCCTATGAAGTTGAAATTTTGCACGGTTGCTCATCTTTATATTGTAGATGTGCAACAAATCTGAATTTTTTTAGAAAAATCGTCTTTAAAATGGTTTTAAATGGTTTCTTTCTAGAACATGAAAAGCTCAGTTTTTTGCCCCATTTCCATAGAAAAATAACTTAACATACTTCAATGAATACGTTTTTCATTGTCTTGTAGAGGTTTAAGGCAATGCCAAACTGTCATTCACAAGTTATAAAAGCCAAACCGGTTGTTTGTACATTTTACAGTTCTAGTTTTACTTTTCATGTATTGAAACAGACATACTTTGATATTAATTAAACAAATTTGTGTCTGACTCATGACTGTTTTTTTTTTTTTTTTTTTGGTTGCTTTGAAATACAGTATCAATTTTGTCCACTGTCCACTGCAAAACGACTCAATATATTTCAAAGAAAACACTTTACATTAGTTTCCCCCTATAGTGGTTAGTAGGTATTACCAAAATGATAGACAATCAAAATGCTCGATTTATTCTAAAATAAAGCGTATCCTATTTCCATTATCTCTAGCTACCAAACCAACACATAATGCTAATGTATGGTTTCTTTATGTGAACTGTATGGTCATAGTATCTTAGTGCCCAGGGGATGGTAGTAGACACTTATGGTTTTGGCCAAACAATTTGATTTATTATGAAAAAAAATCATTAAAAATGCTGTATTCTACAAGTAACAATAACTTTCATTTTAATAACAAATTCTTCTTTCCTAAATAATACAATTTTCTGTCGTTTACAATGAAACACTATTTTTAAATCAAATGTCAAATTAATCAACTGTAATTTTTATTTCCTGAAAAATACCATTAGCAAAATATGGGTATACAGTTAGTATGTTATAATTACAAATCATGTTTTTATTTAAACAAAATGAATTAAAATAGGTATGTTAATATCTTTAGTTCTTTGTATTCCTATAATCAAACAGAAATAATATTCAATGTTAATAATTACAATGTAATTAATATTTTCTTTGTTACTGATTATATTTATCATGTTTTATGATAATAAACATAATCTCAGTTGAAAAAGTATTACTGAGAGAACAGCTAATGTTTTTGTAATTAGTGTTGATAATGCTTGGTTTCCTTCATTAAACTATACTTCATATTACTCAACTATTCCATCAAGTTCAACCTTTATATGTTATATTTTTTTTAACATGTTGAAAACATTAGAAGCTAATTAAAGTTTTAAAGTTTATTAGAGATAATTAAAAGTTTTGCAGATTAAAGTTAAGGGATTAATTGATTAAAAGTTTTGCAGTTTATTAAAAATTCAACATGTTCACATCTTGAGAAAAATATCTTGATTAATATTAATTATGTCATTAAATTTTTAACAAAAATCACTTTTTTAATTAAACATATCTAGTAATAAAAATTCACTTACTTCTGCTAGACTGTCTAATTCCTCCTCTGGAGAATGATCAGAGTCAAAATAAAATGAATTTAACCTCTCTATAATATCCTCAATAATTTCTGGTGGACTATTTTCTTGAATTTCGTTCATCAAAACATAAATCAAATACTTCCTCATGTCAGGATTGATTGGAAAGTCTGTAGATTACATTTCTATTATTAGAATTTAACTAATATTTTGAAACAAAACCATTAAAGAAACCTTTTGTTTCCAAAAAAAGATAGCATATATATATATATATATATATATATATATATATATAAAACATAAATTATCAACATAATAAATGATATGTTTACATAATCATAACAAAACACCTGAGCTGCTACAAAAACTGTGCACTCCATGGGTTCCAAAAATTTTGTATTATGATAACAAAAGGTCGCCAAATTGTAACAGTGCTGCTACACATGCTAGGATTCTGAAGATAAAGATATTTTGAAATAAGTTGTGACTAAAGATGAGACCTGAATTCTATATGTTATCTGAGATAAGATGACAATCCTTACACCAAATAAACAGAAAAAATTCAAATGTACTTTCAACAAGATGAAGGTTATGGTGACTGTACATATTTTTGGACCAACAAAGTATGATACTTATTGACTTTATGAAACAGGGAACTATGATTAATGCAGCTGTTTATTGGTTTTACTTGAAGAATAATTTAAAAAAAGAGGTATGCTGACTACTTCTGATTCATGAAAATAACTACGGTACTCTCAAGTGTTGCTGTAACCCAAAAGCTCTTTAGGGAATTTTTAAAACACCTGGTGTATAGTTCCAACTTAGTGTTAAGCAGTCCTGTGAAGAGCCTGTACATTTGTTTTGTATACCACGCATTTCTTTCTTTCTGATTGGGGGATGGCAGATATGTCTAGACTCAGAGGCATGTCTACCTGTCTCCATGTGGTGCTCAGTGGAAATGGATAAATACTGGTCTGTAATAAGTAGCAGCATAAATACAGCTAAAGCTCACATATATCCTAAGTTAAAGTGGAACAGCATATGCCAAGCAATGTATTGCTTAGGAGGAGCTTAGCCTTTAGTATGCTGACTCTGGATACCAGATAAACTCCAATTTGAATATAGCCTTAACCTTAAATGCAGGAATCTATATATACGGCCATCATATTTCACTAGCTACTCATGGAATTTTAATTGCAGGAAAAGCAAACTTGCAGGAGTAAACTTGGATTGGGAGAGGAGGAAACTGAAGTTGTACTTAATCCCATAGAATCCATTAGCAGTGTAACTGCTAGGTGGACTAACCCAATCTGTAATGGAAGAATGAACAAAAAAAAATTTAAGTGAATTGCAGAAGTGGACCTGGGGAATGAAAATTTGTAAAAAGAAGGATCTTGGTGTTGTAGTTTATTTTGTGGAATCCACCAGTAGTGAATTTTAGCAGAATGTGGGAATGAATAGAACACCAATAGCAGCAATGGATATTGTACTCAGGCTTCCACACTCTTTGATTTATAATATCATGAGAGAAGCATGAAGAGTAACAAATAGATTTTAGGAAAGAGAAGTTTGGACAATCTTGACTTTGAGACACACAAGAAACACAGAAAAAAATGAAGATCCAATTTCATTGAGAGCAGACAGGATGATTACCAGATACTCCAATACACCAAAAGACTTATCAAAACCTTTTAAGGTAAAAATTACTTCTTAGGAGAAAGGTCGAGTGTTGGGAAATTCTGGAGAACTTGTATGATATACAGATGGCTCCAAAACTAAGGATGTCATTGGTGCTCAGGATTATGGTTTGAGACCACAGGTGAAATGTGTTATTACCCTAGGACAGTATGCTATAATATTCCAGGCAGAGGTAATTGACCGCTTTTAAGAAGTACTGAATTCACATTTACACCAATAGTGAGGCAGCGATTGAAGCACCTGTGGTTCTAACAATTAAGTCTAAGTTGGTCTGGATGAGTGTCATGAGAACCTAAATGCTCTCTCTCCTTGGAAACTCAGTTTATTCCACACTGGGTATTATAACACAAGGAGGTTGAAGGTAATGAGCACACAGATTGGCTGTTGGACTGGGATTTGCATTGGACTTGATCCAGCAGTTGGAGTTTCTCTGTGTCTGGCTGGATTTGCTATTAATTGGAAGATTAATAAAGAAATATTAGACAACCTTGAAGGGCATTCCCATAGTAAACACAATTTAAAAAAAGATCCTTCTAGAAAAATTTGGAGGAATATTAGAAATCTTGGGCAGAGGACAACTCAGGAAAACTTTGGGACTTATTACAGGGTCCCATGGTACATTTGAACAGGATAGGAATGCACCACAAAGAAACCATGTGTAGGCTATGCAGGGAATAAGTTGAAACTTCAAGTGAAGCCAGCAAGAGGCAAAGGGTGTTTGCCTCTTGTTGTAGACTAAGACTGAGAACTTGTTCCCAAGCAGGATAAGCTAGTCAGTGAACTGTTAAATCTCACTGAGTGCACCAGTCTACTGAACTAGAATTGAGAAGGCACAATAGAAATATGATGGCAGTGCTAAGAGCTACAAAATCCCTTAACCTCTAAAATAATCTAGTCTAAAGTGATTTCCATTTTGTGTGGATTTTTCCCTGAACTGAAAAAAAAATGGAGACCAGCAATCCAAACTTCTAAAGACGTACAATCTTTCCTGTACATTTCAACTCACTGATAGCAGCATTTTATGAAGAGAGGATTAGAAGTTCATCGATAGATTTAACATATGTCTCCAATCTAAACAGTGATTATGTTGATAAGTAACCATAATGTATATAAATTGTGGTAATAAATTCATTTTGTCATTTACATTTGTCTTTTTATGGACTACATATGTTTGAAAAAGAAGCCCTTACACAAAATATTTTTACTACTTTCACACTTCTATACCAAGGGTGTTAACAAAGAAAATAATTTTCTACAATTATTGTTATAATAATTTTAATGTTTGCTTAAACAATAATTTTTAAAACTAAAATTGACTTGTATTTTTTTATAAAGATAAAACCTTAACTTTCTCTTTTTTCATAACACATTTTGTTTATAAATATTTAATTTTTATACCATTTTTGTTATTTAATTTTCAAAAATTCATAATTTCATACTAAATTATCAAAAACGATTCTCAAATTTGTATAAATTACATACTGTATTGAAATAATTTCTATAACTTAGTAATAACATTAGAGGAGGATATGTAATAAAGTACAATGTTCAATGCTCTTTAAAATTTTTGTACTGAATTTTTCTGAAAATCAAAACAAATATTTATAATTATAATACAGTAAACCCTTGGTATAATGAAACATATGGAACAGGAGGATTTTAACCATTAAATGAAGTTAGAATCTGTAAGTGCCATTGTTTTACAGATTTGTATTGAGTTTTTGTTCAGTTGTATGCAAAATAAAAATGTTTTGTAAAACAGTTGGGTTTTCTACTACAGCATGTTCACACACGAAAAATATGTTATAAACTGCTACATTTTTTTAGTATATTCTCTGCTTTTCCTAGCTTTGTAAATTTTGTTATTATTTATTGACACATTTCAGATTACTTCCTCTATCAAAACTTACTGATATACTTAACATGCATTAAAGGCCAACCTATTAAAGACCAAGTACTTTAACCTATTAAAGACCAAGTACGGTTCCCAAGGTGCTATAGTCGCTGTGAACGTTGTTTTGCAGGATTCAGTGATCTTGGCTTGCAGCTTTTTCCTCCATTCCCAATCCCCACTTGGCTTGGTAGCCGTTAATAATGAAGTTGCTTTTTCTGTCTCCCGCCAGGTATGAATTACGACCTGTGATTCTTTTTTTGTTTTTTGTGTGCAAAAAACATTGTACCGGTAAACATTCATATCCAACTATGTGAAGACTACGGAAAAAAATGTATGAGCATACAACACGTGCGCAAATGGTGCAGAGAATTCAAAGACGGATGTGCAGACATTCATGATGTACAGTGTTCTGGACGTCCATCTGTTTTGGATGAAATGATTGTGAAAGTGGAAGAAACAATGCTGAAAGATCGGAAAGTCACTATTCGCCAGCTCTCTGAGATGATCCCTGATGACAGACCATTTAGTATATGCCTATAGCAAGGTTTGTGTGAAATGGATCCCAATACAGCTTACAGCTGACCACAAACGGCAACGGATTGATGCAGCACGTGAATTTCTTCAGGCCTACAAAATCTATGGCAAGAAATTCTTAGACTGTATTGTCACTGGGAACAAGACCTGGGTATACTATACGACACCAGAAACAAAAGAACAATCACGTCAGTGGAAACATCTAGAGTAACGAAGCCGTGGAAGTTCAAACACTGTCTGTCAGCAAAACTAAGCATGTTTTCGGACAGGAAGGGGTTGTTGTCGTGCGAATTCATGCATACCAGCACACAACAGTCAATGCTGATTGCTACTGTGAGACTTAAAGAACCTGACAGCACGAATGAAAACAAGAGGAGAGGCATGCTCATGAAGGGAGTTTGTTTCCATCAAGACAAAGCTTGTCCACACACTGTGCGTGTAACAACCGACTTATCAACCAATTTGGATGGGATACTATCACACATTCGTCCTTTAGCCCGGACTTAGCCCCAAGTGGTTACCATCTCTTCCCTAATTTGAACACTTAGGTGGGACGCATTCCAGCACTGGAAACGAGCTGAAAGAAGAAGTTTTAATCTTCTTCGCAACATGGCGGGAGAGTTTTACGACTCAGGCATATAAAAGATGGTTCACTGTATGCAAAAATGCATCGATCTCAATGGCAATTATGTCGAAAAATAGAAAAAAGTGTACAATAGAAAAAAGCTTTCCAAAAATGTATAATTCAATGTAAATAAACATGTTTTTGATTGTGAAAAAATATTGGGAACTTATTTTATGGACAACCCTAGTACATCAATAAATTTTTATAATGGAAGTAATCCAAAAAACATCAACAAGTAATGAAAATTTGACAAAGCTTGGAAAGGAGATTAACATTATATATATAAAATAATAAACGACAAGCAAAATAATAACAATCTTAGCATAATTAAATAAGATTAAATTTAGAATTATTGGTGTGAATACAGTAGCATGATCACTATAATTAATCCTACCTTTCATAAGAGATGCTCCTTCTCTGTTATTAAATCCAAGAATGTAAGGAACTTTTCCATAAATATAATCTGATTTAATAAGTTGAATTGGAGTTTGTGGAAAAAATACTTCTTCTCCAAGATTTTGTTCTAATGTTGGGATGAAAACATCACCAAACTTTTGAAACTTACCCTAGACATTGTAAAAAAAACTTGTTCAATACATATATAAATAACTATACCAACCAGGCTGGTAAATCATATATTTTTAAACACTCAACTTAGTATAAGTACAAATAATAAGTAAATTACTTATGCTAAATTATTTTCTTTAATTTTTAATATTTTTAAATTGTAGTATAGTATTGTTATTTCTGTACTATTGATTCATTCTTGTTGAATTTCTATTTGTGTTGCTTCACTTGACCACTATGTTTATAGATACTGTTTGACTCACTAACTGCCATTTGAATACACAGTTGAGTTGTGTATTGCTAAAAAGCTATGGGTAAAAATGAGAGTCTTGGTATACAATAATTATTTTTAAGTTTGAATCTGAATTAGTTTTCCAACCACATTAAACTTATATTAGTTTCAAACTAGAGGAAGGGATAATACAATCCCAAACACTGCGGTCAACAGACCTATTGCCCATTCTGTAGCTAAACCTCTTGAGTACTAATTTAGCAGATTGATGTCCTTAATAAGTTCCAACAATCTACTGACTAGCTCATTGTGCTGAAGATCCTTAGGGTTCTAGAAGCCAAAAACCCTAGCCTCATACTAGCAAAAGCCTCACTATTATGAATCATGTGTCCTGCAGTTTCCTCCTCTTTCCTGCACAAATTACACATGGTTTCTCCAAGGTACATACCTATCCGGTTCATATGCACTCTCAGACCACAGTTCCCTGTAATGAGTCCTATGACTTTCCTGAGTTGTGCTCTGCCCAAGATGTCTGCTGCCTTTTTAAGCCTTCCATATAGAACCTTGTTTAAGAGGTGTCTGCCTGTTGTTGTTTATCAATCCACCTATTAATAGCAGACCTAGTAAACAACAGAGAAATCGCTAAAGCTGGCTCAGATCCAATAAACTCAGATGCAGATCCAAGTCCAGTCAGACGGTCTGGCTCCTCATTACCCTCAACCCCCTTATGCCCTGGAACCTAGTGAAGAGTTACTTGGTTACCCAAAGACAGAGTATTGAAGTTCTCCCGATTTTCTCAGGCCAGCTTGGACTGAATTGTAGGACCTACAAGTGCTTTTATTACTACCTGACTATTGGTATTAATATGAATACGAGCCTTCTTGAAGGCCTGTTTCAAGTTGTCCCAGACACAGTCATTAATCGCCATCATTTTAGACTGGAATACTAGTGCATGCTGTCCCAGGGTAATAACTTTCTTTAACCACAGTCTTCAGGCAGTACCCCACAACACCAGTGTTCTTGGAGCTATTTGTATGCCATACTGTCTCCAAATTTTCCCAGCACACAATATGCGCCCTCAAACGTCATTGACTTTGTGTTGTTTGAACATTGAACAGTCCCCATCATTAGAATCAGGTCACTGATCTTTTCTGTGATTCTATCATGCCCCAGTGTTGAGGATAGCCAGACACCACCTACCTGCAGGCTATATGTTGCCTTATGTGTCTCCCCATGATGTAAATATCAATTGGGGGAAACCCAAGAATGATCTCCACAACAGTCCTTGGTGTCATGTTCATAGAGCCGGTAATGCACAGGGAGGCCAGCCTCAGAATTTCAGCCAGAAATTCTCTGACTCCCCTCTGCTTGGCTCTAGTCCACTACATCACAACAACATAGCACACCATAGGACTGGTGATTATAGTATAGACAGTATAGATGTACTTCATCATGCCTCGTCTCAGTCCTCATGTATTACCAACTATTCTGCTTTTTTGTAAACACTGTTTTAACAAATTTTTTCTGTAAAAGTCTATTATAAAAATTAATTATTTTTATATTTATTTTGAAATAAATTTATATATATATATATATATATATATATATATATATATATATATATATAGCCCACTTGGTGGCCTAGTTGATAGCATATTAGGCTTTCACCCCGAGGACCCGGGTTCGATTCCCGGTCAGGGCTTGGCATTTTCATACGCTATAAATCATCCCATCGTCTGCATTAGCCCAAGTGTGCACAATAGTCGGATGTTAAACATAAAAATATATATATATATATATATATATATATATATATATATATATATATATATATATATATATATATATATATATATATATGTTTTATCAAAGTTGGCAGATTTATTATTTTCTGTGAAATGCTGACTGCCTACTGAAGTGTTTTGTTCTAAATTAAATTAAATTTGGTCTAACTAATGCTTGTTAATAAATATAATTATTTTACTTTAGTCCAGTATATAAAATATTTGTATATTAGTCCAGTATGTTAGAAAATGTTTGTAACTATACACATACCATTGAAGTACCACTGAATTGTTCAATAACTAAATCAAAAGGATCTGCTCTCTTTAAACAGGCTACCAAGGATTGTACATTATTAGTTGGACAGCCTAAATTTTCTGCCAGTTTCAAACCTGATTCATAAGTAGATTCCTGGAAGGCAAAAGTGCAAAGTGAACTTCCACTTTGTGATATAGCTCGATGGAATAAACCTGAAAATAATTATTATTTTTTAAGCAAAAAATATTGCTTTATTGATACTTTAACCAAAAAAAGTATAACTGAAAAAAAATAGAGACAATACTACTATAAATATTATGTTATTATTAAAATGTTAATATCTGCTCATAAAAAAATTAATGAAAATTAAGAATTTTAATGTAAGGCCTTTAAGTATTAATTGAAAGTAATACTTATTCGTTAGGACTATTTCACTGTTAGGATAAATATTTTATTTTTATGGTTTTTATAACAATGACTATTTATTTCTAATTATGAATACATTCACATGGTAATGTAGATAATTATTTCAAAAAAGTAATATAATGAATATATAATTAAATTATATTGTTGCTGTAGTACTATGATAGTAAGTAACAACATTAAGGTTGATTAAGCCTTGTTAGGAAGTAAAAACAATAAATAAATAATGATCATTAAATGGCGTAGAACAATACCTTGTGAGAGAGGTGACAAGTAGAGGTGATTGACAGAAGCAGCGCCAGCACCCTCTCCAAATACTGTTACTGAATTAGGGTTTCCTCCAAAATTACATATCTCTCTTGCCACCCACCTCAGTGCTGCCACTTGGTCTTTGAGACCAGCATTTCCCTGACAATCTGCTGTTCCCATGTTAAGGAAACCTATTTATAAACATATTTCTAATAATGTAGAAAAGAAATAATTTTTTACTTTGAACATACCTTAATATTTACAATCCATAATATTTGATCAAAAATAAAATTTGATTTTTTTTTTTTAAGGCGAAAAGCACATTGAGGCTATTATTGCCTCCCTAAATGTAAGTGTGAGTGTAAAGTGTTAAAGTCGTAAGTGTAGTGTTGTAAGTGTAAGTGTGTGTTAGACTCAGGTATTGCAAGGGATGTCTAAATCCTCTCAATAGGTGCAGCTAGTCTGCACCCCCCTGCGGGGAAATAAAATTTGAATGACAGTTTGGTAAGAAAGGAATATTCTTGCAAATGAATTCAAGTTTCTGATTTCTTTATCATAATCTGTGTTATTAAAATTTATTAAATTGAATGTAATTTTCCTTTTTACTTTCAAAAGAGGTTTTATTTTACTGACCAAAATATGAAGTGTTTTTTCTATTTGGTTCTTTGTTCTTTCTCAAAAATTTTAACAAACCCTTAAAATATATTCTGTTAGTACCATTCACTATATATACCAATTAATTAATAAATCTGTTTTCAATTTATTTTATTTAAAAAATTTTTACACTGACTTGAAATTATCTAAATTATAAATGAGAAAAATTTGAGTAAAATTTGATAAGCATATTCTTTGTTGGTAGCTTTTGAGGAAATTTCTTTGAAGAGATTAAGATTCATTTATTGTAGGAGAGAAAATTGTATGAAATTTATTTAGACAATATGTATATATAATTATGATAATTTTAAGGGATTTTGATCAAAAATTTGAAAACTCAGATTAAAAATATTTTTTTGTTTCATGCCAAACAAATTTTATTGAAATCAGTCAAGTTGTTATTCTTCTGTAACAAATACTGACCGTCAGGTAAAAGTCATTTTTTTTTATTCTAGAGGTATATTTCCATAGAAAAATTAATAATTTTTCATTTGATTACAAAAGGTTCTATACACTACTTGATATATAGTGATAAATTGAAAATTAAAAATCTATCATTTCTGTTAGAGGGTAATATGATGGTAATATTTACCAAACACTCCAAGCCTGTAGTTGAAGGTAACAAGAACAACATTTTCTTCAAGGAAAAAATCAGGTCCATACTTGTGGGAATTGCTTGACCCCTTACTGAAACTTTCTCCATGAATCCAAACCATGACTGGAAGCAATTCTTTGATACTTTGTACCTAAAACAATACATTTTTTTTATTTAAAAGATTTTGATTTTTATCACTAGTTGTTAAGCAAATAACTAACCTACAACTTTTTCCAACATGTTATAGTTTTAATATGTAAACTAGTTTGTTTACTTTTGAAATATTTTCACAGGTATCTCTAAGTTTCTTTTATAAAACTCTAAGCTTTATAAGCAAGGCAGCCCTAGGGGAGGACAACCCATGTCACTGCTAACTTTATAGGTGGAAAAATTCAAAGACCAGAGCTTAGGCATGAAATTCTCAAGCTAATATCAGTATCAAAAAAAGTTATTTTTACTTAAAGTGGTAAAAATAAACTAGATAACACGTAAATGTATTGTTGTTATGTATGTATACATTTAAGTACATTTGACTGCATGTAAATACTTTTATTTTTTCCTTTTGTTTCATTAAGTCATTCAATCTATCTATGTCACTGCCATTATAAATCTATAGAATGTAGAATATAAAAAAAATTCACTCACTCACTGACTACCTGATCACTATATCTCAAAAATGACAAAATGTACAAAGTTAAAATTTGGCATGGTGGCTCCTCTTATGGCATAGAAGTGGAATAAGGCTGGTTAAAAAATAAGTAAGTGGTTTAAAATTCTTCTTTCTAGATTCAAAAATCTCGGTTTTTTAGCGCTATTTATCCAATTTTCAGAGGAAATTTTCTTAAGGCATTTTTCATTATTTTTTTTTTGTTATATGGAGCTGTGACAAAGTTTTAAGCAATATCAAACTGTCATTGATACACCTACATATTTAAAACAAAATAGCAAACACTCAAAATGTCTCATTTATTTGTTTGTTATGTTTTTAAAAAGGCCTAATTTGTCCGCTTTTCACTGAGACACAATTGAAATATTTCAGTGGACCTTTATATTTGTTAAATTCAATTAATTGTTAGTAGGGTTTAGGCTACCTAGACAGTCATACACTTGTTTGAGACAAAATTGCAGTTATTTAAATTGCTGGATTTATTTTAAAACAGGATATTTTCATGAGCTCTAGAATTCAAACTGATTGTTTTTACAGCTCTTAGATTAATGTAGTTTTTTCATTTCTTATACATTGGGAAAACAATATTGATGTTAAAGAAATTTTTGTCGAGTCAACAAATTATCACAAAGAAGCATGGGTAAATAATTCATATGGCACAGAATATTTTTTTAACATTCTAATAACATTCAATATGTCAAAATAAAATAAAATCAAATAAAGAATATTTATTTAACATTATTTTGATGTCCATGCTGGTTATGTTTAATATCAATATTTTGATATAAAGTATCAAAATGTTAAATTAGACTTTATATGAATTTTCAATTTACGTTTATTTTTTGTGCCATTTGGACCAAATTTTAATGTGTATACACACACACACACAGACACACAGACACACACACACACACACACACACACACACACACACACACACACACACACATATATATATATATATATATATATATATATATATATATATATATATATACACACGTGCGCACGCACACACACACGTGCATGCAAATCATTAAAAATTAAAATTAGAATATAGTTAAGTTAGGAAGACATTTTTGTGGCTTAATCAGGACAATTTTGATAGCAGGTTATGCTCTTACAGAAAACAAAGCATACCAAATATCTGATCCATTATTACAATGTTGCTTTATCTAAGAGATTATATCTTATAAAGTATTTTAAGGAAGCTTGATGATTATTGCTGAATGTGAAATTTAACCTTTACAAAATTTTCCAACAAAATAATGGCCATTGAAGTTATTATGAAATGTTGTAATGGGAGGGGGAGTGAAGAGGTAGTATTGAAAAAGTCGCCCAGGGCAGCAAATCTCCTACAGCTGGGCATGTTTATAAGTTAAATACAATACAAATTAACAGTTGACAATTCACTATACCAGTTCAAAAGGTTAATTTAGTATTCTTTCTAAGTTAGTGTTGTCCAGGAGCTGCAAGACCTCCATGTTTATGTGTTAATATGCTTTACCAATATGCTTTGCTGTGGATAACTTCTTCTCATTGGAATATTTAACCCTCTGTGTAAATCATCTGTCTAGTAATTCCATGCAGTGTCAATAATTTTTTTCTTTTTTTTTATTTTATAATTTTTAAAATAAAACTCCCAATCTTTATTTTTGTAGGACTTTTTTATTAACATGGGTTGCAGCTGCACAGCTCCAAAGTTAGTCATATCCATTTAAGTACTTGTTTTTATGTAAGCAGTTTATTATGGCGAGTGATATTTTTTTAATAAGAGCCAATACATTTTCTTGCATTTAATATCCAGCTCAGTCCTTTTCTTTTTAATATATTGGCTCATGAAAGCTTTATTTTACGAGATATTTCATTATATTATTATAATAGAATATTTGGATTGTTTTCAGTAAATTGTATGTGATTATTCTTATTACATAATCAACAAGTACAGATTTATTTTCATTAATTTTAACTATCCACATCTTGGTCCGTAATTATCTACATTATTGCTTGCTTGATGGAGTTTTTTTCTATTTCTTCATTATTGATGTCTGAAGTTAGAACAACTATATCATCAATAAAGATGCCATAGCAATTGTGACATTTTCTGATAAATAAACAACTTAAAACATTTATCTTAAATAAAGGAAAAATGCACTTTTGTCAATGTTGGTAATTTTTGCACTGAAATGCTTTATTATATGCCCAATATTATAATCCAGCCATAGTAAATGGTCTGCATGAGAATTTCTCCTGCATGTAGGAGAATTCCCCTCCAGTTCCCTCCAACAGTCCAGTGACACAGAATCTGTTAAACTGAGTCTACAATTGTTACTACTCAGCAATAGCGAAGGAAGAGGAGGGAGCTATGGTGAGAGAGTGAAACTCAATCTCTTACTCACACATTTTTTCTCTCTGCCCCACAGTGTTCTGAGCAAACTGTTTTTTTAAGTGGCTGACCTACAATAATCTAATGTACAAAAGTGCGGAAAGAACGGAAAGTTAGAAAAAAGATCAAAATAATTATTAAACATAACCTCAAAATGACTAGCGTGAGAAAGTAGGTAACACATTTTTCATTACAAAAACAATTGACATATTTTTCATTGAACAAACACCTACCTATGAAGGTTGTTGGGTGAAAAACCTCACTGATTCTGTGGTTAGTATAACAACTATTGTTGGGAGAAAAACCCAAATGACACTGTTGTGTGTATTAAACTAACACAGTTTTTTTACTAACCTTGTAATGACTATTACAGCATTGCAGTTTTCACTGCAAGAACTAGCAAGATTATAATGTGAACTGACTAATAGAAAAAAAATTGTAAACATCACAACTTTAGTAAAAGTGCCAAAAAATCACAAATATCTAAATAAATCTATAAACTCATATTTATTTTGTTATAGTACCTCAGTAACAACTGATTTCTAAAATAATTTACTACATTATATTGAACTGACCCTAATTTTTGGAGAATAAACATTTATAAAGAGGCAGTCTTCACTGTAACTTTCATTTATATTATGTTCTGAAGTAAGTTGCATACAAGCTGCTGCTTCTGTTTTAGCATCTCGTACAGAATTCCATTTTGGTGGAGGTTGTGGTGCCTGTAAGTAATGTATTTATTATTGCACAAGGTTTTACCATCTCACGAGCATCTAAAAAATTATTCATAAAAGCAATTCAAAATAAACAAGATATAGAAAAAATAAGAGGATTAAAAGTAGAATACTAGAGGAAGGGAAAATAAAACCCCAGGCACTGCAATCAACAAATGAGAGGATTGTGCAATGAATAGGAGGATATACAAATACTGCATTCAATAAGGTAGTAATTACTGAGCAATCAAATTACAAAGGAAAGCTAAGTATCTGTGGAAATGGGTTTAGTATTATTGCTTTAGTACTACCCAAAGAAAAGCTTAGACAATAAAAAAAAAATAGCTTACCATTGACCTGTGTTGAATCATAATTTATGAAGGGTACAAAAAGAAGAGAGCTTGATAGATTGCAACTTTCACAGAATGTATTAGGTGTGTTTCGAACAATTCACTTCAAACTCACCCAGTGACATTGCTGTGTTTCGAACAATTCACTTCAAACTCACCCAGTGACATTGCTGTGTTTCGAACAATTCACTTCAAACTCATCCAGTGACATTGCTGTGTTTCGAACAATTCACTTCAAACTCATCCAGTGACATTGCTGTGTTTCGAACAATTCACTTCAAACTCACCCAGTGACATTGCTGTGTTTTGAACAATTCACTTCAAACTCACCCAGTGACATTGCTGTGTTTCGAACAATTCACTTCAAACTCACCCAGTGACATTGCTGTGTTTTGAACAATTCACTTCAAACTCACCCAGTGACATTGCTGTGTTTCGAACAATTCACTTCAAACTCACCCAGTGACATTGCTGTGTTTTGAACAATTCACTTCAAACTCACCCAGTGACATTGCTGTGTTTCGAACAATTCACTTCAAACTCACCCAGTGACATTGCTGTGTTTCGAACAATTCACTTCAAACTCACCCAGTGACATTGCTGTGTTTCGAACAATTCACTTCAAACTCACCCAGTGACATTGCTGTGTTTTGAACAATTCACTTCAAACTCACCCAGTGACATTGCTTTGATAAATTCTCTCTAAACCAGTGAATTGTTTATAAAAACAGTTTCACTTGCTCTTCTTTTTTTGTAATGGCTGATTTATATGAATAAAGTGCGGCTATGAAGTTTTGTTTCCTACTCAGAAGAAATTCAACAGTGGTCACTTGGACTTAAAGACCAGCAACAGATCATTGAAGAGATGAGGGAAGTTAATTGGAGCAAATTGGGAAAGAGAAAAAAAATTTGTACCTTGGGATTTGACTAAAACAAATGTTCATTAGAAATATGCTATGCTTTGAAAGAACAGCTTCAAAGCAAAACCAGCTTTTTTCCGAGGTCATTACTGGATATAAGACATGGTGCTATTCTTACAACTCCAAAAACCAAAATCAATCACGTCAATTGAAGACATCATTGTTATCACACCCAAAAGGAGCTTGTCAAGTGGTCACACTTCATTATGATGTAGGGGTGGGTAGTGTGTTCAGATTTTGTTTCATTACACTGTCCAAAGACCTTTAAACCAAGCTTCCTATTTAGAGGACCTGAAAAGATTGTGTAACAATATATGGGCAAAAAACCATAATTTGTGGCAGATGCAACTGTTTTTTCCAAAATGACTGGACCTGCTCACATAGCCATCAGTACATTAGTTTTTGGTAAAAAACAGCATGACTCCCTTGCCCCTCATTCATCGAACTTGACTCTTTGCAACTTTTTTTTGTTTCTGTAAAAGAATTGGGACATAAATAGACAATGTTTCTGATTTTAAGTAATAATCTCTTAGCATAAAAATTTTTATAGCTGTATATTGTATTTATAATATAAAATAAACTTATTTAATTCTAACTTTGTAATTAATACAAATTTGCATGTAGCTCTTCACTTTCCATTTCTAGTCAATGGTAAAAATACATACTTTAACTATACAAAAAAAAAATAATAATAATAAATGAAATAATAAAATTAATTAGAAAACTGTATAACAAAAAATGAAATGCAATTAGCTGTCTACAAAACAAAATATTATTTAGAGATTGCTTACTTCACTCACATTCCTTGCTATTAGGATTCTTTATGCAGAAATAGTAACAATGAAAGTCAATTATAAATTTGAGCTCAGAATTAAAGTACAGAACCAATGAAATATTTTAAAAAATTGTGAAATAAAAAAAATATGATAATATAGCAACTTTAATTTTAATAAAAATTAAATATTGTATTTGAAAATAAAGGTAGGATGCAGTTTCACTATTGAATTTTTCAATCAAACAGTAAAATTATGAAGGACAAATTTATCTTACTTTAAAACGTAATTCTCCTACAGGAGGTGCTGCATATGGTATGCCACGAAAACTGAAATACGTTGATCCCATTACAGAATTCAATTTAAGGCCGTCAAGGAATCCCTGGCTTGTCCAAACAATTGTTTCATCTTCACTTTAATACACAAAAAGTCACTTATAAAATTATATGATTAGAATAATTTATTAAAAATTAATTATAATATTACTACTATTAGTTATAGAATAATTTGCTCAATCATGTATGTCAATTTTAAAACTATGGAATGAACGTTTTTAAAGTACAGGCTGCTTATTGTCATGACAATAATACTTATCAATGACATAAAGCAAACATTTGTTTCAAAGTGATAAACACTAACTCTTACAGTACAACTATATAATATAAACTTCAATAAGATGTGTTGTACACTAATAATAATTTCAGTCATAAATATGTTTTAGAACTTCTGTTTAAAAACACAAAGATTTTCAAAATTTCAAATAGTCTGCTGAATGTTTATGTTCCAAATTTTTTATTATCCTTGGCATTTCAAGTGTAAGGCTAATAAAACATATTGTTTTTTAATTAGGGCTCCATATATTATCTGCAAATTTCTGGCATTCTGGCAACACAAAATTTTCAAAAAAAAGGTTAGTAATATGTGACAGCAAACTGATACAGAAACAAGGCTGTTCCAAAATGGGTTCAATCTGTAATTTCACTTTTAGTAAATTATCAAAATAAGTAATAATTACATGTGTTATGAGACAAGTATGGAATCTTAAAAAATTTAATTAATTGTCAAAAAGTAACATAAAAACTGGATGTGTTTTGTTAGAAACATTATTTTGATTCTTTCTTTTATCATTGAGGGAGGGGGTAGTGATTTGTAATATCTCTGACGGACCTCATCTCTTGCGTAAAAAATTACCAGTGTGTGTGTGTGTGTGTGTGTGTGTGTGTGTGTGTGTGTGTGTGTGTGTGTGTGTGTGTGTGTGTGTGTGTGTGTGTGTGTGTGTGTGTGTGTGTGTGTGTGTGTGTGTGTGTGGTTTAATAATTTAAGAGCTGCTATAGAACACCAATATGCAAAGAAACTAATTTGATGTGAACAGAATAATTATCAAAAATTAGTCAATTTACTTTACCTTGATGTGCATTTCGGTAGCATAGCTACTCCCTTCAGAGGGATAACAAACAGAAGTAGTATTACTTTCATTTGTTATCTCTCTGAAGATGGTAGCTATATTATTGGAATTTATATCAGGATAAAGTAATTTGACTAGTTTGTTTTTTATTTGGTCAAATAGTTATCAAATTAGTTTCTTTACTTTTTGTGGCAAAAGGGGTTACCTTTTTTGTATTTGCTACTTGTACAATAGTAGTTGATCTATGTTAGCAACACATTGTAATATACTGACTCAATCATAGGCACAATCATGTTTTCCTTTCATATAAAAGTGGGTACAAAATATGAGGAAAATATTAATTTCAAGCAAACAATAAAAAACTTTGATTACAAAAATAACACAAACTTAATAATAAATGTATTTCATAATATGTACACAAAAAGTTTACACAAATGTTATTAGTACTTCAATAATAGAGCACAATTAATAAAAAGAAATAAGAAGTGAAGGATGCAGGTAAGTGTTGGAGAAATGGAAAATGCTAGGAGAGAATCAACCTCAATCATATTGTTGAAATATGGTAGGCAAGATTTGGTTAAGAACATACAAAAGTTGATTGGCATTAAAGAGAAGCAATGCCAAAGGAATGGAATGCAGAGGAATGGAAAATTGGTCCCATTTGTCCCATATTCAAGAAGGATGATAAATTAATTGTAGTGTAACAATTATAAAGAGATTACTTTACTTAATATGGCATACAAAGTTTTCTATAGTACCCTGGAAAAGGGGAAATTTTTAGTGAATTCTAGTGTGGTTTTCGACTTAAGATATGGACAACCAATCAAATATTTGTCAATGGAGAAATGCTATGAGTATAATATCGACCTACATATGTTGTTTATTGACTTTCATCAAGCACTTGATAGTGCTGATAGGATACAAATGACTAACAGTCTGGAGGTATTAGAAGTACTACAGAAACTGGTGAAGTTTTTTTAGTTAAATTCACCATGAACAGACCTCAAGCCATAACAATTGGAGGTAGGACAAGTAAAGTCTTTGGTGTAACAAGTGGGGTCCAATAAGAAGATTCTCTGTTTGGCGTGTTATTTAACTTGGTTCTGCATGAGACAACGAAAGAACTGAATTTAGGAGGGTGACAATGCAAAAATTTAACCATGCCTGTGCCTATGGTGATGACATCGTATTGGGGCAAGAAATCTGGATTCCTTGAAGGAAATATTTAAGACTCTAGAAGAGAAGATCGAAATGATGGGACTTAGAATAAATAGAAAAACTAATGTACATTAATGTCAGCTTTGGGTTCAGGAGAACGGCAAACAAGTTATAGTTTTGGAAAGCCAAACCTTTGATAACATGAATACCTTCAGAGTAGTTTCTCATTTGATAAAATGGGTAGTTTCTCAATTGTAAGAACATGGTCACAGTAGAGATCAATAAAAGGATCATGGCTGGGAACAGAACCTATTTTGCCAATTTTAAGCAGTTAAAATCAATCATTATATCAAAAAAAAAAAAAAAAAAAAATGAAAAGCCAAATTGTATAAGACTCTTATTAGACTAATTGTGACCTATGGATCAGAAGCATATACCACATTAGCTGCTAATGAGAATAATTTACTTATATTTAAATAGAAAATTATGAGATGGTTATATACAGATTATGAGTAAGGGAGGCAGAAGGATGGAGAATAAGGAAAAATAGGAAAATTGAATATGCTCCAGGGGAAAAACAGGATGCAGTTTGTGAAGCCCAGGTGGCCTGACATATCATGACATATCATAACCATAGTTAGGCCATGTGAAACACTCAAGAAGTTGTTACAATGCAAATTGAAAGGTAGGATGTGGAAGAGGTGGATACAGGATGTACAGGAGGACATGAGGGTTATGTAAGTTAGATGGAAGGAGAAAGTCTAGTCTAGACAAGAATTGAATGAATTGTGAGGAAGGTCAATGCCCTATAGTGCCAAGAAAATTATTGATTTCACAAGTTGTTACTTATTTTACATTACATTTTTATGAGTTACTTATTTTACATTACATTTTTATGATGGAATGTTTAATATATAGGATGTAAAGAATGTTTCCAGCATTGATTGATGATTACTCACAGACCAAAACTTTTTCATTTTTTTTTTAAACAAATATATTAAACTTAAAGGCAAAAACTGCTGTGAAAAGAATGGTAATCTTAAAGGGACTGAATATTACTTGTTACAGTTCTTAGTTGTAATAAATCACAACAGAATTGAGTAAATGTTCCAGTAGTACTGTACTGTACTGTACAGAGACAAAATATCACTAGAGATAATTAAGCGAAATGTTGCGTCTCGCTTATGAGACATCAGTCATAGCTGAATATTAGGTAAGCTATGGAAAATTTTCAAGAATGTTTACGTTTAACAAATATACTAAACTTAAATCAAAACTGCTGTAAAGAAAAGAATGGAAATCCCAAATGAGCTGAATATTTACCTCTTATGGTATAATAAATCACAACAATAGTCTGTAAACAGAAACTGGGTGTCCCAATATAACAGAATATTGTTGACAATGGTTGTGAAAGCATTTTTTTTACTATGAAGCATATTTTTACATTTGTTTATATTTTTGGAAATTTTCTTATTGTTTGCTTCCTAACCAAAAATAATTATTTTCTATAAAAAAATAATTACTGTAATTTACTTACCACTTGCAATTTGCTATTAACAATAAGTAGTGGACAGTAAAAAATGTGATTAACATTTTGTACACTTGTAGAAGTAAAACTCCAAACACATTGACTTAAACTAAATCACAGTTCATGATTGTTGTTAAAACAAACATACCAAAATATGAACTTTGGTTACTAATATTTACTTTGTGGATTGACTCAAAACTGATAAGTGTTTTCTGATAAATAATAATAATTACAAAAGACAATATTCTTAGTTTTAATACAAAACTATACCAGTTCAAATGATCTATTTGAATGACTATTCTTTGAAATTAATTACACAAATTCTTTACTTTCTTGTTACTCAAACGAAAGTGTTACAGTTGTCAATTTTAACAAATCCTTTAAGTTTCATGACTTCTAATAAATCAAAAAATCATTTAAATGTATGTACTGAATTGTATACGTTATTAATCTTAAATCAAAACTATTACTTCCTTTTGGTTCAAAATATTAATGAACCTTTTCCAGAAAAAATTACAAAATTATGTATTACACCCCAGAATTAACTATAGCTTTTATAAAAAAATAATAAAATTTAAAAGGCTCTATCAATTTTGATCAAATTTTGTCCAAATGTATCTTTAAGGTCACATAATCTGTATTATTGGCTGCTAAATTCCCAAAAATTGTTGTAAGCAAAAATCAGATGTGGTAATGGTTCATTTTAGTATTTGAGCAAGTCATTTCTATTCCAAATTTTGTTAACTGATTTTATATGCTGTATTATGATTCGTTATGTAGATAAAAATTTAAGTAAAACCTGTTTAAAAAAATGTAAACATTGAAACAACAGGACAAGACATATTTAAAATAAGCCTTTAAAATATGAATAGCTACTTAAATGAAATGGTGATCTGTGTACCACAGATATGATTACACACTGCAACTAAATGAGCTATTATAAAGTTGTAATTATTGTAATATCATTAAAAAATAATTTAGGAAATTAAAACATTTTGAATGAATTATGTGTTCTTAAGATTGTGTGTATATGTTTTAATAGCTTATTGTTACAAATTTTTGTCGAATCTGATTCAAACGTGGTAAACAACATTACTTTGAGAATTAATAAAACATAATATTTATAACAAACTTTTTTAAAACACTTTTTTATTTAAATAGCTGAAAAGTATAAAATAAGATACTTCAAAATGTACAATAAGGAGACAATATTTTTTTCCTAACCAGGATCTGAAAACCAAAGTAATATTATTGGTACGACTAAAATTAAAAGTGTATGGGGCTCACCATAATTAATTCATTTCTTGGGGACAAACCTATGTATGGGCATTCTATGCCCCCTATAGGTCATTTTATGTAACTAAAATGTTTGTATGAAGGAAAATTTGGCAATAAATAAATAAATATGAGTGTATATACAATAGAAACATGAAACATTGGGATTGCCTAACGCTTATATTTTAGTCTCGATAATTTTATATTACTCTGGTCTTTAGATGTCAGTTTGAAAAAAAAATATTTTCTCCTTTTTAATACCTTTAAAGTATGCATTTATTTTATGCATTACTTAAAATTAAAAAAATTTATTTTATGCATGGACTAAAAAGTCCATTTAAATAAAAATGTTTTTTAAAAAAACATTTTATAAATGTATTTAAATTTCTTTTTCTTTGATCTTTCATAAATTCTATTAGGCCTGCCACAAAATATTTTTTATGTTGGTGAGATTTATACGGGTAACTTTATATCGATATTTTAACATTTATTTTTCCAAATAACAAAAACAAAATATTTTTTATGTTTTCAGGTAATATATTTTATACAGCTTATTTACATAAATATTTCAATGAATACTTGATCTCAAGAAAAACTAGCAAAAATCTATTCTAGATTTAGGTAATGACAATATTTAACTTAATGAATATGTATTCATATTAAAATGAGGAAAAACTCAGTTAAGGATCTGCATTCTTTCTGCACAGATTCGAACTCTGCCATCAATGCATAACTTTTTTATTGAAAATAGTTGATAATTGTATTTAAGATTTCAAAATTGCATTTCACTGAGAGTACATATTTATGCAAAATTTCAGCTTAATTAGGTAAGAGGAAGTGGTTGATTTGACCCAGACATACAACACAAAGAATAAAACCAACAACACTCAATTGCTGTTCATACATATTTATTATTAATGTACTTTATTATACAGTTCATGATGTAATAAATAACAAAAAGTTGTTATAACTAAAGTATATACAATTAAAAATAAGTTAAAGAAAATGATTTCAAATAACAAAAACAAATAAAATATTTTTTGTTTTCAGATAATATATTTTATACAGTCTTATTTACATAAATATTTCAGTAAATACTCAATCTCAGGAAAAACTAGCACAAATCTATTCTAGATTTAAGTAATGACAATATTTTAAAAAATTTAATTACTTTTTGTTCAATAAAAATTATTTCTTTTTTGATCCATCAATATCTTTAAGCTTTTGCAGAACATTATCTTTAAATTCCATTTTTTTCTCCTGAAATGAATCTTTTATTTCTTGCTTCTTCTCTTGAAATGTCTCTTTCCTTTCTTTGTAAAGTACTTTTAGTTGTTCCTTGCTAGGCATTGGTTTTATATATCCCCACTGTTTTAAATAATTGATTGAAATAGTTGTACCACCTGAAATAAAATAATATACATTTTGTATTTTATTTGTATTCTATTAAACAACACTAATAAAAACAGTGACCACAAATTTATAACTTGTTTGGATGGCCCACAGTATCATGACTCATAAAAAAAAATTGATACTGTAATAGATTTATGAGGAATGCAGTATGAGACACCTTGCAATAGTGGCTGTTATAATAACAATTTTCCTCCAAAAATTGTTCAAAATAGCTCCTTGCTTCACAAAATGGAATAAAATTTTAATTGCCCACAAATTTTTGAATAAAAACTTTTAGGAGTGTATATTTAAAAATATCCTAATATTGTAACTTTAGCCTTATTTGAATCAAACTTGACTGGGTTTAACAAGTTTATTTATAAATAACTTATAATTTATAACTTATAAAATAACTTATAATAAACTATAATAATAATTATAGCTTGAAAAAGTTTATTTTTAAATTTCATTCACAAAAATGAACCTAAGCCACCAATGAAATTTATAATACTAATTTATTTCAGATTTTAATACTGATTATATTGATAAAATCAATGGTTTTTTTAAAAGAAAGTTATAATAGATAAAGAATTTTGAAGGATAATAAACTCAACTTACCTATCACTCAAATAAATGTATTAAGAGTGAAGCAAATATGACCAAAATTACTTTTTAGTCTTAACACTCACTCACTAACACACACACACACACACACACACACACACACACACGCATGCATGCACACATACACACACACACACACACACACACGCACACACGTTTTAACAACTATTCAAAACTTGTTATAGAGTTTACTATTTCACCTCTATAAAAAATCAGTAGGATCAATATTTTATCGTAACTAGCTGCTTCACTAGTTTCAAAGCAATCTTCCTAATAAATGATGTACAGCTAATCCTCAGTATAACAGACAAAAAATTATTATTTTGTTTGAAATTTTAAAAGTGTGTGATAATACGAGGGTCATTTTAAAAGTAAGAACTGTTTGCACATCGTGTCCACACATTTTATCACATGACGTCTGTTCAAGGTTAGCCATACTTGGCCAGTCACCAACTGCTCTGACAGTACGTTTTGTATCTCTGCTTGTGTTGGTTGTTGCATAATACTGCTTTGTTTTTTGTCATGTCAATAATGAATCCCGCCAATTGTGAAGTGCAACATGTAATTCAATTTTTAAATGTAAGGAATGTTTGCCTTGCTGAAATTCACTGGCAGCTTTTTGAAGTTTATGGGAAAGGTGTAATGTATGACGGCAATGTCTAGGCCTTATGTAAATGGTGCAGGCTTTTAATGAAGGAGGGATAAATGTTCATGATTAAGAATGTTCCGGGCACTCTACTGTCATGTAGAGTTGACACAACAGGTTGTTGAGGAAATTTGCCAAACCAAACACTTCACTAGTGACGTGCTTAATCAAAAATTTTCTCACATTTCAAAAACAGTAATTTATAAAATTGTTTCAGAGAAACTCTATTACAAAAAAAATTGTGCAAGATGGGTGCCACAAATGTTGACAGTTGAATACACAATAAAGCATATAGCATACTCTCTCTCTCATTTTTGGAGTACTATTATAAGAACACATAGGAACTTGCAGTAATGAGTTCTTGAGTCACACTGTCACTGATGATGAAACATGGATTGCTTACTATACTCCAGAAAGTAAATGACAATCCAGAGTGTGGCACATTCAAATTCTACAACAAAACCACAAAAACTCAGCAAGAATCACCAACAAGGAAAATCATTATCACATTTTTCTAGGATTGGTGTTTTGGTGACAGATTTCCTCCCAAAACTAACACGAATAAATGCTGAGAAGTACAATAAAACCTTATTAAAGCTAGGCACAGTGTTCAAAATTGTCAACGGGGATTGCTTTCAAGTGGTGTCATTATGCTTCATGATAACACATGACCTCACATTGCGGCAAGGATAAAAATGCAACTGGCAAACGTTTGATGGGAATTGCTGGACCAACCACCATATAGCCCTGATTTAGCACCATCAGACTTTCATCTTTTTTCCAAAACTTAAGGAATTTCTTGGAGAAAAGCACTTAGAAAAAGATGCTGTATTGAAAAAAACTGTTACTGAGTGGTTAAATGAACAGTCAGCTGAGTTCCCTGAAGATGGTATTCAAAAGCTTGTGTCACGACTTTACAAGTATTTAGATATTAATGGAAACTATGTTGAAAAATAAAATAATCGATCATATTTTCATTTCCAATAACAGTTATATTCAAAAATAGAGTTTCTCTTATACTATAAAATGTTTCTTGACCCTCATATTTTGTATCAGTTATTTAAAAAAAATTGAATAGTTTCAATACATATAATTGACTTGACAGTTTCAGTTCATTGATGACTAAATGTGCTGTAATTGAAATCCACTTTTTAACTTACTGTACTGAGATACAAGATACCAAACTGTTAAACATAACATTGTATTTTTTACACAGGACTGAAAAATAAAAATAAAAAGTAGTTGTGACACTTTTTCTTAACAATCAGGGTACTTACAGATTCAGTCCATATTTAATGGACAATACACTTTAATGGGGCTACATTCCACAACACATATTTGATTAACTTGAGTGTTTACTGTACTAGATTTATACACTGTGTTGATTATAGTTCTTAAGTAAACAGAATACAAACTGCAATTAATTACCTATTGTGACAGTATATCTTAGAGGTGTGCTTAGCTTATACAAGGCATAAGCTAAAGCTAGGTATCCTGTTGTAGAGTGACCGTTTCGTAATGGCTGAATTAACTTTTCACTTATATTTAGACTTTCAAGTAGAGCTACAATGTCAACACCACTGAAAACAAAATTTAAAATTTAAGTACAAGAGAATAAATAAATAAATTATGAACAAGTAAATATTTAATAAAGTAAGGGTCAAGCTAATATTATACGATAATATTTCCATCACAGATTAAAAAAAAGAAACTATATATATATATATATACACACACACACTGAATGTTCATATTGAGTGGAAGAAGACTCTGGAATTACAATTCTGTTGTTAGATGAAGTACATTTCACTTGTACTTAAAATGTTAACAAAACAGAACTGTCATTATTAGTCACAAAAAAACCTTCAGAATTAAACCAAATAGCACTAGATGGTGTGCGATAAATTATGGGTAACAGTAATAAAATTTGGTGTGATAGGGTCACATTTACTTGAAGTAAAATGAGCACTGTGTTACCTTAAATCTGGAATGTTATTCAATTATGGTTAATGAATACCTTGTATCTGAAATACGTCACTATCCCATAGCTGGTGGAGCAGTGTGGTTTCAACAAGGTATCGATAAAAGTTACACTTCAAATAAGTTTATGACAAGAATAAGATGGCTCTTTTCAGGTAAAGTGGTCTCCAACAGCAAGATGATAAGTTGCTGTTTAACCCCCCATGCTATCCAAGATCTTTCTCCATATGAATTTTTTGTAGAAATATCTTAAGACTGTGTATGGTTAAACTGTGCATGTAGTTATTGAACTAAGAAAATATTACTGAAAGATATGTTTGTGCTACATTACATACACTGATGGTCCTCTTTGCCTAGAGGCTGAAGGAGTGTGTCAATAAAAATGGTTGGCACTACTTATCTGCAGTAATCTTTATAAATACTTTTCTTATTTTACAAAACTTGATTTCGCTTTTACTTTCATCATACTGATTTGTTTAAAGTAAATAAATTTAATTTTAAAAATTTGCTTACAACACTTTTGAAAACCATCAATTTTTACTGCTTCACCCTGCTTAATTTTAGAAATATGTTTAAGTTCAATTGTTTATCAAGGCCATACAATGACTGAACAAAGAAAGACACATGAACAATTTTAGATTAAATGTAAGTATTTTTAACATTTTAATAATTATATTGTGAGATTATATCAATGTTAAAGTTAGAACAATTATGTACAATAAAACCCCCAGTGCAGATAAGGTTTTTTTTTGTGCAGATAAGGGGTTTATATAACCATGAAAATATTATTTTTCATTTTTCTGAAAAGTCTTCACTGTCAATTTTATCAATTTTCTATAAGTTCTGTAGAGATAAACAAAATTAAAAAAATATTCTGATTATAAATAAATCATTATGTCTATACATTTGCTAAGGCAGTTATTGAACTGCTTTCAAAATATTTATGACATATATTTTGAAAATATTTCTTTAATCAAGTTTTTTTCTATAATTTATGGTTTTAAAAGAAATTATTTCAGATGCTTGTAGAGCTTTATTGATCTACATGTTCACTACAATATTTCTAAAATACAAAACAAAACAAAAATTAATAACTGTTCTCATACCTGGAACATAGATACACCCAAGATGATCCAAGAATAAGACTGCATTATAATCACATAAAAATAATCTTCTTAAATACATAGATCATAACAATAGGTATATATTATTAGGTCTATTATACTGTATTTTAATACTAAATTTATGGAAAACTTTATCTATGACGATCATGCCACATTTTATTTGCTATTTTAGTAAAACATGTCAGCAATAATATCCATACTACACAGTGTGGTTTTTAATTTTGGAATTTTTAAAGTTTCCTGTATTAATTTTTCTGATATTCTTAATTTGCATTCATTTTACATTCTAATGTATTCATCCTACATGTCAAAATAGTGTTTTTGGCTTTAAACACATTTGCAACTAAGATACCAAATGTAATATTCCCCACCACAATTACAGATTAAATATTAAAACAAATTCTCTGTTTGCAAAATTTTACAACCAAGATGCATGAAACAACCAATGTCCAGCCTATTAAGGGGAAAATATTATAACTATTATTATATTTCTAACTATTTATACAGATAAAAATGTTTTTACTTTTTTTTAATACAAAATATACAAAAGTTATGTGATCATGAACAAAAATGATCTTGAAATTTTGAAGTATCTACGTGTTTTGAGTCCTTTTTGTTCAAATTAATAAATCTGTAAATCTCTGTATGTGTGATACTGTCCACATCTTTATAGACTAAACTAATTGACTAAATTTAATGAAATATGGTATATATGAGGTGCTACCCAAAAGTTCTACAAATAGTTTAATAAAGTAAGAAGAGAACTTGACTTTCAATCAAAAATTTAATTAATTGTCTCCTTCAAAATAGTTGCCAATGGCAACTATACAACATTTCTGTCATGAATGGAAGCACTGCTTGAAGTTGGCTGTAGTAAGCTCCCTTAGAACTACTTGCAATTCCTCTTGAATTTCTTCTACAGTATCAAATTGACGTCCCTTCAGCTGATTTTCACTTTTGGAAAGATGAAAGTCTGCTGAGTACGGTGAATGTGGTCCAAGTGGCATCTGGTTTTTGGCCAAAAACTGCCTCACTCAGATCGCAGGTGCATCATTCTTTGTTTCTCCTTAGCTCCAACCATTTAGTTAGCCGCACATTTTCCTGCAGTCACCTCAAAACACCAACATAGTAGAAACTGTTGATGTTCTGACCAGATGAGACGAATTCCTGATAGACAATACAACGAATGTTGAAAAAACTTATCAGCATTGATTTCAAGTTACTGTGAATCTGACAGACTTTTTTCAGTATTGGAGTTTGGCATCTTCCAATGTGACAATTGCTGTTTGGTTTCCAGATCATAACTATAAGCCCAGCTTTCATCACCTGTAATTATCTCAGACAAGAAATCTGGATCCATTGCAATCATCCATGTGAGTTCAGTACATTATTATAATACACCCTTTTATCATGCTAGTCTTTTGTTAAAAGTCTGGGGAGAACTTGGCTGCAATTCTTCTCATGTTGAATTCATCAGACAACTCAACATGTCATGTTCCATATGACATGCCAACTTCAGCCACTCTGTGGATAGTTTGTCTTCTGTCTTGACGGATGATTTTCTGAACTTTAGCAATGTTTTCTGGAGTGATGCTGGTTTGTGGCCTACACGAACGCTGCTAGTCTTTAATAGACTCACAGCCCTTTTTAAAACATCTGAACCACTCATAAGTCGTTGATTTGGTTAAAGTTTCATCTCCAAATGCCTATACCAACATTGGATAGGTTTCAGTAGCGATTTTGTTCAGTTTACAACAAAATTTAATACAAACTTTTAGCTTATGGAAATCGCAAAGTGTTTAAAACTACTGTCAACGAACGGTGTGTGTTCGACTATACATACATCTACAATGACACCACATGGCTCGCTATTAAACAGAGGATGACTCCTAATAGCCCTTGTGGCAGGACTCCATACTACAATTCGTTCTCACTATTCATTCAAATTCCTAGAATTCTGGGTAGCACCTCATATCTCTTCAATATTTTAAAATTTTCCAAAAAAGACTTTAAATCAGTTTAAAAAATTGATAACAAAAGGATTTTCTCAAAATTAGCCTAAATAGATTTTGATTAAATTTTTCTCAAAATGTAGTCCATTCATCTAATAAACAAATCGTTTCAGGAGCTATAAAAAAATTACAGTTTAAAAATATTATAATATTTTAAGATTGGTTGTCAATTTTATTCAAAATTTTATAAGAAATAAAGATTCATAACTTAAATCAGTGTAGTAAGTTTGAAATAAAAGAGATTATTAATATAGTAAAAAAAATTAACTCTGACCATGTCAGATTTTGTTGTATTTTTGATTTACTCTTGGACCATAGATTTCTTTTATTTTAAATTTTGTACAATGATTCTTCATATATGTTCAACCGAAAATCTGTATTTTATGTTTTAGTATTTTTATGGTTTTTTTATTTACTGTTGAACTTTTGAGTTCAGTCTCAAGTCTAAACATGAGTTTGACACAGAAACACATTACTAAAATATCTAATATAAAATCACATAATAAACAATGTGGAATTATTTTAATAAAGTTGTTATGTGGCAAAAGAATTTCTAAGAAATGCATGAAAGTTTTCAAGGAACCAGGGACTGACAAAGTTTACATTCTATTCCGTACTTTGTGTTTAAAATATATTTATTATAATACTTAGAGTAAGAAGTATAAATGGCAATACAGTTTTTGTATCATGTTGTCAAACATTGATGATATTTTTTTTTAACATTCACTCTTTGCCTTGTGTAAATAAAATAGTTACTACTACATGCTGTTTTTTTTTTTTACTGAAGTTTTAAAATATTGTACACTTACATAAAACACCTTGTCAAATAGTGTTAAAATTACTGAATACAGTAATAATAAAATATGTAATAAATAATATGTAACTGTAAAACAACCTTTTTAAAACAACTTGCAAAAGAAGCAACCTTTTAAAATTATAACTATAAAAGTAACAAAAGTGTACTTACTTGTAAAGCTAGCAAGATAACAAATAACGAGACACCCTTAGTTCAAAAACATATTCAATAATTATGATAAAACAGAAATAAAAAGCAATACAATCTGAAAATTAAATGAATCCAATAATGGTTTTTGTCAATGAATATAATGTTGTACAGTAAAACTGATAACAATTTTTTTTTCATACTAAAACTCCATAATATAATTATATTCAGTTTTTCAAAAATAAGAGATAATTGAAAATGAATTTAGCTCATCTAATTTTAATTCAGTATTATGAGATTCAGTTTTTTTAAGAAGTTCAAAATGAAGTCACCATAACAATTACAATCACAGGATAACATTACTTAGACATGCTATGTAATTAAGTGATTCCAGTATTACAAGAACAATGAAGTAGAGATTATAATGTTTATGCACAAAAAATTTCTGTCAAACTCTCACAATCAAGCCAAAATATTTTTTACACAACACTTTCGAATTCATGTAATTGGAAAACAGTTTGCAGTGTTTTGGTTTCTGAGGTTCCCAAATGAACCTTATGAACTTCTGGATTACACCATGACCTAAAAAGGCATTTTATAATGTATCTTAAAGAAAAAAGTGGAGCAACAAAAATTATAATTTAAAAAACTGAATGTATGTATGTTAAGATAGTTACTTCACCTTTTAGCCATGTAGTAAAATCCTCCATACCAACAAATTGATGTTATACCATGCACTGGTACTAAAACATACCAATAGTCTTTGTACATGGCCTTTAATCTTTGATATAGAGAAAGTTTCTTCTGTTCTGGTTCACATTCATGTTTATCTGAAGTTGACAAGTATCGACACTTGACTTGACAGACTTGTACAACACTGGTTCTATGAGAGAGCAATGTTTTAGCTGGAACACATTTATTTTATTAACTTCAACTACAAATTAATTTCCCTGGATTTTGTTTAAAGTGAAAATTCTTTTGCAACAACAACAAAAATTTGTATACTAGTGCCATATTAAGATACAGTCGATCTTGGTTATAACACCCTTAGTTAGAACGCTAACTCGGTCATAGTGCTATTTTCATAATGTCCCCAATATTCTATATTAAGTGTATGTGTATTTTAGGCTCAGTTACAATGCTTTGTGAACTCATTCGTGAGATTGAAGTTTTCCCTCACTAAGGTGTACAGTGTGCATGCGTGCATGCATGTGTGGGTGGGTGGGTGTGCACTAGGGATGGGAATTTCTGCTATTTTTACAAAATATCAACGAACTGTTTGTTGGAAAAAAAATAACTGTTTGGAAAAACAGTTGGAAAAAAACAGGTTTAGAAAACTAAAACTTGAAGTTGTATTAGCAGCTAAAACATAAGCACAAACGTCCAGTTTTCTAAGACTACTTTTTCATTCCCATTACCACCATGTCCTTAACTGTTTTTGGGTGTAAAGCATTTAGAAAAAAATAATCCTTATAAGTATAGTAATAATTAAATTACATAATATTACGTAATATATATGTATGCCATTTTATATTTACAAAATACATTTTTTTTTTTTTAGACCTCATTGGAATTTCTAATAGAAGCATTTTTTTTTTACTTAAAAATTAAATAGCCTTTGCATATTTACTGAAATGCAAACAATTTAGAATATTTTTAGTTGATTAAAAAATATTTATGATTGATAATAAATATAAAAAATATGTATAAATAAAATTAGGTTATGTATTTACAAAATGTGAGATGCTACTGTCATATTTTTATTTGGGAGAAAGTAGGTTTTCATTTTTCAACACTGAAAAAAGTAACCTTAATAAGTAAAACATAGTAATAAAAAAATAGGCCAAATATGTTTAAATAAAATTAGCTCTATATAGTTACAAAATTACAGGTTATTAACATTAGGTTATTATAGGTTAACGATAGGTTATTAACATTAGCATTAGCAAAAAAATAAGTTTTCCATTTTACAACACAGAAAAAAATATAAAGTTTATTGTAATAACATATTTAACAAAACAAATGTTTTTAAAGAAAATTAGGCTCTGGATAAAAATAAAATGTAAGACGTTTGTACACAAAAAACAGGTTTTTCACTTTTAAACACTGAAAAAAGTAACCTTAATAAGTACAATATAGTAATAAGTACATAGGCCAAATATGTTTAAATAAAATTAGCTCTATATAGTTACAAAATTATAGGTTATTAAAATTAGGTTATTATAGGTTATTAATATTAGCATTAGCAAAAAAATAAGTTTTCCATTTTACAACACAGAAAAAATATAAAGTTTATTGTAATAACATATTTAACAAAACAAATGTTTTTAAAGAAAAGTTATTCTTTTATCATTTCTGAATTTCTATTCAGAAACATAATCATCTCTACCTTTTTGAAGTTAATTGTGTCCGTCTTTCACTTAACAGATTTCCAGCCTTTGAGAATAGCCTCTCACAAGGTACAGACTTTACAACTATGTTGCATCTGGTCCTGTAGTTCTGCCAAATTAGGATAAATATTTTGATGCATTTTCCACCAACAGAGTGGACAATTATTCTCACCAGCATCATTTATCCAAGGTAGAATGTCTTCGTTCATGTAGCTGTCTATTTCCTTTATTGCTCTTGCTGTACTATTGATAGTTTGTGGATGCTTGTCAGCCATTATTTCATTTAAAATTCCCCAGGCTCTTATGCTACTCTGTAGAGGTATAGGATTTACAACTGATTTAGATGTAGATGGTTGATGTGTAACTGGACTACAGCTAGTTTTACTATATTTTTCAATTAGTTAAACGACTAAAAACAAAGTTTTTTCTTGGCTTCTTCTAAGGCTGACTGGTCCTGAAAAACATGACTTTTATACCTCGGATCTAATAGTGTACAGAGAGCAAAGGTATTACTTTGTTCAATCTTTTTAAATCTTTCTTTAAGTCTACTTTTTAAAGATTTAATAACGTTTTTTGCTGCATCATAATACTGATTTTTTTCTAATTTTTCACAAATACCTTTCAGGCATCTAGTGACAACAATTACTGAGCTCCCAGTCATGTACTTCTCACCACTCATTGATTTTGTCATTTCTTCAAATGGACTCAGTATTTCACAGATCTGCTTACAAATTTGCCACTCCTCAACAGTTATTACTGGCAGATCTTTATCGAGTAAAGCAATAGTCGCCCTGATTGCTTCTTCTAGTTCAACGGAACGTTTCAACATATAAAATGTTGCATTCCATCTTGTGGCAAGATCATTTATTAACTGTTTTGGTTGTGAGCAACCAGTTGATAGCTAATATTTTAAAAGTTTTTCATTTGCAGAACACTAAGAGATTTTCATTGACACTAAAAGATTTGATTATGTTGAGATGTAGCCTATATTTCGCAAAATTTTAGAAAAAGTTCTAAAATAACCTAAAATTATTCAAGATATATACAAGAGTAGATATTGCGAATTTTAAAAAGTCCACACATCCAATAAATAATTAAAAACTATGCACTTAATTCTAAAAACATAAAAAAAGTAAAAGAAAACTTTGAAAACTGTCCACTAAATATTTTTAAATTTCTAAACACAAAGTAAACTACGGAGAAAAACTAACATAAAACACAATTATGGCTGTTTTTACAGTTTAAAAAATGTTTGAACAACAAATTTTACATTTAAAACTTTCAAACAATTACCAACAAAATAGAGATAAACTTTGACAACGCCCAAACACTTCTTACTTCACTACGTTGCAACAAGAAACTTTAAAATAGATGGAAAAAGTATAGCAGGTTAAAGAAAAGGTGTTTGCACTGTTTGCAGGAAAACAGTTAGCTGGAAAATAGCAGGAAAAAAGTTTTAGCGCTTGCGGCAACGTTCGAATAGAACGTAGGTGGTGGGGAAGTCCAAACTGCTGTTCCTTGTTTAACAAATCACGAACCAGTCCAATTCAAACTGCTTGTTTCCGTTTGGAAAATCAGTTTGTTTTTGTATATAGAAAAACAGTTTTTTTTAACAGTTTGATGTTTTTTTACCCATCTCTAGTGTGCATGCGTGCATGCATGTGAGAGAGAGCGTTTTTATGGGAAGGACACAATTTATATTGTTTGTTTAGCCTGCAACAAAATTCTAAGAAAGGGTCTGTTTCTAGTCTCAACCTTTATTCTAAAAATAGAACACAAATTGTATTTCAAGTGAGAATGACTATAGGTCAGCAGCTTAGAAAACTGCTATTCTGTCGCACCAGTGGGACAGACAGAAAAAATGTGCAAGTGAGAGGTCATGTCCCCACTCTGTCACCATAGCTCCTCTCTTTTCCTTCACTATCGCTGAGTAGTAACAGTTTCTAGACTCAGATTGGCAGACTCTGTATCACTGAAATGTTGGATGGAGCTGGAAGGAAATTCTCCTAAATGCACGAAAATTTCTCGCACAGGCCGTTTACTAAGTGGTTGGACTATAACAGCAGCGTGACAGCATTGCATCTAAGTTCACAAAGCATTGAAATCAAGCCTAAAATACACGTACACTTAATATAGAATATTGGTGACATTATGAAAATAATGCTATAACCCAGTTAGCGTTATAACCAAGGTCGACTGTACTAAATAATTAAGATGGGCTGGATAAGCTGTACAATGGTTTTAAAAATAATTTAAATATTTATGAATCACACCTACCAATATACAGTACACATATAAATGTCTCGGTTATGTAGTTAACACATGTCACAAAAGTAAGTACTAAACAATTAACTTGGACTGGTTAAGTAGTATAACGATGTACTAAATAATTACAGTAAATAACACCTACCAATATACAGTACACATATAAATGTCTCGGTTATGTAGTTAACACATGTCACAAAACTAAGTACTAAACAATTAACTTGGACTGGTTAAGTAGTATAACGATGTAATCTTACAAGTTTTCACTTCAAAAATACATTTTATTAATCATTAAACAAAAAAAATCCCTGTGTTCACTAGAGTGTATGTATGGATAAGTTAGAGCATTCTGTGATGACAGTGTGTGACAGCAAACAGAACTTTTTCCAAGTGCAAAATACACTAATACCCTGTGTAAAGAAGTAGTCAATTCAAAAACTTGGATAGCCCAAAGTAGGCTACTATTACTGGTATTATGCAACAGAACTGATTATAGTGTGACAAAGGTTGTTTAAATTGTTGCACAAGTAGCTTATGTTAAAATTATTAATAATTAAACCCAAGGCCTTGCAACAGTTTTTTGAAGATATTTTTGGTTCAAAAAAATATTTTACTGATATTTAAAATTCAAGATTGATATAAAGAATAATATTTTATGAAATAAGTGTATACAGAATCAGAAAAACTTTGATAGGATTTTTATTTAATCTATTTTGACTATATGTTTTATGCTAAATGAAACTGAATTGATAATTCAAATAATATTAACTGAAAAAGCAACATTTTACATAAATGGTTGTGTCAATCATCACAATTGCTACATATGGGGAACAGAACAACCTGATGTCACACAAGTTTGTTAATAATTAAGTAAATAAGTGGAGCAGAACAAGGACTGAATATTCTTTCCTTTTTTTTGCTGACAGAACAATTAAAGAGACTATATTTACGATTTATTTAGGACATGCTAGAACATTTCATGTAGTCCCTCAAATCAAAACAATTTAACAACAAACTGGACAAGGTGTGACTTTTATATGATAAAACTGAAATCACATATCTTGATTTAACCATATATATATGGTTAAAGATTACTGTGATTACTACGTTGTAGACTAAACAATTACTGTTGAAATCATTAAATTATTCTTTACAGACTTTTTAAAAGTGTTTAGTCAAAATCGAGGCATTTTTTCTGTTAAACCAAGGGTTTACTGTATTGCTTGCAAATCAAATATTGCAATTTTACAATGCTTCCAATCTAAGATACTACATTTAATCTTAACAGCTCCAAAAATAATCGTAAATGAAATAATCCACAAACAACTCAATAAATATTCCAACCATCACAGAAGAAATTGAAACTTATAGCAATAGTTACTGACATCAAATATTAGCCCATCCAAATGTTTTGACTGAAAATTTAATGAGATCAACAACACAAAGACTCAAGAGAATACCTAGTGACCTGCTGGACAATTAACAGCTGACTTAACAGATGTAGCATTATATATTAAACATTATGTAGCAATATTTTATTATTATTATTTATATAATCTCATTATTTGTATTTATCAATGGGTACATGCTTTTATGTCATTATTTTAGCCATACAATTTACTTAGTGTCCTGTAGACAAATTGTAATTACTAATAAAAAAAACTTATCAAGACTTACTTACTGTGTATTTTCCGAGAAACGCTTTCAGTTATAGGTCTTTGCCGACGTGAAAATAAAATGGTATGAAAGTTAGGCCTAGCAGCAATGTTGCATGCTTTTCCAAAACACCGGTTGAAAGCAGTATTCAATAATGTCGTCATCCTAAAACATTAGCTGTATCAATTTCGAAATACACTCCTTTCTTTTTAGCATTCAATTCATTAATATTTTTTATCGTCATGAAAACCAAAGAAATACTTATTCGACTTTTCTCACTTTAGCATAACCTAAATTTCACTGCAGACTGCAAACAAAATTTTGAGAATAACCTAACCTACTTATGTAAATCTTTATATGAATGAATTATACATCAATAATAAAATTACTGTACAGTATTATACTTGCTATTGCCCACAGATTACGTTCTTAAGTAATAATATGTACTACAATAAATCGAGGACGTTAAATACAACTACATACTACGTAGTATTTGTAAACACGTACTCAAAGATTATAGAATACCGGTACTAAACTTTGCTGTTACACTTATCAGTGCTAGTCGTTATAATTTTACGCATAATGCATTAAAGCACAATCATTTTTTTTATCTATGAGTCATAAATTACGACTGAATCAGGACGTCTTTTGTTATGTAATATTATCTCTAAGCCTCATTAAAATTTTATTTTATTATTTTGTTAATGGACACAATGTCAAAGTTAAATACAAATTATAGATACAAAAAGGAAGTCCCCTTGCCACAAAATGAAAACTAAGTAATTTGATATGAACATATGTAATTATTCAAATTACTTTATCTTGATGGTCTGGTGTACATTTCGGTAACACCGGCGAACAGAGATTAACTTAAGAAGGACATCTGACTCACGAGACAAGCCGGCTTCGTTGGCTGTGAGGTTCATACACAATACACATTCAATATGGCCCTGCCAGTCTTAATTTTAAACCTTGTTAATTTTGTTAACTTATCCTTGAAACTAGCTATAAATTATTACAGTAAATATACTACATACAGTAATCGAATCGAAACTGTAGAAAATTGAAGAACAGCAGGACCGCACCGGCAACCAGTAAAGAGTTTATTAGTTAACAGTTTATTGACAAACTGTGAATTTTTGTGTAAAACTCTTACATGGCAAAAATTCGCCATTATCGGCAATAGAGTAATTTCGGCATTTGATGCAATCCCCAGATTGAACTGTACACGTATCATCGTATCATCTGTATTACAAACACGAACTCACATGGGTTATATTATCTCTGGTTGTGGTCTACTGTTGTAAAATCCGTTGATATCTGTTTTGCATAAGGTATAGTTCTATTATACTTTTTAAATAGAAATTTAGATTCGTATGGATAGGAAATAAGTACAGTTGTTCTTCTCATTAAATTTCGGTGAATATAACTTTCTTACAACAATCAAAAATTATTATTCACTAGGTTTATATAAATTAAAAATTATAAGTTTGGTTAAGTTTACAGTAAGACTTCTTGCAGTAATTTGTACTGACTCTCATTTATATATATATTTGTAAATACTTTATGGAGAGTAAGAGATCAAAAGTTTGACGATTTTGATAAAATTCTAGTTTAAGGATATTAAAAAAAATATGTGCTATAAAAAACACTTAACCTTAATTAGTCCTGAACAGCATGACCAAAATGGGATAGGTTATTCAACTGACAATTTAATTAAATTAAAACATATTATTTTCTAAGGGAAAGTGTTGTATCAGCCTTAGATATTACTTTTTGAAGCTGATGGAAATTTTTTTAATATAAATTTTAATATATATAGGCCTTATATATGTGTTCTAAAATATAATGAAAAACATTTTTGGGGGGCTGCACTTTATAACCTTTTTTTAACAACCTTATGTGCCTGATTTTTTTTCTTTATTTGCCTACTTTAACATAATTATCATCTCGATTGTTTTTGTTTGACAAAAAATAATAATAATAAGTTATGGACATTTATTTTAACACACAATTTCATTTCTCACTATATAGTTAATTTACTGTTTAGTTATTATTATGCTAAATTTTATGTCATTATCTCCATCTACCATATATCTTTCCTTGCAAGACTGAAAAGTTTTTTTCAAATTTAGTAATTAATTATTATTTTAAGTTTAGTCTGAACTTTTTAGCGATAGTATGAACATATTCTATTAATTGTATTAGTTTTCTATTTTTTCTTTTTCTTTCTCAATTTTGAAAATGAAAAATAGTCATTTTTAAAAAGATGAATATTTTGTTATTTAATACTAATCTTAATAGAACAAGTGTAAAACTTTATTTGCAGGCTAATTACTTTTATTTATGTAATAGAGAGAATATAAATTACAAAACACACTAATCATTGATTTAATTTTCTTATGGATCTATTACAGCATTTAATTTACAGGTAGTCAAAAGTGAATAGTATGCCAGTTAAAGGTTCCACAACACCCAGAAGTAAAAGAATTAGTCCTGGACAAGGTGGACCACCAGCAAAAGTTAAAAAAACTTTAAATATAAGTGAGTATGAGTATTAAATACAGTCCAATATATATATATTGAGCCTCGAGTTTCCTGGTTTCCAAAATATACACATATGGAAACCTCTGGGCTCCAGACATCTCAGAGTAATGTCAAACAGCGTTTGCTCTTGTGGGACACAAATCAGTTATTAGTTTACTCTTTACTTTCAAGTATTAGTTTAATCTTACATGACTTAATTCAAACGTACTCAAAAATAACCCATAGTTCCAAAGCAGAAAAAGTGGCTGCTTTCTCATAATCCTCTTTACTTATTTTTGTTATTATCAATAACAACAAGAATTTTGAGGAAAATTTTTTTATATTTGTATTATGAGAAGATAAGTATGCAAAAATAGTGCACAAACTTTCTCGTATTCAATTATTTATTTTAAAAAAACTCATTTAGAAGCTTTCTACAAAAAAGAAGAAAATGAGCATAATTTATCAAAATTTTCCACAAATTTTAGTCATATGTAAAGATTCATAAGTCAGTATAAATTAACAAATTTGCAGTTTGAGAATAAATCGAAACAGAACATCTAACTGCAGGTACATTTTCAATCATGCCTTGTTCAACCATAAAACACATCTTTTATACTGAATTTACTAACTTGATTTAGAATTTTTGATTTCAGCTTTATCATCATGACTAAAATTTGATGAAATGTTGGGAAATGTATGGCAGTGCCAGAAGGCTACCAAAAACTATTAAAAAAAAAAAATTGTTTTAATCTGTTCTGTGTTGAACAGTGTAGAGAGCATATGAAACTAGTATGAGTTAAATATCTTGTTAATCAACGAAGCTATGTTTTCACATTATTCATTTTGGCACTTTTCCGTACTAATTTCTTGTATCATCCAAAAATTAATTTTGTAAATAAATATGTTGCCACAATAACACGATTTATTTTTTTAATAATGTTTTAAATTAAGTCTTGGCTAACAGAAACAACTTTGAAAAAAAAAGTTATTTCATTAATGTAGTGGATTTTCAACAAGTATCAACAGTGTTAACTATAAATAACTTAATATGTTGCCACATTTTATTATACTCCCATTTTATCTTTGTTCAACCTTTTCTTATGTCACGAGAAGTAAAAATTAAAAATGTGTAATGTTAAAATATATTTGCATTTATATTTATTATTTAAGATTAAGACATGCATATATGTTATAGAGCAAGCAAAAGTACTTCTGAAGCAGAGACATAATCGTGGTCCAGGAATAATACTGACTTTTGGTCAAGGCGATGTTGGGCAGTTGGGATTGGGACCAGATGTTATGGAGAAAAGTCGTCCTGCTTTAGTACCAAACATTGATGATGTTATTGACATTTGTGCTGGTGGCATGCATACAATCTGTTTAACGTCCAAAGGAAAGGTAAGTCGTCCTGCTTTAGTACCAAACATTGATGATGTTATTAACTTTTGTGCTGGTAGCATGCATACAATCTGTTTAACATCCAAAGGAATGATAAGTCGTCCTGCTTTAGTACCAAACATTGATGATGTTATTGACATTTGTGCTGGTAGCATGCATACAATCTGTTTAACATCCAAAGGAATGATAAGTTGTCCTGTTTTAGTATCAAACATTGATGATGTTATTGACATTTGTGCTGGTGGCATGCATACAATATGTTTAATGTCCAAAGGAAATGTAAGTCGTTCTGCTTTAGTACCAAATATTGATGATGTTATTGACATTTGTGCTGGTAGCATGCATACAATCTGTTTAACATCCAAAGGAAAGATGTATTTTGTTCAGTAATCATGGCAGATATTGGACGCAACAATCTCATTGCTTACCTATCTGGCCTATCACATGTCTACTTTACAAGAACATTTTCTGTTGAGAAAGAAAATTACTTGGTTTTTAAATAATTAAAAAATGTTATTTAAGTTTTTTTAAATGTTACACATGTTATTTTTTTATTCAATTAAAATGTATTTTACTGTTGAAAAATAAAGTTTTTTTTGAAAATTTTTTAGCAGGTAAGTTACATTCCAGTGCTTTTGATTTTGCTAGTCTTACATCTGCCGTTGTAAGACATGCAATTGTTTTTTTTAATTGCATAATTTTAGACGCTAATCCTTTTAGCACTAATAAGACACTAATCCTTACTGTCTTATTAGTAGCATGGATAGCAGTGACATAAATACTGTTTCAGTTTGCTGTTTGTTATTATTAATAGTTAAATGAACAAAAAATCGATAATGTCGTTAATGCACACCACATGAGGTTATAACTGGAAATTCATTTCTACTGCAAAAAATTACTGTTTGCCTATTATAACAACCTGCAATGAGTTTTAAATCTACATTAATTTTATTAACCCTATGCTAATTAACATTCTGTCTATAATTCTTATTTAAATGTCTATTTTATTTTTTACAGGTTTTTACATTTGGGTGTAATGATGAAGGTGTGTTGGGCCGTGATACAAGCAAAGAAGGAATAGAAACAGTTCCAGGGGAAGTAAAGTTAGAATCTGCAGCAGTGCAGATTTCTGCAGGTGACTCGCATTCTGCAGCTCTTCTAGAAGATGGACGTGTTGTTGCATGGGGTGCATTTCGGGTGAGTAATCTCAGCACGAAACAATATAAAATATTATTTGAAATATATCAGCATGAAACTGTGTGAAATATTATTTGATTAGTATTAATAAATTAAGGTGTAACGTAATTTTCATTTATTTTACAGCTATTTTTAATGAGTAATGTTTAAGCTATTTTTAAAAACCAGATTTTGTATAAATTTTCTTAGTAATAAATTCACTGTTTTGTTCTATTACCTTTGCATGATTTTTTTTAAACCATTGTCCAAACAGTAATAGATATAAAAAATAATAAACAATGCTGTAGGAAATTAAATTTACGATAATATTTTATACTTTATTTCTAAATTTAGAGTGATTTACAGATATTGATTATTTATAATATAACTAGCATGATCTGATGACTGCCTCCTAGCTTGGCAATACATACAATTAGCCAGTACTTGTTTTAACAATTAAGCAATTTGATTTAAACCTATTAAGTACATACTTAACAAAAATTAAACTTTCATGCCCTAACATGAGTTTTAATTTTTGATCTTGGCTTAACGATCTACAAATATATTCAACATTAAATACAATTTCATAATCCTCATTAAATACAAGTAATATTAACAAAAACTAAATTTTTAAGATACAGATACAAGCACAAACCTTCTACAATTTATCTAAACTAAACCGTAATAAATGCAAAATAAAAATCTGAATTCAAATGCACCAGACATAGCTACCCGAATACTTTCATTAAACAATAAAACTTGTATTAAAAATAATAGAATAACTATTAACAAAATTTGAACTTTTGTATGCATAAATATAGTCACAAACATTCTTACTAATTAGTAAAAACTAACTATGATCTAATTATAAAATATAATACTTTCAAAAATGAAACTATTTTATTAAGGCTATTAGACCATACTTGCTCAAGATATTTCTATAAAAAAATCCAATCCTGACTATTCATGTTCATCACTGCAGAACAGTGATGAATCAAATCATTTATCATTGTATTCCCATTCATTTTAATATCATCCAACACTAATTTTAATCTGCCAATGACATATATGGCTATATACAGAAATCATACCTATAGCCTACATTTATTTATGTATGCTATTTTTCCACACATGATGTCCTTGTGGATTCCAGAATATCCCATTACAGTTAAGGGATGATGAGAGATCCTTATTAATAATGGGATTATTCTCATAAGATGTTATGTTTGCCTCTTCCCAATTAAATTTAATTTAAAAACTTCAAAAAACTATATTTATTTTATAAACAGAAATTATAAAAAAATGTACTTATAAAAATCATAAATTTAATTCAAAAGAGGCAAAAATAATACGGAAAATTACCAATTTAATTGGGAATAGGTAAAAGTAATACACCAGAGAATAACTTATATAAACAAAAAATAATTGAATTCTTTCAACCAAACCCATGTAAAAATAAAGCCTTTGTGACTATTCCTAAGTAAAAATGAAAATTGAAAAATAAACTTAGTTTTAAATTTTTAAAAATCAAACTTTAAATTAAAAAAAGAAAGGGTTATATACAAGATCCCAGACTTTATGTCCCATTTTTGTGCCTACCTCTAATTAAAAATGTACATACAATTTAAAAATAAATGCAATTTTAAATTTAAAAAGATCAAAGGTTCAACAGTTAAAAAAAGGGTGTCATTATAAGATCCCAGCCTACTAATGAGTACAGATTTGAGAGAGGGTATGGACAGGTGTCTTTAGCCTTAAATGGGTAGTGTTTAAATGATAAATGTTTATGTTGGCTTGAGCAGCCATCAGTATTGTACCATATTGCCTTCCTGTTGTATTGTACACATTCTTGATTTGATATGATATTCATCAGCTTTTGTTTTCTTGGTGACTTGTTGTTTTTTGATCTACGCCTACTAATTCAGTTTCTGTTTCTTTGTTACTGTTATGAACAGTCTAGATTGTAATAACAGATTTATGTTTCTATATTGCATAATAATTATTAAATACTTGAAAAAAAATATTATTTTGTGTTATAAACATAACTGATTTTAGGATTCTCATGGAACGATGGGTTTGACTCCAAATGGAATACAAAGAATACCATTGGTTATGCCTATAGAACAAAAAGTGGTAAAAATAGTATCAGGTGCTGATCACTTAGTAATGTTAACATCTGATGGACATATTTACACCTGTGGTTGTGCAGAACAAGGTCAACTAGGAAGGGTATCAGAAAGGGGTGCTGATGGAGGTAGTAGACAGGGTGTGGGTAAGTGTATTGTTTTGATAAAAAATTGTTTTTTTTCATTTATAAGTCATAGTTTTGACTACATTAATAATTTACTAACTAATCATATACATTGAGAACAATTTAGTTATATTTTTGTTTTGTTTTGGCCAAGTACCACACATACTAAGTATATTAAATTTAACCTTTCTATATGTTTAGAAAGTGGGATAATCATTGATAAGTGAGTGACTGAAAATTTGTGTATTCATTCTAATATGAGTACAAAATTTATATACAGTGTATGACGCTTATTGTGATAACGTTTATGTCATCAAACAGTTAATGTTATCACTTCTATGAAGTCTGGATCATTTATATCACAAAACAAATATCATCATTTATAGGACAGCACCAACAAATAAAAGTAGTTACAATTTATATACAACTATTTTTTTCCTGTCTAAAGAGTGCTGCCACTGTGGCTCCAGCCTTACAGCGTGGATTGGAGGGGTGCAGTGCTGAAATTAATCTACTTTTCAGACATGAGTCATTGCTCACTTTTTAATTATAGTTGAAAAAAAGTTTTCTAATTTTTTTAAGAAATAAAGAAACTTTTTAGAACATGTTTGATGTTACTAAAGATAAACCTGAAAAGAGTGAAGTTAAACTTACTGGGGCAAGGTCACTACAGTCAATTTTCAGTTATCCATGACCAATTTGTTTTTCATTGCATAATTTTAGCAAATATAAAATGCAATTTTTTAAACATAAAATGTGTTTTTTTTTAGTTTAAGAAAATATGGCAGTCGGTGACTTACAATAATATGCATTACTAAGTCAAGCAACTTTATCATATGTAGACTACTTAATTCAAATAATGAATGGTTAAAATGGAATGAATATTAATTAAAATAATGATATGTTTTTCTGACTGTTATTAGCAAGCAAAAATTAATTAAAAACTTCTACAAATGTATTTTTATGCATACCATGTTAGTTTAGTTAGGTTATCAAGACTAACGTAGCATTATTATGGGGACTGACAAGATGGTTACAAAGCCGCCTCAGTGGTCTAGTGGATAGCGTACTAGGCTTTCACCCCGAGGATCCGGGTTCGATTCCTGGCGAGGGCTTGGCATTTTCATACGCTATAAATCATCCCACCGTCTGCATTAGCCCAAGTGTGCACAATAGTCGGACGTTAAACACACAAAAAAAAGATGGTTACAAGACATTTGTTATTCAAACCCTTTAAGATCAAAATGACATTTGAGGAGGAAGATTGAGTAGTGGGACATTCTGAAGACCTTGTATTACATACAGATGGCTCCAAAGTAAAGGAGGGCACTGATGCTGGGGTGTATGATTTGAGATTGGAGGGGGACACATTAATAATACTCTGGAACAGTATTCTAAGCAGAGGTAATGGCCATTAATTACTGTGTTTGCAAGAATTTGAGGTGATCTTGTAAGAAGGCTCAAATCACACGTATACCAACAATCAGGCAGCGATTAAAGCATTTGTGAAATTAAGTCAAAACTGGTCTGGAGTATCATGAGAACCTCATTACATTGTTCTGGAAAACCAGGTTACTCTACACTTATTTGGTTGGTTGACACAGGACACAGGTTACTCTACACTACTCAGGACACAGTGGTTGAGGGTAACGGGGAGGTGGACAGTTTGGCTGCACTGTGATCTATATTTGAATTCACTGGACTAGAGCACCAGTAAGAGTTTCTCTGTATCAGGGTAGGCCTGCTGTCAATAATGTATCAGTAAGCAACACCAAGAAAGGTGGATGAACTTTAGAGGGCATTCCACTTTTAAACATCTTCTAAAAATTGTCTTTCTAGGGGGTCTTGGAAGGACAGTAGGAATCCTGGGCAGAAGACAACTCATGAAAACCATGGGACTCAGTATAGAGCACTGTGGTTTTGAGGGTACACATGAATAGAATAGGAATGCACCATGGGCAAACTGTGTGTAGATTACGCTGTAAGAAAGATGAAACTGCAAGTCACATAATCTACAATCGTGAGGCTCTTGCCAGAAGGAGACAAAGCATATCTTGTTTCCAGGATACTGAGGACTTCCAGCAAAATCCTAACTAGTCAGTGGTTTGCTAAAACCAGAGACCACCTCTACTGAATTCAAATTTGAGAGGCCTAGTTGTACAATAGATCTTTTGATTGCAGTACCTGGAGATACAAAGCTCCTTAACCTCTAGGACTTAATCTTAACGAAACAAACATGGTATGTGTGGAAATAAAGTGTTTTTTCAACTTTTTTTCCTTTGAATTATTTAGCGTATAAGTCTTTGATTAGGAAACAAAAATGGACATTATATTTCAGTAATCCAAAAGTTGCTTGTGATTGCCAAATAGTGAATAATTACTCATAATTCAGTAGTACACAGTTTAGTTTTGTTTTTTTTATTGTACATTTTGGTAATACATTGTGTTTTAAAGTTGAATGATGCCTCATACTATTGCTACATCACTACTAAATTTATATTTTAATTGGGATTGTAATACTGACATTGTTGCAGCTCGACTGTTGATACCTGCACAAGTGAATTTTAAACGAAGATTCAAGTTAGAGTTTGACAATATATGGGCAGGTGCATATTGTACGTTTGCCAGGGATAAAGCACAAGGCAACATTTATGTATTTGGTCTCAATAACTATAATCAGTTAGGTAAGTTTTTTATAGTATTTCTAACCTTATTGAGTCCAAGTCTAATTTGTTCTAATATTGCTTATTTGTAAAAGTTTTAATTATGTAAACTTATTATTTTTAGGAGTCTGTAGAGCCCCAAATTTATGGATTAGGTTGGGCCGTTTAAAAAGCCCGACTTCAGTTCCTGCTAAGATTACAACATCTGACCAAATAAATATTATTTTTTATTTTTAGACAATAATGTACACAATACGCATACATATTTGTATTACCAAAATTAATAAGTAATAAAAAAAAATTTATTATCATCGAAGGTCAAGTGTCTAACCAGTTATATATTCTGTTAGTATTACTCGACAAAGCCAGCTGTTGTTGATCTATCAGTGATTGCAATACTGTTGGTTAGTCTGTTTATTTATTGTAATGCTACTGAAAAGGGAGTAAAATTATAGTCAACACATCAAATTGGCAACATGTAAAATATATTGCACTATGAACAGATTGTACACCATTTGTGTAGATCTATTATAAACATAACAAACGTGACTGTACCCCAAGTGGATTGTGGATGTATGGCTGGACACTAGGCCTTGAAAAAACATAAATATGTAAATGTGATAACAAAAACTACTACATAACTCAATACAGAAATACACACTCAGCTGAGAAAACTTGCAGCATCCCGCAGATATTCTTTTTTCAGAATGGTATCATTTCATAGTTACTTTGTAGCATTAAAACATGTAATTTTTTCAGACAAAAATCAAATGAAAATACTTAATGCTATGATTGTAAATGAGAGATTCGATTTTACCAACATTATTTTATTTGGATATTATTTCAATGCACTGGACACTTTAAAACAGTAAAATATAACATTTTTATTTTGTTTTGTTTAATACAACCATTTAACAATACAAGTATTTTGCTTTTGGTTTGTTTAATACAACCATTTAACTTTAAAATATATAAATTATCATTTATCACATATGCAAAATCAAAAGTTCATGCTTATACGAAAATCAATTATTATTGCGTATGATCTCAATTATGGTATTAAATTAAACTTAATTACTAAATTATAAACAATAATTATAATTTATAGGGAATTTATAAACAAAATTTTATTGAAAAACTGATTTTATTTATTGAATTTTAATCTTATTAAAATAACTTCTCGATTTTTATTTATTCATTTATTGCTATGCAAATTAATTAGTACATCTCTCTCTCCCTCCCTCCCTTGATACCTGACGTGTGTATAAATTGTGTTTTTGTTATTGAAATATGTTTTTGTAAACCTTTTTACCATTCTTCACAATTACATTAATATTTGTGATTAACGTGCATTGTCGTTAGGCTACCTACCATGACATTAGCACTTAGGAATTTCCGTGGCCATTGTTCAAATCATTTGTTTATGTTTATAACTTTATTCAATGTACCCCACTTGTAGTTTTTGAATTATGAATTGGTACAATCTCAGTTTATTTATTTATTTATTTTTTGTTGTTATTTTAAGGCAAAAAGCACATTGATGCTATTATTGCCTCCTTAAATGTAAGTGTGATAGTAAAATGTTAAAGTCGTAAGTGTAGTGTTGTTAAGTGTAAGTATGTGTTAGACTCGGGTGCCGCGAGGGATGTCTGCACCCCCTGCGGGGAATTTATTTATTTATCCACATATACAAATGTGGTTTGAGTAATCAGTAACATACAGAAGTCTTTGTTTCTAACAAAGTAAGTTCAACAAACAAGAACTCCTACTCCCTCCAGAAAGCCTTACCACTATTAATCTTAACTTTAACTGTAAAACTCTATAAAAATATGAAAATAAAACTAAGTATTTAATTAAATATTTAAATTCCATGAGTTTAGCCTATGTGGACAAATCACTCTAAATTATATGTATGTAATTAAAATATAATTAATAAAATATAAATTATATTTCTATATACCTTTAGAACTAGACAAAACAACTGAAGACGGCTGTCTTCCCACTGAAGTGGCTACTGCCGAATACCATTTTTTTTTTTGCATCATCATTGTTGTCAAAGTGTCGTCTTCCCAAATCACACTTGATTTCAGAAACAAGTGAAAATCATTGTTGTGAAATGTCTGTTCATACGAATTTTCTCAATCACTTTTTCAACTAATTCATCCGTCACTAATTCATACTTCGTCATGAACATTTGTTCGACCTTCATTGACTTGCCTAACCCACTTTCTCACCATTCCATCACATTACTTTTTCACCATAAATCTCTACAAGTTGGCGATGAATTCAACATGCTTCATATTCGTGGTATTACATATTATAGAACACATTTCACAGTCAGTGGGATCAGAAATTGTCTTAAACATTTTGAACAAATACTAATAAATGTAAACACAACACAAGCCAACCCAACCGTAATTGCATCAACTGTTACAATGAACCAGAGACAGGAACACATGCGAGGAACCCCTTCACTAGTGATGCGGCAGCAGTAGAACGAAACATACTTTCCAGACATGCCTCGTATATAAATTATAATGTAATAAATTTTAAAATATCATAAATCAAATTACTTTATTAACTTATAGTTAAAATTTCTAAGTTTTCTGGTGTCTTGTACTGTATAAACATTTTCATCTATATTTTATTTTGTACTAATTTTGACTTTTTAAAACATTTATTTTACTGTCACAAAATTCAGTTATAAAAATGTAGAGACACAACTTGCTGCTAAATGTTGATGGATTTATTATATGTAACAGTGATGTTGATTAAACTTCGGCAACTATGGTAAATGTTTTATTACTAAACATCGATTATTTTGTTCAGGCGTTGAAGACACGAAGACTCATTTCCATCCTGTTCTCGCAAAAGGATTTTCTAACAAAACTTGGATAGAAATTTGTGGGGGCCAACATCATGTACTAGCATTGGATAATAATGGTAAAATTTTAATGTTTTCATTTTTTTTTCCTAAAGAGTGTTTAACATATATCTTCATTTTTCATTTTAAAATTGCCTACTGAACTTTACAGAATTTAGTGTGATTAAGTAACAAGGTCCTAAAGTCTTGGATTAACAAAAATTTAAAACATTTTTTTTATTACTGTATAATACCTGATAATGATCCTAAATACTTTGATACACTAGATAATAAGAATTGTTTGGTTCAAAAAATGGAACAACTTTAAAAATATGAATTTTTTTGTCTCTTTTGATGAAGAAAATTTTTGTAATGTGTAAAATGTTAATAGTACTTTATAAAAAATCAAGAGAAGGCAACACAAGATCTATATTATGTGATTCACAATTTAAAATAGAAATTTATATTATACTTTTATATAATTTATAAATTTATTAAAAGTTCAAAATGTTCTTAAGCCAATTATAGACTACATTACTATAGCATTACTATATATATATATATATATATATATATATATATATATATATATTAGCGGTCTGTGGGGCCCCGAATTTTATGGTTCGGATCGGGTCGAACCAACTTCGGTTCGAGCCAAGCGTACAATTTGGGTCAAAGACGGGTCAGGTCAAATAAATATTAACTTTTATTTTTAGGCAATAGTATACGCAATACGCATAAATATTTTCACTACCAAAATTCAGTAATATACAAATAGTATAAAAAAAGAACAATTTAAATAATCATCAAAGGTCAAGTGTCTAACCACTTATAATCATTCTATTTGTTTTACTCGACAAAACCAATTGTTGACCTGTCAGTGGGTGCATTGGTTAGTAGTTTTATTTATTGTGATGCTACAACGAGAAGGGACCAAGTGGACTGTGCTTGTTCACAAATATAGTTTCCTCGTCAGGCCAGGTCAACACACTGAATTGTCAAATAAATATGTCTGTAATTGACAAAAGTACACAATCAGTTCAGAAAATATACAGATATCCTTTTTCTGAATGTATATTGTTTCATGATTATGTCACTAAATTAAAAGATGTAATTTGTTTCAAAAACAAAAATCAAATGAAAATGTTGAATACAATGAGCCTGTAATACATCAGTTTGTTGTGGTATTCACATAACTTTTGTGCGTCGATATAATCGGCCCATGGTGGTATTCACACATTTTTTGTGCGCCGATGTAATCAGCCTGTGGCGGTTATCAATCATACCAATGGCGTCCGTATTACTTCGGCCTGTGGCGGTATTCACACAACTTTTGAACGCCGATACAATCGGTCCATGGAGGTATTCAGTCAGTCCAACAGAGCCCATATTACATCGGCCTGTGACAGTATTCACACGACTTCTGCGTGCTGATATAATCGGCCTATGGCAGTATTCACACAACTTTTGCGCTCCAATATAATCGGCCCATGGTGGTATTCACACAATTTTTGCGCGCCGATGTAATAGGTCCGTGGCGGTATTCAGTCCAACCACCGGAACCCATATTGCATCGGCCTGTGACCAGTATTCACACAACTTTTGCGCATCGGCCAGTGGCGGTATTGACACAACTTATGTGCACTGATATAATCGGCCCGTGGCGGTCAGAGGATTAAATATGAAATGAAGAAAATTTTTATTCTAATTTTTTTTTTTTTTACTTAGGCTTAGCTAAGAATGTGATGGGTTCCCTATTTAACCGTTTGGTCCAACCCTCTACCCAGAAAGCCCGAGTGCCGGGAAAGAAAACCCGACCCGCCCAACCTGAACTCTAAAAACCTCGGCCCACAGACCCCTAATATATATATATAAAGCAAAGTCCTCACTAACTCATCAACGAACGGCCAAATCTATAACAGCTAGAGACCTTAAAATTTTCAGGGTACCTTAGTACCACCATGTAGGATTGTACTAAGAAACGACTTTCTGATATTCAACCTCTAAATGGGTAAAAATATGATAGAAATATATTATCCAGATGATTTTTTTCCAGATCTTTTTGAAACATAACATAATTACTCTAGAACACAAGTAATGAAATATATTTTTCACCATTTTCCAAAATGCATCCCCTAAAGGGATTAAAAGGGGTGGAAAATATAAAATGGGATATAAAATTGTGTACTGGAAAAAATCTTTTTTAATCGTATATTCTAGATACATACTCTGAAACAAATAATGAAACATATTTCAGCATTTTTCCTAATTCATACACTTAAGTACAAAAATGTAAAAATGAGGTATAAATGTTATTATTGAAGAAAAATATTTTAAACTAAATTTTCTTAATAAAAAAAAAAAAAAAATGTATAACAAATAATGAAACACATGTTTTAGTATTTTTCAGAATTCATCCCTTAAAATAACCAAAATGAAGTATAAATGTTTGCATTGGGAAAAAATAATTTTTATCAGATTTTCTTCAAACTTTACAACAATATTCTAAAATACAAATTACAAATTATTAAACACTATTTCAGCATTTTCCATAATTCATCCTTTAGTGGTCAAAAAGAGGTAAAAAATGGGGGGAAATGTTTTTAAAATTGTGCAGTGCAAAAATTTTTTTAAACAGGTTTACTTGAAACTTAACAAATATTCACTAACATACAAAAATAATTAAATGAATTTCATCATTTTCCTGAATTCATCCCCTAAAGGAGATATAAAAGTTTGCAGTACAAAAATATAATAGTCATATTTTTTTTTAAACTTAACTTAAAAATATTCAGAGTACAAAAAATGGTAGTGTTCAGCATTTTTCAAAATTCATGCATAGGGGAAAGTGGGGTTATAAAAGTTAACATTAGGAACAAATTGTTTTAATTTGGATTATAAATAAAGTTACTTTAAAATAAAATAATAAACCCACATTTGAGCATTTTCCAAAATGCATCACCTTACAGGGTGAATAATGTTTTACATTGGAAAAATAAGTTTCAACACATTTTCTAGAAACTTATTGAAAGTACTCTAAAATACAAACAATGGCGTGTGTTTCATTATTTGTGTTTTAGAGTACATTCAATAATTTCAGCATTTCCTACAGGGGCGAAAAAGTGATACAAATATTTATGTTAGACAAAATATTTTTTTAAACATATTTTCATGACACGTTACAAAAAAAAACTTTACAAAACAAATATTTCAGCATTTTTGAGAATTCATATCCCAAAAGGGTAAAAATTAAGTATGGGAAGTAGGATTTGGAAAAACATTTTTAATTCCAAATTTATTTACAATTAACATAAATACTGTAAAAAAATAAACACATATTTCAGCGTTTTATGAAATTTAGTCCCTGAAGAGGTGAAAGGAAAATTTTAATCACATTTTCTTGAAACTTAACAAGAAAAAATTCGGAAACATAAATAATAATTTTTTTTTTTTTTTAACATTGTGCACACTTGGGCTAATGCAGATGATGGGATGATTTATAGCGTATGAAAATGCCAAGCCCTCTCCGGGAATCAAACCCGGTCCTCGGGTGAAAGCCTAGTACACTATCCACTAGGCCACCGAGGCGGCTCATAAATAATTAAACATATATAATAAAATGGTTGTATAAGAAGGCAATTTTATTATTATTATTATTTTGTAATGTAATAGGTGCTCATGTAGAAAGAATTTCAAAATAGACCAGCGTAGAGTTGAGACAGTTTTCTTTGCTTTGAAAAAATTAATAAATTCAAAGTACTCATTAAAGTCTTACTTGTGTTATATTAGTTATTGGTCATTCTAATTCGAATGCAACATGTTTGAAGTCAGTAAAAGATATAATATTGCTAATATGATATTTTTTCTTACTCATTGTAAAATAATGAAATTTGTTGAATTAGATTATCATGCTTTTATTAATAAATTTTTTTATGGTTATAAATTATTATAAGTTTTGTGGCAAAACTGCAACAGATAGTGCTAACAAGAGCCTTGAAATCATAAATTATGTGTTCTGCAGTTTCCCCCTCTTTCCTGCACAACCTGCACACGGTTTCTCAGTAGTACGTACTTATCCTGTAGACCACAGACCACAACTGGACTCATTGATTATAAAAAGCAGTGCCAGAAGGTATTAATACCACGTATACCATTTATTCCATCAGATTATCCTTTTAAATTCAAAAGGATGCAATTTAATTCAAATTTCAATGCACATAACTATTTGATGTATAAATGGTTTCTAAATATATAAAATAGCCTGTGTGCACTGGGTTGTCAAAATATAGTAAACCCCTGTCCTCTAAAGGTTAAGTGTTGGCACGCGAAGATTTAATTTGAAAAACCCTTTCTATGAAAAAAAAAATTAGCAGATTATTAAGAAATAAACTGATAGAATCCCAATCTTAAAATTACGTGAGCGAAGCCACACCTGGAGGCACTAATACGAGGTGTATTCAGAAAATAACGAGAATTTTTAAATTTCGCGGGCTTGGAGAGTTTGATTGTCAAACATTTTTTTTATTATGTTGGTATACATGCCCTTGAAGTATGATAAAACTTTCAGCTGTTTTTATTGTTGACTTTGTCTGTGACAGCCACTAAGGTTAGACGTGTTTTTATGACCTCAGCGATTTTCGTTTGTTAAAAGAAATGGATCAAAGAATTTGTATCAAATTTGCGTAAAAAATGGAATAAAGTGTTACAAAGTGTGTGAAATGTTAAAAAAGGCCTATGGTGAGTCTGCTATGAGTAAAGCAAGAGTTTACGAGTGGTATAAGCGTTTCCAAAAAGGCTGTAAAGACATTGAAGATGATGAACGCCCTGGACACCCCAGCACATCAACAACCGATGAAAACGTGGTAAAAGTGAAAAAAGTGGTTATGAACAATCGCCGAATCACAATTAGAGAGGTTGCTGATGATGTTGGCATATCGATTGGATTATGTTATGACATTGTTTCCAGTGTTTTGTGTATGAAACGCGTGTGGCAGCAAAATTCGTTTTAAAATTGTTGAATTTTGAACAAAAACAGCGGCGAATGGAAGTTGCTCAGGAGTCACTAAACGAAGTCAATGACGATGTAGAATTATTGAAACATATTATAACAGGTGACGAAACATGGGTTTACGGATATGACGTCGAAACTAAGGCTCAATCATCCCGGTGGAGGAATTCTGGCTCGCCAAGACCGAAAAAGGCTTGTCAAGTGTGGTCAAACGTAAAGGTTATGCTCACTGTGTTCTTCGATATTAATGGCATAGTGCATCATGAATTCCTGCCACCAGGTGAAACGATCAATAAGGAGTACTACCTACAAGTTCAACGCTATTTGCGTGAAGCAATCTGGAAAAAACGCCCGGATCTATGGAAAAACAATTCTTGGCTTTTGCACCACGATAATGCATCAGCTCACACTTCATTGCTTGTTCATGAATTTTTGGCAAAAAACAGTACTGTAACAACGCCCCATCCTCCATATTCGCCAGACATGGCTCCTTGTGACTTTTTCCTATTTCCAAAAACAAAGAGAACCTTAAAGGGCCATCGTTTTACAGCCGTAGATGACATTAAAAGCGCATCGCTGAAAGAACTAAAGGCTATCTCAAAGATCGAGTTTGAAAAGTGTTTTGAGGATTGGAAGAAGTTCTGGCACAAGTACATAATCTACAATGGGGACTATTTTGAAGGCGATAACATCAGTGTAGAAGAATAAATAAATATTTTGTTTAAAAAAATTAAAATTCTCGTTACTTTCTGAACACATCTCGTATAAATATATATATATATATATATATATTATATTTTATTGCAGTCCAGTCTAATTTGTCACTTATATTTCAAAAATTACTCTTTATAGTCCACTTAAAATGTGTTAATGATAAACTCATTGACTTTATTTATTCTGCATTTATAATTTTAAGATTTTTTTTACTTGAATTATTTAATTTAAAATTTACACAACAACAAATATATTATCTAAATACCAAATTGTAAGTGACACTGCTTTTTGAAAAGCCATACTTTGGTGTTTTCTATTACGTAAGTTTATGCTCCTGTCTTGTTCTTAACCTATAAGTAACTTTTCATAGTCACATGTAATTATGTTCATATTATTACAACTTTTAAATAATATTTTACATTTATTATTATCATTAACTTTTTTAATTGATGTTTCTAACTGTGTTTACTTCAAAAATTTAATTTCGCTTAGAGTAACTAGAAGTTTATCATTGTTCAACTGTATCTGTGTTACAATGTATCATTAGCCTAAAATCCATGTTTTGAATTTCTGTATCCCAGCCAGAGCATCTGTGTTTATATTTTTTATAAAAAATTACAATATTTTTTAAATTCCAGTTGAGTTTTAAAGATTTTAACAAAATTATTTTATGGATTCTATTTATGTGCTAATTTTTATTTATTGTTCAAAATCTAATCAATTTTACATATTTTGTTGTACAATTCAGTTTAACACTACTCTATCAAATAATTTATTATTTACATTTTTATGTCAGCATATAACTAAACCTAACTTTAAGCTTAGTCATTTACAATTTGTGTCTTATTATTGTGCTTTTATTGTATTTATCTGGTATAACTTCATTTTTAATTATGTAAATAATTAATTACAGATAACTTTTTATTTCAAACAGCCTGCAACTTTAGATTAATCTTTTAGGATAGGTTATTATAATTTGTTTCAATTCCTAAATTATTTAAATTTAAATTGCTTTCAGCCATTTTAATTATAATGAACCATTGTTACTGTTTTAAATTAGTCATCTGATTATTATCTTTAAACAAAACAAACATTACTTAACATTTTAAAACTTCAACTCCCATATTAGGCGAGGTATTAATATCCCTAATTATAATGCACATTTTTGGAGACAAAAGCAGACCCAAAAATGCTATAACCGTTAAGTTCTAATCGTGGTATATTGGATGAAGAAAAACATTTTGTAGATAAGTTTGTGTTGCTACTGTAGGCTAAAATAAAATATGTTAGCCGCATAATCACTTACAGTATATTTGTTTACCTCTAGCCTTCTCAGGTAATAATATGAAATGAAAAATAGTAATACTGTTCATGAGACAATAAATGTAATTTGGCATGTTTATGTGATAATGTTAGATAACAGATTGATTTGTTAGACTTTGTGTTTATATTACAACAGTGAGACAGAGATAGGCAACTTATATTATCGGCAGTAATATTGCTTTGGAAACATTTTCCAAAGAACTAGTCATCACTTTGTCCATAAAAAATTATATAGTTTAGTACTGTACTTGACACAATGCTTGCGAAGGTCATTCATGTAATTAAATTTGTAGAAATATAGCTTGCATACATTTATATGTTGTACTGTAAGTCTCACATTTTAGCAACAAAATATAACATAATTTTTACAAAATAAAATCTAAGTAAAAAGTATACAATTTTTAAATAACTATTATGTGCATAAAATATATTGTATAAAACAAAGTGTAGACTAAAAATTACAACTTTTAAAATGCATTACATTATAAGCAATGTACAAAAAAAAATTGTAGACCTAAATAAAATAGTACACAATTTTAAATAAATACTGGATAAACAGGAAAAATATCATTAAAAAAATGTACATATTTGTTAAATAAACAGTGTAGTGTGTGATTAATTTTCTAAGAACTTAAAAAAAAATAGCACTTGAATTACTGTTATCGTTTTTTTTAAGAATTAATGTTACAAAGAATAACATAATGGACAGTTTATGTTTTAGAAATTTTGTAAACTACAGTTAAAAATAGTTTGTACAATAATTACAATGTTTGTAATGTACAATGTACAAAATTATGGGTGAAAAAGTCTATAATTTTTTTTCTGTTCTTTTACTCGGATTTTTATTAAACATGTTTTTTATGAAAGCCAATAGTAAAAGATTTACCAGTACTGAATCCAGATCCTATTGTCCTTCCAACCAAGCAATAGCAAACATTTTATCTAGATATAAACAAAGTTTAGTTCCTTTCACCATCTATCAATTGTTTCCCTCCGATATCTCAAACTCTCTTCTTTTCAAAGAAATCAGTATGTGAATACAATTAATTTTTGTGAACGATTTTTTATTGTTTTTTTGCACCTTGTTTCAGGCTTGGTATATGCTTTAGGTAGAAAAGAATATGGACGTTTAGGTTTAGGTGAAAATTGTTCAGATGCAACTAAACCCACGATAATTCCAGTACTTAAAGACACTAAATGTGTTAATATAGCTTGTGGCAGCTCCGTCTCCTTTGCAGTCACAGAAGATGGTAAGAACTTTATTAAAATTTTCAATTATGAACTTTATTAATTAAATTTGAATATAGCTTTTGATAAACCTAGTTTAATCCTTAACATATGTGGAAATATTTTAAGAACTTTATCTCTCTTATGTGAACAACAATTTATAGTAAAAAATATTGTTAGGACTGATTAAATTATATTATGGTGATTACTAATTACTGCTTTCATAGTTTTTCATTTCTACTTTTGTTAATTAATTTCGAGTTAACATCTTCATAACTTTTTAGTGGCCTTTAAAATTTGCCATTATGGTTTTTTTTACAACTGTATATTAAATGCATTGTCTTTTTCCCTGAGACAAAATTAAAAGAAGAAAACCCAATTAAAGGAAGATTAATATCCAGCCAGACATAATGTTTACAGTAACTTCCAGATTTAAGCAAGTTACGTTTAACTTGCCAGGCCCAGGCCCAGAGTGGCAAGTTCTGAGGTAGCTGTAGAACTTGACAAAAACAACTAAAAACTCTTGCTCTCCTTGAAATGTGATACAACAAACTTTTCAAAATTAAAACGATATTTAGGAGTCATAGACGTTAGACCTATTAATTATTAAATTCATCACTGTTTATGGTTTTAATTGGTTAAAATTGGTTCAACAATTTTAAAATGGTGAAGAAATATAATTGGGAGGAAGAACTGAAATAAAGATAATAAATACCACAGTTGAATAACAATGGGAGGGAGATGTTTGACTTTGGCCTCACTCTGTCTTCATGTTTGTGGAGAGAAATGTGACACTAAAATAGCTATGTATTTAACTATAACAGCTAGAGAAAGCCAACTAGTACATTAAGATTTCTGAAAATGATATCTGTTTATAATATATTAACAAGAGTTGAAATAACCAAGATAGTTATTTGTTATTAGAACATTAGTTCTTTATTATTATTGTGGTAACAACAGTTAGAATCAATTGAAATATTTATATGGTATTCATATTTATTTTTATTAATCTTAACAAAAACAGTTTGGTCGTCCAACACCATTTTTATGTTAATTATACATAAAGTATCTTTAGATCTTGCAAAAACCACATTAGTCTAATATTACATTTGATTTAGGATTTTTATATTCTTAGTATCAGTTCTAAAAAGTGAAAAATAAAGAGCATACAATCTTTAAAAACGATAAAATTTTCATTTTTTGAGTAACAATTATAACAATAAAATTACAACTACAGTAGAACTTTAGTTAACCAAGGTAATTTGGATTGTACACAACTCAGATAATCTAAAATTGAGATAATACTCATGAGAAAACAGAGGTGAAATTTCCTGTAGTATCTGTACATATTTAGGCTAATTTAATATAGATAATTTAGGTATTTAGTAAAAGCAGCAAACATTTCCCTAGCTCAATAATTTTGCACCGACAATAAGGTTAGACAATCAATGTCTAAGGAACATTTAGTAAGAATAATATATATTAAATTTTCTCATATACTTTAAAACTTTCAGTACTCTGAATCAGCTGTTCCCGAACTATTTTGTCATAGGACCCACCTTCAGCTTCAAATTTTGTTTTGCGACCTACCATAACATATATATGTATAATTTTATATTAGGAAAAACAGGATCATAAAAAATAAAATGAAATAAAAAACTCTTTATATTTTGTTTGTGTCTAATAATTACACTTCATTAAAAGAAAAGACAAAATGGTGTAAAAGGGAGTTACAATTTTTTAACTTACGTATACACCCATTTATCCTTTCTTCTAATAAAGTGTAATTGTTTTATATACAAAATATACATAGTTTTTTTATTTTGTTTTATTTTTCAAACTTAATTCATTCTAGCTAGATGCATGTAATAGTTCCAATAGTAGCGTGAGCTCAACACTGTTGCATTATGCTGTATCACACTTTCACTTTATTTCAGAAATGTCTGTTTTATGTGTAACTTTACAGTTGGTAGTGAAGCAGTTTTTGTGAAATTATAGAATATATTATTTTGTGGCATATGTTCAGTTTTCTATTTTTTTTCCAGTCATGAGAACACGTAGTTTTTAAGCTGTAAGAGAACAAAAGTTTTAAGTCATTTGCTAGTGTTGCAACCCATAGTTTGGGAACCACTGCACTAAATAATACACACAGTATAATTAATAATAGTGCTATAATGTGTTTAGTACTCATAACATTTAGTATATGTAATATAATTTTTAGGAAAAGTGTATAGCTGGGGAATGGGAACGAATGGCCAGTTAGGTACTGGAGATGAAGAAGATGTTTATGAACCTAAGGAAGTGCTAGGAAAACAATTAGAATCTAGAAAAGCAGTGCAAGTATCAGGTGGTGGCCAACATACTGTTCTTCTAGCTAAATGACAATGTTTAAAAGTCATATGGAACAATACTTTCTTTAGAAACATTTTATTTTGTGTCTTAGTTCATTATGTAACTGTTTTAGAAGTTTAAAGTAACAATTTTACAGTATGTATGTATGTTGTTTAAATATCGTCATAGAATAATATTTCTAAGGAGGAAATGTGACAAAAAATAATTTATTTTATTTTTCAATTCATTTAATATGATTGCTCTTTAAAATTTAATAAATGTTTTTATATTCAAATATCCAAGTTTCTAAGATCCAAAATGAAGTTGTACACATTTATGCCAATAGCTTATTTTGTATTCTTTACAGACAATAATATTTGAAAAATATATAAAACTTTATCCTCCTCACAACAAATTATTTCAAAGGGATTTCATGTTTTTGGCCTATATTTTAAAAATTTTTAAGCCTTCTAGTCTTATGTGGTCATATTATTTTTGTAATTTTCTGGTTAGCCCTTGTTTTACTGAATTTTCAGTCCAACCATTCACTTCTGAGTTTATTTCACACTTGAAAATCTTTACTTTTGTATAAATTGTGATAAAATTTTTGACACTGGCAGTAAATGTGTATGGGAACTGCGTTATTTCTCTGATAATGATTTTATGTTTTTAAAGTTGTCAATACAATTTTTATATTTTTTATTGTATCATAAAATGTATCTTTATTTTAAGTGTGTTTATAATCAATTCACTTTTTTGTTATAAAATTAGTTTCAGGCTGAATATTGTTTCCATAATATTGTCATAGTAGTTTTACTTAATTATTATGCCTTAATTCTATAATCATTTACCAGATAGGAATGATTTTTAGTTTTATAAAATGTGTAATGTGTATAGAAAATTAATGAAAACATTTTCGAAATTAAATTTTAATAATTTTATAAATAAATGTATCATTTGACATACAATTGATATTAAGAGTATTCTAATTTTTGTTTTACTTTATTTTGCTCTTCCAAAACATTCTTGAAAATATTTGGTTTGTTCAGGCATATATTTATTTTGTTTTAAATGTGTTTTTCAACTTGTTGTGTGCCTTAGATCATGTTTAGAAGTAAATATGTTTAAAAAACATTTTGCATAAATTAGCATATATTTATTTTACATTCAGTGATTGGTAATGATTTAAATCCAAAGTTTACTTTTGTACTAAAGAAAGTGATTTGTAGTAACTTTTTGTTTTCTAACTTGATTATTATGAAAACAATAGACAAATAGTTTTCTTGATTAAAATATTTTTTCACACTTTATGAAAGGAGTAAGTATTAGTTTTTTGTCAAGAGGAATTTTATTTTAAAATAAACTTGTTTTGATTTTTTTCAATTAATATTATTAGAATTAAAATATATATTAAGGTTCCTAGCAATAGTTATTTACTTAGATAGTGTGTAATTTTTAAACTTTCAAGTAACTAATTTAAAAAGTATCGTTTGTAATAAACAATCGTGTAATTTATATTGTTTTTGTCAATAAATTATTAATTTATTTGTAATAAAGTTAATTGTTTGTGTGTCAGCTAGTGCATTCATTTGCGCAGTTCTCTTTGTATTTTAACTTATTAAACATTGATTTGTATATGTATGAAAATGAAATTTGGAAAATAAATATTAATTTAAACTTATTTTTATTCTTTTTTAAATTACTTTGAAGACATCAATGTTTATTTTAGAAATGTGTAGTACAGTATACTCAAGATAATCTGGCATGTCCAATAATTCGTCTTTGTTACTTATTTGTGTACTGTATACTCATAAAGCTTTTACTGTGCAGTGTTATTTACATTTGGAATAATTCAATACTGCCTTAACATGGTATTTGAAGCATTAGCATAGAGCTTGTCCAATGTCATATCACTTGTGAGGCATTGTACTCAAATCATCTTGGCACATGGCCACTTTATCAGTACTGCTCTGATGCTCTATGAGTATTATTAAACACATACTGTATTTCAGTTGTGTTATACAATGTACAGTACAGTATTAGACTTGTGCTTATCAGTGTGTGTTATGTGTATGTTTTTAATTTATTTTAATGCCTTGTGTTTAGTGTCTTTACTTGAAGTTTGAAAGTGCAGTACACAATGTTTACTGAAAAGTGTAAATACAAAACTTTATCTTTAAATACAAAAATAGAAATCCTTAAAAAATTAGACAAGTGAGTCAATTGCAAGTTTAGCAGAGGTCTATGGTATTGAACAATCTTCAGCCATTAAAAAAAATATAGATAAATTGGAATTGTATGTCAACAACCTTGATCGAATATATGTCAAGTAAATGATAACCAATGAAATTAGTCTAGTTTCTGGTGATTGAAGAAGTGCTTTTATTAGTTTTTACAAGAAAGACACAGGCGTACACCAATTTCTGGGGATGTAATGCATGAGAAACAAAGGTTTTTTATAAAAAAATAACAAACAAAGGTGAGTCAATGGCAGTTGGCGCAATAAATTTAAGAAACTGTAGGAATCCGTTTTTTTTCTTTATTTCTGGGGGGAAATGTGCAATGTTAGATGGTGCTCCGTTCATACAAAATTTTAACGAAACAGTAATTCAGGTTTAGGTGTGAATCAAGTTTAATATGCAGATGAAAGCAGTTTATTTTGAAGCAGCTACCACAAAAAACTGGAACATCTTGTACCATCTGTAAGAAAACATTTGAAATCACAGAATATTCCACACAAAAAAGCTTTCCTAATTCTTCTTGGAAGCAGTTGTGGCCTTCAAGTAAAATTATTCCTACAACTTAGTCTCACACAAAAAATTGTTAGTGGGGAAACAGAGTTAAAAGAAGCAATTGCTAATAAACTGTGCCATCCTCAAGCTTCAGTCACCAATGATGACATCAATAATTGGTTTGCCGGAGATGATACTTACCAAATTATGATGATAACGAAATAATTAACAACATATGTAATAACAGTGATGACATAAACACAAATAACAATATGTATTATATACTATATGTAAAGAAAGAAGGTGTAATGCCTTTTCTAAGAGTATCAGTTTGTTTTGATTTTTTTTCAATAATAATTCCATCTTAAACTAAATTATTAAAGTAAAAGTGATTGTATGTAACTTGTTACTTTAAACCACATGGGGACCCTCATAGATTCTAATGGGAAGTACAGAACAACTGGGGTGGACACTTTAGAAATCCTACTAAGGGAACACTTATGTAGGAAGGGAGCGAGGTTCAGACATTCCCTATAGAAAACCTAGTAGGGGAGACTGGAGTATCGCAAAACAAATTGTGGATTTAGATAAGGTGAAATGGGCTATAAATACCTTTCATCCATTCAAATCACCAGGTTCTGATGAATATTTTTGGCTCTTTTACAGTAAGGAGGAGAATCTATTGCTCTTATTCTGTGCAGATCGTACTGGGCCAGCATAGCCACCAGGTATGTACCCCTAGGGTGGAAAGCGGCCTGTGTAGTCTTTATTCCTAAGCCGGGGCGAGCATCATATGCTGACCATAAGGATTACAGACCGATCAGACTGACTTCTTTCATTCTCAAGGCTTTAGAGGAACTGGTAGAGAGACATGTAGGAGGGGGTCATGATTCCTCCTCATGTCAGTCAGTATGCCTACCAATCAGGAAAAGGCTGTGAGAGTGCACTTCATAATTTGGTTTACAGATTGGAAGGGACTCTAGAGTCCAAAGAATATGCCCTCAGTGTCTTTCTAGACACTGAGGGGCGTTGATAATGCCTCTTCTTCTTCAATGCTTCTTGCCCTGTTGCGATGCGGGATTGATGGTACTGTGTGTGACTAGGTGGGTGACATGCTGAGAGGGAGGACAGTTTGGGCAAAAGCCATAGGAGAGGAGGTGGTGGAGATTGTCAGGGGCTGTCCACGGGGGGAGTTTTGTCCCCTCTCTTATGGAACCTGGTGGTGGACTCACTCACAGATCTCTCTTTGGAGGGGTGTTATATCCAAGGATATGCAGATGATGTGGTGGTGCTTATCTGGAGTAAGTATGCAATACAGTGGTGGATCTCATGAAGAAAGCCTTATCACTAGTGGTTAGGAGAACCTAGGGGTTAACCTCAGGAAAACAACTTATTTCTTTTACTAGGAAGAGGATCACTCCATATTTAGGAGGGCTTAAGCTCTTTGAGGAGACAATCCCTGTTGTAAAAAAAGTGAAGTACCTGGGCTTGGTGTTAGACACCAAATTAACCTGGAATGCTCACCTTGGGCGCATCATGGGGAAGCCAACAAGTCATTGATGGCAGTTAGAAGAATGGTTGGCAAAACATGGGGGCTGAGACCAGGCATGATGAAACACTGGAATCATTAGACCTATGGTGTGCTATGGGGCTGTGGTGAGGTGGACTATGGCTCAACAGAGGGGGGCCAGAGAGTCTCTGAATAAAATTCAGAGGCTGGCCTGCCTTTGCATTACCAGCTCTATGAACACAGCACCAACGACCGCTGTGAAGATCGTTCTTGGGTTTCCCACCATTGATATTTACGTCATGGGGGAGACACATAAGGCAGCATATAGCCTGCAGATAGGTGGTGTCTGGCTATCCTCAACACTGGGGCATTCTAGAATCACAGAAAAGATCAGTGACCCAATTCTAATGATGCGGACTGATCACATGGTCAAATGACACATGGCCTCAAGACCCTTTGATGTCAAGTTGACATTTGAGGATGCAGATCGTATGTTGGAAAAATCTGGAGACATATTATGGTATACAGATGGCTCCAAGATAAAGTCAGGCACTGGTGTTGGAATGTACAGTCTGAGACTGGGCTTATGGAAAGTTATTAAGTCAGTCAGCAATAAAAGCATTTGCGGATCCTATAATTCAGTTCAAGCTGGTCTAGGAGTGTCTGAAAAACCTTAATGCTTTGTATCTGGGCAACTGGGTAACTCTTCACTGAGTTCTAGGGCATAGAGGGGTTGAGGGTAATGGGAAGGCAGACAGACTGGCTGGATTTGCATCTGAGTTTATCTGCTCCTGAACCAGCTTTAGGGATTTCTCTATCATTGGTCAGTTCCGCTATTAATAGGTGGATTACTTTTCAACACTAGGTAAGAAGGGATAACCTTCATGGGCATTCCTATAGTAAACATCTCTTAAGCAAAGTTCCTTTTGGAGGACTCAAAGGGACAGCAGATGTCCTGGGCAGAGCACAACTCAGGAGGATCATAGGACTCATTACAAGGCACTGTGGTCTGAGGGAGAACATGAACAGGATAGGTATTTATGATGGAGAAACCGTGTGTAGGTTGTTCAGAAAGGAATAAGAAACTGCAGGTCACATAATTTATGATTGTGAAGCTCTTGCTAATAGGAGGCTATGGGTTTTGGGTTTCTAAGACCTTAGGGATCTTCAGCAGAGTGAGCTAGTCAGTGGGTTGCTGGAACTTATTAAGGGCACTAATCTGCTGAACTAGGTATTTTTTTAAAAGAGTTTTAGTTGCACAATAGGTCAGTCGATCACAGTGCCTGGGGTTGTAACAATTAATCTAGTCTTTAATCTTCCTCTAGTCTTTAATCTTAATCTTAACTTGTTACTTTTTCTAAAATTACAAACTAATTTAATATCATTTTCTTCCTTTCCGGATCCATTGTTTTCGATAATTCAGCAATAAGGTCCAATATACACGCTGGATTACCTAAAATTAAAGTAATATCTAATTTTTGACAATAGCAATTTTTTTGTTATGTTTAGTATTATTGTATAATAGTTTTGTAAGTCTTAAAGTTAATACTATTAACTGTAAAATGTAGACTTTAAGTGATTTAATCTGCATTATATTCAAACCAATTATGTAACAATTTGATTGTCAATGCCTAGTGCAGCTGAACTAGTGGCTGGCTTTCCTATTCAAAACTTGACAAAATATGGTCTTATAATTTGATATCATGACAGATTATATCAATAACTTTTTTATTTATAAAGCAAATTGAATGCTCTTATTTATTTTTTTACTCACTACTAGTTTTTTAATGACATTTGTCATAATCCAGTCTACGATGGTTTTTCGCTCCTAAATCCTTAGGACTAAATGGATTGGTGTGAAAATTCGACAAAGGTGTAAGAAACAAAAGTTATACATTAGCATTGTATGCTTCAACCCATGGGGTGGTGCCAACCCACTCTCGAGGGTGAAAATTATAATATGTAAAATAACAAATATCAATAAAGGAACAAATTCCAAGCAAAAATGTTCTATGAGCTTTTATTGATAAGTCAATACTTTTCGAGTTAGCAATAAAAAATTCTCATTTTTCATCAAAAATATCCTTCATTTTAAACAATTTTTGACGAATAACTCAACGTTTTATCAGAAAAAAGGTAATAAACAAAATTGAAGCTTGTTAAAAAATGAAGAGATTGGCATTTTTAACTTTTTATATGTGCATTAGAAATTTAGTTATGGCTAGTTAAAGAAAACTTTAAAAAAATTGAATTGTTTAACCTCAAATAATTGGAAAACAAAGCATTTTTTGGAAAAAACTCAATGAAACTTTTTTGAAGAACTTACAAAATCTTTTAAAATGAGCGGTTGTAAAAGGTTTTTGCATAAATATTTACAGAGTTATTGTCAAAATAATGTTGACCGTTTACTTCATCAGCGAAAAAGTCAGCATTAAGACCTGTACCATTTCGACCAGGATTGAAAAGAAATGTAATCCATGAACCAACTTATCAACTTGAGTCATAATAATATGTTCCTAATGTTTCATGGGTTTAGGATTTGTAATTTTGAAAAAAAATACTCGATTTTAATAAAAATGTTATTCAAAAAAATTTCTTTCTTATTTTCAAAATAACTGGAAAACTAAAGAAGATATGTAAAAAGTGTTCTTTTTTTATAAAGAAAGAAAAATATAACTTTTTTCGACAATTTTTTTACTTTATATCTGTAGGTTGGGAATTAACTGAGATATGGTTGTAGGTTAAAAGCTGATATTTTAGTTCAAGGATGACCTTGAACATTTCAATCTAAAGGTCCAAATAGATTCAACTTTTTTTAACACATAGCTCTAACAAATACCTATTAAATTGTTTTTGGATCTTTTTAATATCTCAAAAATTAAGGAAGTTATCGGCGAAAAACCAAACGCACTGATTTACTGAATTCTTAGAAGCACACTTATTTTCTCATTTCGAATACATTAGAATTCATATGTTGGGCTAAAAATTTACAAAAATACATACACACACAAACATATATATATATATATATATATATATATATATATATATATATATATATATATATATATATATATGTGTGTGTGTATGTATGTATCTGAATTCTTTCTTTTCTAATTTGTTGTGGAATTAGAAAAGAAACAAGAAGATAATGGGTTTTTTACTTGCAAGGGTTTGCCTGAACTTGATTTTAGTGAAATGGTATTATTTCATATTTGTGCTGGAATTAATCATTACAATCACAATGGGCATAACAGAGGTACAGAAAATCCTCACAACAGTGGAACATGTCTGCGAGTCCCTAAAGTTTACTGTTTTTTTTTTCAGTGTCACCCCTTGACATTGTAAGGATAAATTTTCTTTGGTGACAGAACTGTTACTGGCATAACTTACCTTGAAAATAGCTAATACCTGGTGCTTAAGGTCTTTTTATTTAGACTTGTAACCTTAACGCTATGCTTACTAACTGCTACATAGGAAGCACAATCAAGTACAGCTTTAACTCTAATGCTCTATCCAAAAAGTCACCCATCTCGCTGAGTTTTTCGTTTGGAGGAATTTAAGAGATCATGTATATGTTTCTATTTTGTTATATTTCCAACAATGAATTGTGAATTCAGTAGCTAATATTATTCACAGTAAGTTAAAATGGGTTTAGTAGGACTGATGTAAGCCAAGCCTCCAAAAAGGCTACGCTGAACATTTATGGGTGAAGTAATGTTGAACAAATTTGTATTATAAGTAAAAAAGATATATTTTTTAAAACACATTAATTTCTTGCCGTCATATTTCTGATCTCAATAAAAGTTAAAATATTTTTTCCTAAAAAAAAGAACATGTAGCCTACTCATGCAAGGGTAGCCTAAGGGTAGGGGAGGCGCCAATGGAAAGTGTTTACAAGCAATGAACACCTAAATGCAGCACTGATACACATAAAATAATTATAATAATGACTGAATAGGGACACATGGGTTTCAAATAAAATAATAGTTTTTCTGAAAAACATGGCAATTGCTTTATAAGTAGAAGTAGGCTACAATAATTTGTATTAATAAAAGGAAATGTTTGTCTGTGTCCTATATATAACCAAATTTACAGCACTCCAAGATCTGAAAGTTTTAATATACGCGAACAGGAAAAGGACAGACAACTCAAAGCCACATTTTAAAATATTTTTTTAATTATTATTATTATTATTATTATATATGATTGATTAACAAATTTCTGACAAAGTATGAAATTAAGTGTGACAAAAAGTGAAATTTCTGACAAAGTGTGACAAATTAACAAAGTGACATATTTTAATTTATGACACTTTCAGAATTTTATAACCTACATGCTGTAATTTGTAAATATATAGAACAAGGGTATACAAGGAATAAATTTTAAAAATATTTCTCATAAAGCAATAACCACTTTAATAACAAATTTAAGATTTTCCTAAGAAAACAGTAATGCAAAACAATATCTAGAAAACACTATAGGTAACACTTTAATATACCATACAACATTAAAATAAATAAAGAATACTAAGTTTTAGTCTGTTCACTTTGAATTTTTTTCATAAAATCTTCATCTTGAACAGACATCTGTGTTAGTTTCTTGCCAACTCGTTCATGAATGTCCATGTATTTTGCAACACATCTATCAATACAAACAGATTCACCTTTTCCTAATTCTGCATCCTTGTATTTTGGGGGAATGCATTTCTTGTGACATGCAGCTGTCATTCTACTATACATATCAGCCATCATCTCAATTTCAAGGTCCTGAACCAACTGCAGTTTTGCTAAGTCCATTTGTCCTAAATTTTCCATCTTAAAATTTTATTTTATAAATTAATCTAATCAATTCTGTTTTTCAGGAAAATGTCTTACTGGTTCGTACTCAGCTAAATTTGCTTGGCGGATACGTTCTCTAGTTTTCATACTTTCATATCTTGTCTTGTCTATATATTGCTTAGATAGAAAAAAAGCATAAATACCGCCAGAAATAGCCACTGTCCTAAAAATATTAACAAAAAATTAATAGGTTATAATCCTGTTAGTTTATAATTCTAGTGTCAATTCAACAGATTTTTTTTAATGTATAATAAACACTTTAAGGTAATATTTTTTAAGAAATCTTCAGACATGACAAAAAATATACTATTACATGCTACATATAGCTTGTTAATTATCTGTGGACATTTATCTATAGACAGCTTTCTAAAGGTAAACAAAATTACAAAAAATGTGTCAATGAAAACTTGTAGGTCCACATTATATCAGTGTAATAATTTATTTTATAACCTTCAGCAATACATTTAATGAAATTGTTTTTTCCTAATCAGGAATTTCAAAAAATAAATAAATAAAACAGTCTTGGCATACAGCTATTTCGCTGACATGATAAGAAGCAAATTTCCAAAAACTGGCAACATTGTGTTAAAAGAAACTATTTGTTACCTGAACATTTTTGTATTTTAAATTAAATTTGACATGCTAATTTGTGCTCATTTTAAAAGAAAAGAGGAGGCACTGGTTTTTGAAAAAAACCTAACTGACACGATTGTACATTTATAATACATGTTATTAATAATGAAAACAATAACCAAATTTAAACTGACATTTTAAACTTGAAATGTCATGGTTTCATTTCAAAACTGACATGGTTGTGCATAAAAACTAACATGGTTGTGCATAAAAAACCAAACTAACACAGTTTGGTTTAAAACTAGTATTGTGTAAAAGTTACTAACCTTGTTAGGTTATTAGCATACTAAGGATGCAGTTAATGTCTAAAAATCATAATAAATTTAATCTTCCAATATCAATATCTCTTAATTCAATAATATAGTACATCATAAAACAAAACAAAAATATGTTAAAATCATTACTTTGTCTCGAAAATTCAGAAATACACAAATTCTTTAAAATCATGAAAATAAGCAGTGTTTGCCATTGCATAAATACCACAGAGAAAGCAGAAGTTATTTTTGGCATTTCATTAAGTAAGCAACTATAATTATTTATAGGTCCCTAAGTTGTTTAACCCTTTCAGTGCCAATGTCCAGTTTACTGGACATCTATTTTATATAAATCCCAGAATTCTATAGCTATGACAAGATTTTTTCAAAACAAAATTTAAAAATATCAAACAGTAAATATTAAGTTGTTTAACATACCGAACAATAGTGGGTTCAGATCCTGCATATGTCATTGATAGTGCTCAAGAGCAGTAAGTTGGTGCAGGAAATCTAGTATTTTAAATGCAATATCTGCATTTTGCATGAATATTTTTGCATGAACTCAATATGTTGCGTTATGTTTCATGGTGTCAAAATGTAGTTCTGTTAAAATCAGCCTAAAATTGTAATCTTTAAAAAATTATTTTCTGTGGGTGAATACATATTAATGTAACACATGTTACTTGGATAATCAGGTATGCAAAAAACAAAAATTACTATTTGAAAAAAACAACACACAACGCATAAGTGCAGAAAAAAACCAACTTACACCACATAAATACCAAAATATTAAATTTCTGTCCATGTGAAAAAGTCATAGCACTGAAAGGGTTAGGCAAGTATAATGAGCAATTAATGTGTAATAATTAAGGTTAACTTAGAGATCGATATAAAACCATAATCCTACAAACTCATATATTAAGCAAATATTAATAAACTTGAATTTCTATATAATTTAAACTTTGAATCAACAATAATAATTACCATCCAAGTGCAATTTTAGTGAAATTAGTTAATCGAGGTAATTGCATACTACATGTGATTTGTCGTGATCAGTCGGTTCATTCGATAATGGTGATAATGCTTGATTTGTTGCCCTGATGATAGTGCTACTTCGAAAATGTAAAAAATAACTTAAAACTTGTAATTTAAGATGATAGAAGATAATTGCCACTGTAACTTTTGACGCGATCTTGAACTATAACCTACAAACGTTCATTAGAAACCAAATTACAAACAGGGCACAAGAATCAGAGAAAGAAAAGAATACTATCAGAACTTAGAATTAGGAATAGGAATTCGGAATAGGAATAGGAATGGTCTAATTGCACTGTTCCTGAGAGAAACAGAATTGCCAATTACTAAAGTCAAATTGAGGGAAAATTTTAACTAAATTACCGTACGTATATTTACATTGTACATGCGACTTTCTCTTAAATTGTGCGATGAAATGGAAATGAATCATTTAATTTGCTTTATTGTAACGAATCAAATGTTTGATTTTTAACTTAATTCTTATTTATTGTTGCATTACATTCATTTTTCGTGAGGATCAACAACGTAGGGCAGGTTATAAGTAAGAGTAGGTTACTAGTTTCTTTAAGTTAACAAAAGTTTACTGCTTGTACATGTTTATAATTCTTGACATTTTCTTAAAAACCAATTAGTAAATTAGTTTTCCTATCTTAAATTAGTACCTCAGTTTCCTTAACTTAAAAAAACTAACTATATGTATCAAGCATTGAAAAATACTTGACAATACATATGTTCGATATACGAAAGCAAGCGACTTGGTGGAATTCAAAATAATTTAACATTTTTTATTGCATAAGGCCTACTTGGCAGGGAAAGTTTTACCACTTAGTTTTTTTTGTTTAGATAAAAACATCTAAGAGAAAGGCGACGGTTTTTTTCAACGGCCATCAAAGTTCAAATTTTAAAATCGTTTGTTTGTAAACATCCGTAACAGGTTATTATTACAAGAAGAAGTTAATGAAAAAAATTAGGCTGCTTCATTTCTTAAAAAGAAATGAAGCTTAAATTTTCAAAAAAGGATGAAATAATAAAAATTGTTCTAAAGGTTAGACTGATGAACGCTATGCTATAAGAATCTGATGGGTTGGATTTATTTCTTTTAACGTTCTTTTGGAATCACAGTGCTTCTACTTCAAATTATATAAAATATCTTCAGCCTTGTTATATTTGCAATGAAGTTAGATTGCAATCATATTAATAGCTCATATTGCTGACTTCGTTAGCGCTGATAAACAAACATAAACAGCGTTTTTCGGAATCTGATTATATGCGAAGAATCCCTTCAGTAAATTAAATGTTATACATTCACTCATTTGTTCCAAATAATCTATGCTTCCACTTTCCACTGCTACCTGTAGTCTCTGGATGGATATATGTTAAGTCTACAAGACTCCACATTGGTTACTCTCTGGTTATCTCTGGTAACCACGTTCATTATCTCTGGTCACTTGTTCTGTGTTCAGTGTTCATATTAGTTTCCTCGTTTTTGTTTTCAATGTTGGTAATGTTGTAAAATAAGTAAACAGTGTAATTAAACAAGTAAAGTAATTCCACCATTTTATTAAAAGATGACCTAATTTGTGTGTAAATTTTCATGTTGTACGTAAATTTCTTTTGGATAAAATGTCCTATAATGGAGATTCTGATGTTGAAATGGAAGAACCTTGTGAAGATGGCGAAATTAAAAAAAGTTCTCCAAATAAATTGAAAGATCAGTCTGATTCGTCTTTCAGGTAGGTTTGTGCAACTAGTAAACTACATGCTTTAGTATTGTAATACTGTAGATGTATTTGGTCTAGTTTAGGCATTTAAAATTATCACCGTATAAAACTACATTCAAATAAATTATTTTAAAACAAAGTATATACATCTTCATTTAGTAATTTCACAGTTAGATATCTTAAAGTTGAATTCTAGACATCGGTATGAAGTCGAGTGTAACCCGATGTCGACACCCTATATAAATAAGCACAGACCATTTTGTTTAAACGTTTAAAATCGTACCACCGTATAAAACAGCAATCAAATAAATATTTTTTAAAATAGTATAAGTTATTATACAACTACATAAAATAATTTCACAGTTGTGTTAATATTCAATTACAGACATTCATATAACAACTTAAATATCACTGTAGGCTTTGTGTTTAGACTTTCTAATTGTACCATTAGGTATAACAAAAAGTATTAATTGAATTAGGTGATAACAAATATTATATATTATTTTATTTCATATATGTAAAAGCCATTAAATGGATAACAAAATTCAAAGATAGGCTTTGGGACAGTACCAGTAAGTGTAGAGTTCAGGTCAAATTGCCAGTCTTAACAAAAGGCTAAAGTTAGCATTAATTTTGACCTTGCCATTTAGTATTAGAATCATATGAAGAATACATACTTTTTTTTACAAAGACCGTATATAATTACTATCAAATTATTATTTTAAAGTATTGTATGTATGTGTGTTTTATGTAATTTAAGAATTTAGATGTCTGAATATTGTATTATAGAAATATAAAAACCCTAGTATGGCCTGAAGTTGACGCGCTGTATAGCCGAAATTGTATTGTGTTTAGGCGTTTAAAATCGTATCACCGTATAAAACTGCAATCAAATAAATTATTTTAAAACAAAGTATATACATCTGCATTTAGTAATTTCACAGTTAGATGTGGTAATATTGAATTCTAGACATTGGTATAATTAATCATAGTCAAGAGTGTAACCAAATGTCTATGCCCTATATAAATAGGCAGAGAACCATTTTGTTTAAGTATTTAAAGTCTTACCACCATATAAAACAGCAATCAAATAAATATTTTAAAATATAGTATGTACATCTGCATCTAGTAATTTTGTATCTAGTGAAGGGGGTAAGGTGATAGCTTAAAATTACTTTGTTATATCCATCATCTTATCTTATCTTAATCTTAATCTTAATCATATTATATTTCTGAAAGTTTGTGTGTTTGTTTGTTATTTAATCACGCTTTAACCACTGGACCAATTAAGATGAAATTTGGTACAAATATGGTTTATCTGAGATACACATAGGCCTATTCCCGTTTTACAAAACGTCATTATACTACTTACCCAGCCCAAAATAATTATTAGTTTTTAGTTTTGTGGCATGTGTTAACTGTAGTTATTTACTGGACCTGAGATGAACATAGATTCAATCCTATTTTAAGAATCAATCTGTATTTTATTTATTGCAAAATTATTGCTTTTAATGTAACATTTTCAATATTTTAGTTGACATTTTTTTTAAAACTGACTAATTTGTTACTTTGTGTTGAATTTTCAATATTAAATGTAAAAAAATCCCTACGCAGAGTGCCAATTGTAAGGTAGTATATATATTTGTGTAATTACATTATATGAAAAAATGGTAAATATGCAGTGTAGCATATCCTGGATTTTTTGATATTTTTGTTACTAAAATACTTTATTATGTGCCCAAAAGCAAGAACACGGTGATGTGTGAAAAACATTTATATTTTTTTAAAAGTGAATACTCCATTTTAGTGAATACTCCATAGGTTAACTAACATGGTTGTTAGGCCTAACGCGGTGATGCATTAAAAAAACCTTTATTTATTTTTTAAAAAAGAGTACTCAAGAACCTAACTGACACGGTTGTTGGGCCTAATACAGTGATGCAGGAAAAAAGCCTTAATTTTTTTTAAAGAGTACTCCATAATTAACTAACACAGTGGTGCGTTAAAAAAACCTTTATTTTAAAAAAGAAATTCACCATAACCTAACTGACACGGTTGTTGGTCCTAACACGGTGATGCGTGATCTTTAATGTATATTACGATTGCGGGCAAAGCCGTGATGGGTAAATCATATTATATTTCTGAAAGTTTGTTTTTGTTTATTTGTTTGTTGTTCAATCACACTTTAACTACTGGACCGATTGAGATTAAATTTGGTATGAACACGGTTTAGGCACCTGAGATAAACACAATACTATTCCATTTTAATTGAATAATAGTGACTTTTTAATAATACTGTATTTTATTAAAATATGACAGGACCCTGTTTTAGAGTATCGAGTAGCAAAAATGTATATTTCTTGGCCGAAAACCATAAATCGTATAATATTGTAAATAGAAATATATTAAAATGAAATGACCTATTCTGATTTTGAAAATCGACTATAAATTTTATTGCCTACATTATAATTGCAGGCAAAGCCGCAGCGGGTAACAGATAGTAGTTGTTTATAATCCAAAATCTTGTACTATTACAAAAGTACAGTAGTTCCACAAAATCTGTTTTCTTCTCAATTTTTGGGAAATTGGTATTAATTATTTTAAAAATATTGTAAGCTCTTTTATCTGTTATAATATAAAAAGTAGGTGGTCCAAATTTTCAATTGTAGCCATTAATTAACAACTAATTTAAAATTATAATGTAATTTCTTTAAAGTTATGAAAAATATACAAATTTTATTTAATGATTTATGCACATTTTATGTTCCAGTTTTATTATTTCAAGCTCCTTCTTTTGTCAGCAGACCCTATACCTTAGTTGGGTTACAAACAAAACAAGGGTGTCTGGGTTTGTTTTATTATGTTGACGTACATCTCTGCAACCACAATTGTGTCCTAAACCTTTCTGTATTGCGGTGGGGGGGGGTGGTTATAATTCGCTGGTTATAATGAATGAAAACAGAATCTGTAGGACACTTCTTTTCTGAAAAAATAAAAAAATATGGACTCACCCTCCAATGCTACTTTACGCAGAGGGGGAGAAAAACAGGTATAGGGAGCGATAACATACTCAGGGTCAGTGATTGACTTCCAAAAATAGTTTTGGGTCATTTGGGTCCTAGAGCTCAGTTCGATAGATTATTGTATGTTTGGCTAGTAGGAGTATTGTTTAGGCTCTAATTGTGAACTGATTTTTGATATTATTTATGGTTGGCTACAATTAGAGTGGCAGTATATTTTAATAACAAAGGGTTATTTTAACCCATTACAACTGTATTCCATTTTAAAATAAAATAAATGGGAAAGAAGAAAGCATTTTAATGACATTGAAAAAGGCAAAGAAATACATATATTTTAAGTATAAACACATCTTTAAAAAAATTGATTGCACAATAGTTAAACAAAAAAGATATATGGGAAAAATTTATGTAGTAATTAAAAAAAAGCAAATATTTAATGTAAGACCTAGTACAAATACAAATTCATGTTAATTTTAACATGAATTCAACTATGTTTACTGTTTTGTTTGTTACTTGGTTGTTAATAAATGCTGGTGGTTGTGACTACAGAGAATGAGAATGTCACAGCATTTCCAACTTAGCTCTGAGGCTTTGTATACAGTACTTAATAATGTTTGGCTGTATGTACTGCAATGGGGGTTAGAGTGAGAGAGGCAGGCAGTAATAGAAACAAATTCAGAGGGCTCTAATATCAGTTATTGGTACTACATGTATTTTACCAGTAGTAATCATTCTGACTTCCTGATTTTAACTTGGGCAGAGTTATATGTATTATAACTTAAGACATTTATTTATAAGTAATAATCCAAAATATAAAAATTAATAAATTACCAAAAGACCAAAAAAAAAAAGGAAAAAACTGCCTGCATAACCTGACAAATACTATTTTATAAAAGTTAACTAATGTAAGTAAAAAAATTATTAAATGTCTGCTGGATTAATATTATTTAATTTAATTATAAAATAGGTAATACATTACATAGACAAAAATATAATAACTAAAAATTAACAACAATTTTTGAACTGTTACGGCTGTGGTTTGTGACCAGCCACCTTGGTGGCCTAGTTGATAGTGTACTGGGCTTTCACCCCAAGGGGACCCGGGTTCGATTCCCAGCCAGGGCTTGGCATTTTCATACGCTATAAATCATCCCATCGTCTGCATTAGCCCAAGTGTGCACAATAGTCGGACGTTAAAAACAAAAAAAAAAAAAAAAAAAAATGAACTTGTGACCTTGCATTTATCATTTCTAATTTAGTTTAGTATGACCTAATGATATAATTCAATCAGAGAATTTTGTTTTTCCTAAAAAATATACCTAATAATTTGTAGTAATATTTATAATAAGAATAAATAATTTCTCGTATATTTTTATTGCAGAACAGTGTTCCTGCAATACTTACATTAACACAATACTTTTAATACAGTTTAGCTTTTTTTTTTTAGCCTCTACTCACTAGGATCACTCTTAAACCTCAGGTTATTGTTTTAAAGGCCAGTTACATCTATATTTACATAAATAATATTTATAAATAAAATAATGTATATAGTTCTTTTACGATCAATTTGAAATTTATTAATTTGTAATTTAGAAACATTCTCTCAAAAAGTTCTCTTCACTCAAACTAAAATAAAATATATGGTTCATATTACCTTTTTATTGCAGCTCAGACTAGTTGGTTATCTTAAATTTACCAGTCATTAATACTCTTAAATTGAAATTCCATTCTAAACACACACACACACACATATATAATTTTTTTTTGTGTTTAACGTCCGACTATTGTGCAACTTGGGCTAATGCAGACGATGGGATGAATGATTTATAGCGTATGAAAATGCCAAGACTTGGCCGGGAATCGAACCCAGGTTCTCGGGGTGAAAGCCCAGTACGCTATCAACTAGGCCACCGAGGCAGCTATATATATTGGGCTCAATTTTTTTTTTAAATTAAAATGTTGTATATCTTGACTTTATTACGATAAAAATTCTTTTAGTTTTATTATGTCTTGTGTCTCTTGTTTTGGTGGCCTATTCAAACTCCAACGCCATTATTATTTTTCAAACAATACTGCTTTTGTTTTTTAATTCTTAAAGGCCTTCTGTATTTCATCTCTTTTTATATTTATCACAGTTTCCTTGGCCTATAACTTCTAATATTTTATTTTTTAAACAAAACAAATAACATTCTATAACTCCAAGTAATATATTTTTAACGGGTTCACCTTTAATTTAAATTTGTGTTCAGTAATTTATTCAAGTCGGTGACATTACTCAAAATTAATTTTTTCCATGTCTGTGACTGTATTAATTACGTCTTATGATGTATTTTGGGATTGCAGTCCCGTCTTCAGATGTCTTACTCCTAGGAGGTCATTATTACATTAAAATTTAAATGAAGCACATAACAAATTCTCACTAGAGGGATTCCTCCGCTGGAGAGAATTGACTTTGGGGAAGAAGATGGGCTGTTCAAAAAATAATACTGTTTTTTCTCAGAAATAAGGCCTGAATGTAATATATTCAGGAAAATGTATATTTTCATTAAAAAAAATATATCAAAAATTGGTGGTCATGCTAGTATTTATATCTATGATGTTTCTTGTTTTATTTTTTTCCTGTTTGTGTTATAGCATTCCTCAAATTACAACAAATCGGTTATTCAACAAATTAGCTTAGTAATTTTTCCAATATTTTATAGAAATTAATAAGAAATATTATTGTTATTATAAAGTACAGAAATATTTATTTACATGGAAAAAAACAGATGTATACTGTTTATTATTGTATGAATGGCAGAAAAATAATACTTTTAATATTGGTTGATTGTTAGTGTAAGACCCATTTGTTAAAGTCATTATATTAGGGTTGGAGCTATTTACTCCAATTTCCATTCATTCAGTGCATGCAGTTACCAGGCCTATTGTGCAAGGCCTAGAAAAATGTTTTCTGTTATGTATATTGTAATCATAAGTTTGATAAAATAGCACATTTGCTGAGTTGAATAAATTTATACCTGTTTTCGTAGTTATTAATTGTATACTACAATTACTTATTTTTAACTAGCTGTTTTTTATTTTTCCAGTATGTCTGAAGAAGATACTGCCGATTCATTAGAAATAAAACCACCACAGGCTCATATACAAAAATCAAGATCTCTTAGTCGCAGAGATAAACATTCATCGTCAAGGAGAGCTCATGTTAGTATTAAAAAAATATTCTAAGCAAATAGTGTACCATTTAGATATTATAATATTTTGTTATTACTTTGTAGGCCTTAATTTGTTTTTTTTACTTGTCTTTTTTCTTAGATTTTTGTGCTTTATATTTTAACTATATTTTAAAATACTTCGCATTTAGTGTCTCATTATCTATACTGAGTTTTTAATGCTTGTTAAAAACATTTTGACAGAGAGTGTAAGTGTGTTGTTTTACTATATAACAAAAATACTAGCCTGTACTGTATTTCACTGTAATCTTTTTAATTTTGAAAATTTGTAATATTAAATTTAGCATTAGCTAAAATAACTCAAAATTGCTTAAATTATATTTTCCATAGCCATTATATTGGTCTGTAGTATCTGAAGAGTTAAGATAAACAACTGTTTTATCTGTTTTTTAAATTAAACAATCATTTTTTAATATGGGTTGTCGACTTTGTTTACATGCAGCAGTATGAGGACAAACATTTTTAAGAAAAAAAGCATGAGGCCGGAATGTAACTTGGCATGCAGTTTTTCCTCTGATTGGCTGTCCTAAAACTTGTTCAAATTTAATAAACTAAGTGAATTTAATTTCTTTCTCCATGAAAGTCATACTTCAAAGTCTTCTAAAAGCACAGATGAAAAATTTTGCCTTAAAAATTCAGAAGCTGTTAGTTTTATTGCAGAAAATGATTGACTACTCTTTTGGTGTTTTTGCTTCATTGGATAAATAAGTACATAAATAGTGTAAATGTTAAAAATTATATTTTGTTTTTAATAATTTTTAAAGTATAAAACATTTAATTTTATTTTCCATACATACATTTTTTCAGTCTTATTTTTATGTTAACACTAAATTATACACAGTGTAACTTTTCATAATAAACACTTCAAACATTAAAAAAAAAAATCGAATGTAGAAGAGGAAAGAAATGTGATTATAATAAAATGGTAAATACATAATAAAATCATAAATGTTAGAATTTTAATATTTATTCAATCATAAAATAATATACAGTGACATTGAATATTCAATAACAGTGGCATCCTGGTTAACAGTCTTAATTAGTTCCAGAACTATAACTGTTATCTGAGCAGACTACTGTGTGTGTTAGCATTTACCATAGAGACTTAGAAAACATTATTTATTTATGACATAGAAAAAAAATAATTTAGTGCTCACCATTAATATGTCAAAGGTGAAGAATGAAGAAAATTCACAAAACGGAAATCACACTTTATTTTAACTAAATTTGTCCAAATGTAATTATGTTGCGTGAATACACAGAGGACAAATCAATACTGTATATTTTTTTAGTTCATACTGTAGGTTTCTGTAGTTCAATAAGTAAAGTTTGTCTTTTACTTCTACTACCACAAGCATTTCTCTTAGGAACCATTTAATTAATATCCACAGAAAAAATTGAAAACAACAATTTTCCAGGATTTAAACAACAATTTGAAACTTGCACACAAAAATACTTAACGTTTTGTTAAATTTAAAAATAATAGTATATGTAACACGATCTTATTACAACTGTTTAAATTTTTTAACAAGGCAAAATTAACACAAATTTAAACAAGGCTAACAAATTAAACACACAGTAAAAGAGTTGATGACACACTAAGTAAAATTAGGTACGATGACAGAAAAAGGAATACGAGTGGTCATATTGAGAACAGATACTAAGAAATATAGTGGAAGTTATTGCCCTACAAAAACCAAACACCCATCAATCAAAGGCTTGTTTATAGTAATTCAGCAGCTTGTACTTTCTGTAGCACAGCACAATGTTACCTCTGTATTTACACATCTGCATATTAGAAATAATTTAACAAAATGAAAACACTCATAATATGTTCAGCCCTTTATCTGAAACCTAAACTGTTATGCGGGTCATTTTTAATTAAAGAGATTTCAGATTAAATCTATTAAAATAAGCTACAGTATATTTTTTTATGTATTATTATGTACTAATAAAATGAAATTAATAAAATGTAATTTTCAGTCATCTTCAGGAACAGGACACAGGAAAGGACATCATCACTCCAGGTCACACAGAGAAGAGAGACGTAGACACCACAGGTATTGCATACCTTTATAGAGCTTGAATAACTAATGTTTATTAAATCTGTATTGAAGCAGAATATTATATAAAATCTCAAACTCAGAAATACATATGTATATATATATATATATATATATATATATACACACACACACACACACACACACACACACACACACACACACACACACACACACACACACATTTTTTTTTTTTTTTTTGGTGTTTAACGTCCGACTATTGTGCACACTTGGGCTAATGCAGACGGTGGGATGATTTATAGCGTATGAAAATGCCAAGCCCTCGCCGGGAATCGAACCCGGATCCTCGGGGTGAAAGCCTAGTACGCTATCCATTAGACCACCGAGGCGGCTCCACATACATACATACATACATACATATATATATGTATATATAGTATCTTGAAATCTAAGAGAATATATTATTTTTTGAATACAAGTTATACTTCATTAATTCAGAATCATAGTATTTTAATTTTTCCAATCCCTTAAATGTTGTCCTGTCTTTTTTGTTATATTGAAAGTGGACAACACTCCCTTTGATTTATAGTTTTCAACCTTTTTTCTTTGTACTTCCCCAATCCTTAGATGATACAGTTTAGTTCTGTGTTCATTGTGGGTCTTAGAACTTGTTTTGCTAGGTTTTCAACTTTTGTAAGGCAGGTGATTGTCTGTCTTTTCTGCCCCAGTGTTTTGCACTTTAGACGTAGATGGTTTTACTGTACTGTTTTCGGTATGCTGGTTGCACAGTCTGAATTTTAGATTTCCTTATGCTTTACCTAATATATATATATATATATATATATATATATATATATATATATATATTTTTGGATTCCTCCATGTCCTGTTACATAGCTCAAAAGTTTCTTCTGTCTCTACTTACTGAGCAAACTTATGACATTTTGTGATCGGGTTGATACAGTGACACATAATGTTTTCTTTTTTGAGGTAAGAGTTCCTCAACAGTTATGAGTCTCTTTCTCACCAGATTTTTCTACATTGTTCTGGCAGTTGTTTTATTAATTATGGACACTGGAGCTGGGCCAATGTATGGAGTTCTGCCCCCCCCCCTATTGCTACTTCATCAGCCTTATCCCGTGATTAAGCACCTAACTAACCTGGTAAGTTTGAGAACTTAAAAGTCTGGTGGCACTCTTACATTAACTTGGAGTTGTATTTGTACGTACTTAAGGTGAAATAGCAGCCCGGCTGTCCATCCTAACTGTGATTTGCTCATTTATGTTGGAAATACTAGCTGCAAATTTTTCCAAGATTTAACTGTTAACTTTCACTTTTAGTGGTTTTTAATAGATTTCCGTGCCTACTTCATTGGCAGTGCATATCCATATACATGTAATACTATATAATAACATATTATTATTATTATACTATTATAATAACAAATAATACTATGTTTTTATATGCAGTTATGGTGTTGTGAGCTATATCAGCCCTGTTAGGCATACCTGTTTCGTAAGGTCTGACTTATAAAACTTTCCTAATCTTGTTATCTTGTGTTATGTTTTTTTAGCAAAGTATCCTAAGACTCCTACAGAATCACTGATTGTGCAGTGTTCTTTAGTTCTGTGGCTTCTTTCTGCATACCAGAACATTGTAGTATTAATAGACACTTACTGTACTGTGTTACTGGGTGCATCAAATAAATTTTGTTAATGTTCTTGTTTTATATTCACTGGTTTTGTCAACAGTTGCCTGGTTGAACAGTTTTGCAGTGGTTTTGTGAACAGTTACTTGTACAATACAAAATAGCCCTGTATTGCTATTATCCTACCCTATCATATGTTAATGAGTGTATAACTTAACACTTACTATTGCTATTCACTTATTCACTATTTAGTATTTTGATAATAATAGGATTATTTTATTTATGTTAGGATATTTTGTTCAATTAAGCTAGTATTTCAATATTACTTGTGGGTAGAGTTAATCATGATTGGAAAACATGTATTGCTGATGTTATATTTGTTTATTATTCACTGTATATTTAACATGTTTTTTTATTTACAGAGAACGAGGTTTAATGAAAGAAGAATCAAGAAGTCATAAAGGTAAAGATGCTTTTGATGCCCGTAAAGAAGAGAAAAACAAAGAAGAGAGGTTAAGAGAAGAAAGATTGCGAGAAGAGAGATTGCGAGAAGAACGAATTAGAGAAGAAAAAATAAGACAAGAGGAAGAACTGGCAAGAAAAAAAGCTGAAGCTGAATTAAGAGAAAGAAAGAAAAATGGTCCGCAGCGAGAAAAGGAAAGACAAGAAAGAGATTTGAGGAAAGAGAGGTTTTTGGAAGCAGAAAGAGTAAAAGAGGCATATCGAAAAGATATTGAGGAAAGGAGGTTACGACGCCAAGATAGGGAACGAAGCCGCAGTAGGGAAAGGAAATTGGGTATGTTTCTTTTTCATTAATTAATTTTGTAGTTTATATATAAACAAAATAATTATTATTTTTGTAGCTGTTTATGTATTGTGAATTTAAAAGGTAAAGATATTTAGTAATGATAAGGATATTTTGGCAAATAGAATAACTTAACTCTTAATAGACAAGTACTTATTGCTAGTACTTATAACAAAGTATAGCTCGTTTAAATAACTATAATTCACATAGGAATTATTTTCGTAAATCTGGATGTATTTGATGATTTTCTTTAAGCTTTTAAATTTTTTTATTAACTTACTGTACAATATTTTTTTATAAATACCTTAATTGATATTATTAGTTATCATAGTATTATTTTGGAAGGAAACATAGTTTGGAATAATACTTTATTTTGTTTTCAGCTGCTGAAGAAGAAGCAAAAGAAATAAAAGAAAGAGAATTGAAAGAAGCAGGCCTGGTTGTTGTGTCAGATGAATCGCAGTCACCCATAGCCATAGAAATGGGAGAGATTGTTGAAGAGAATGAAATGGAAAAGGAAGATTCAGAAGCTAGTGTTGAAGAAGAATCAAGTGAAGATGAGTCGGATAGTAGTACTGAATCTGGCCAAGGTAACCATTACTGTTTTACTATTATGTAGTCCAGCTGGTGATTCATTGATGGTATATTGTTCTAGCGCTAATGATTGGCTGTTGATATATCGATGGTATATTTTTTCATACTTTTTATTATTGCGTTATTTATAATGCAGTAAAGCCTCTCACAAAATATAGTAATATATAATGTAGTTCTTACTGACTCATATTTCTATTCATTAGAGTTTAAAGTGTTGACATTAATATAAGAACTGAATAGAGTTGTTTGTTTTAAAATTATTTTATTGGAGGTTTTTGTGAATGTGAGGGAAGAATTATTAATATCAAGTGAATTTAAAGTGGTGCTTCATATAAAATTAGAATCTGATTATTTTTGATAGGGATGATAAACAGTAATGTAAACAGCCTTTGATAATTTTCTTATTTTGTTTACATTTTTATGAAATTTGCTACACATGTAGAAAATATTATGAGAAAAAGTTAAAAATGATTATCATTTGTAAAATGTAAACCTTTTTTTTCAACCTCTGGAAACGTAACCTAATGTGGATTGAAAGGGTGTTGAATTACTGAAATGCCAAGCTTTACAGAGTGTAGATTATAATTCATAATAAAAACTCTGTGCTGTAAAATACATCTGGTGTTCTTGTAATTTTAGGTTATAAAAATAATACATGTATTATAAAGAATAGTATAAAGATTAAAACTTATAGTTTTAAAAAGTATGGACACTAGTCTGCACACAATCCTCTGGTGAAAAAGCTAGTGGTGACTGCTTCTCACACTGAGTTCTGTACCTATCTGCTTTGTCAAGTAACCTGTGGAGGCATAAAATGTCCATTAGAGATGCACCCTCCTGCTCAAAATAATGTAGTTCTCACTCAACAGCCTTTAATCCCTCACTGTGATTCATCTTCTCAACTTTAGGTCCTCGAAGCTCCTCGTCCTCTGATACTTCCTCTTCATTTTTATCTTCTATCATTGTAATAATCTGGCCATCTTCGCGAGGCTAACCGGATTCTTCTTACTGTATCCATTCTTCAACATCAGAGTTACAAGCATCTTCAAAGCATGGAATTTTTGCTATTAACAACAACACATTTGTGTCTTCTACATTATCTTCCATCTTTGAAAAGTCGTTTCCAGAATGTTTCAGAAGCGTTCTCCAACAGTGAACAAAAGTTGGAAGCAATACTTTAACCCATGATTCTAAAATCAGTCCCACAACATACAATAAATCAAATTTTCTTAATCATGTCTTTGCTTTCAACAGTTGTTAAAATTAGCAGTTTTCGTCAATATCCTATTTAAATTTTTAAAACATCTTGCTCCATCTGCTGGCAAAGTGGAGTAACATTTGGAGAAAGAAACATTATTTTTATGTTTAAATGCATATGGGCTCTTCATTTGATATGTCATAGACTAATGACTCTTTGCTTCATGCTTCAATTCCACTGAGTTACTGAAAGTTTGGTTTCCAAGGTTCTACTGTATATATATAAATAAATAAAACTTCAAACTATATACAAAATATTGAAGTTAAAAAAAGTAAACTTTTTTTCAAAGTATCAACTTTTAAACTATGATATCAAAGTAAGCGCCTGAATTATTTTTTATCAGGACGAAATTATTTGTGTAGCAAAAACTTGATATCATGCCTTATATATTTTTTTTATTAAAATGTACACAAAGCCTTTTTTTACACAAAACTGTTTTTAAGCCTTTGCAGTTTTGGCACCCTCTAGCAAAAACTCTCATGACAGTTTTTGCACCTATATTCTTGTTTTTTTTTGCTTTGATCCTAAAAGGACCGGATCCTAGCAGCTGTCTGCTAACCTGCATACTGAACAAATTTAAGTAAACAAAGTGCAGACAAAGAGTTTGCACTTAGGACACACACACACACATACATACGAGGGTTGATCAAATATAAACGAGACTGACTTTCTAAAAACTTTTCCGTTGGACATTGAACTCTAAAGGGTGGGGTTTCAGGTAGCCTGGGAGGTTTGGGACGGGCGTAGACGGGCAACATGTCCGTTCGGACCCTTCAGTATAAAACTATACAATGAGTGAGAGTGAAGTGCACGTTTCCGTGGAGCAGAGAATTATTATTAAGTTTTTGGCCGAGGAGGGGGTCAATCCGACTGAAATTTTTCGTAGATTGACGGCTCAATACGGGGACAGGACCCTGTCAAGAGCTCGTGTTTTGCTTGGCACAAGGAATTCGCGAAGGACGGGAAGCAGTAGAAAACCTCAGCCATGATCGTCGCCAAATCACGATCGTCGGCCGGGAAGGTAATGGCCACTGTATTTTTCGACAATCAAGGCGCCTTTCACGTCGATTTCCTCCATCAACGACGCACAATAAATGCACAATATTATTGCGATGTTTTAGAGGCCACAAAACAGTCTTTTAAGTAGGAAAAGGAAATCTAAACCGCGAAACGTCATTCTTCTTCACGATAATGCCCGACCACATTCGGCGAACGCTTCACGAGGCTTAAACTCGATCAAATTGGCTGGGAACCAATGGAACATCCCCATACAGTCCAGACTTATCACCCTGCGACTATCACCTGTTTGGGCCACTCAAAGAGGCGCTTGGAGGCCAGCGTTTGAAGACGATTCTGCGTTGGAGACCTTCGTGCTCAATGGCTCAATGAACGCCCGAGAACTTTTACGAAGATGGAATTAAAAACTTCCAATCCGGTGGGAAAAATGTGTTACTCGTGCGGGAGACTATGTAGAAAAATAAGTTGTATCAAGAATAATTTGTAAGTAAGCAATAAATTTAAAAAAAAATCAGTCTCGTTTATATTTGATCAACCCTCGTGTATATATATATGTATATAGCATGTAACTTAGAGTATTGTGCTTCAAAATTTAATTTATTACTTTTATCTGAAATGTACAAGTTGCAATTTTTCAAAACCCTAAATTCTAATGTTTAGTAGTCGTATGTATGTATATATATATATATATATATATATATATATATATATATATATATATATATACTTTTAAGTCTCTAATAACTTGTTTTAAAGGTCAGGATGAGGAAATGTGATTTTTACTTTATGTCAGTTATGCGATTGAATCAATGTAATACAGAAAAGGCTAACAGCAGTAGCTAAACTGAAACCTGTAAGCCTGAATTCTACAGAAATACATTTTATATATAAACAAAATATTAAAAATTGTAGTGCTTTTTGGCTAAAAAATTTGAGTATTTCTAAAAACCTTTATATGTTTACAAAGCCTTGATAGTAAACAGATATGTAAACAGATCAAGTGAATAGTTTTTTAATCGTTATACTTAACTAAACTTATTCATGCCTACACAACATAAATCCTGTGAATGTTTAATAGCGAAGTTGTAGTAGTGTGTGATTTGCACATGCCAATGACATCCTGCATGTCTAATCTGTGTTAAATATTTGTGAACATTGTTTGGCAATCGTGTCTAATTCTTATTTCCTACTTTTAATTTAAACTACCTAAAAGCTCTTTTCTCAGTGGACTTTTGTATTATTACAGTAGAAGCTTGTCTTAGAGCTTTAAAATACAATATTTCAAACAATTTAAAAGATTTATACTTGTCGGGTCTTTATGCCTAATTACGCGCCAAGCTGTTGACCTACATTCTCTTCAAAAGAAAAAGGGTGTTCGTCCATCCTTATACCTGTTCTGTTCATTCATTTTTGCCTTTAAGTATCATTTCAGATTAGTGGAAGAGTTGATGTTTAGAGTGCATTCTGCTTTGTATGTTTCGGAACATTTCACATATTTTTTTTTAAAGGTGTTGTAATTGCTTCTAAAATGAAAAGGGTGACTGTTTCACTTGAGATTTAGCAGCAAGAAATGTCAAACAGTTGGTAAACAAAAAACAATTACAAACTTTTTGTGTTAGATTTGATGATTTGAGGTACTGCTCTTTATTACTGTAGTGAGATTCTGTGTGCTGTTTTATGTTTTAGTACAATACATTTAACAATAATGCATATAATTCAATTTTTTTTTTTAATATAATACATTCAATTTAATACTTTTAATCGTTTTTTAAATGGTTTTCTGTTGTAATCCGACTTTCATGCTAATTTGACCTGGCCATGCCCGGTTTAGGTCGGATTAGTGAGACTGTACTGTATTTGGATCTTAAATCTAAGATAGAAATAAATGTTTAATGTTTTGGTTATTTTACAGCTGACAGTGTCGAAGATGAAAGTGCGGGAGATGGAGGAGGCGAGGACTCACCTCAAGTAACAACAGGCAACCATGATGTAGATCAGGATATAGAATTAACAAAAGATACTTTGCCTCCATATTTACCTGCAATACAAGGTTGCCGTAGTGTTGAAGAATTCCAGTGCCTGAACAGGTAATATTCAACATTTTTTGAAAATCAGAAGTACTTATATATTGTGCATGACTTTTGTAAACACAAAAAATTAAATGAACTGACAAGAGATGGCTTATTGCAATACTGTATAATCAAACTATAGCAGGTAAAAAAACCAAGGCAGTTTTATGAAAATGTTTTGTAGTTTCTCCATATAACATCATTTTGGTCATTTGACACTTTTTTTATTATGCAAAAAGTAAACAAAGAAACAGAAGTTATTGTTAGTATTTTTGTATTTGAACCGTCTGTATACTACTACTCTGTACACTAGAAACTAAATAAGGGAACTGCAAAATAATTTTTTATAAGATTAAAAAAAGAGATCAGGTTAGCACTTTGGTCTGGTATTGCTAAAACTTTGAAATGGCCTCATTTCTTCATTACAGTAAAATGTTCTAACATTATTGCTCTTCTAGCTTTTTTTGTAGTACAGAGTTATTTAATTTTAACTCTTTTTGGTGTTTTCGCTGACTGTCATTGATAGGAAAAATGGCCAGACAGTTTTTACCATTTTAAATCATTTTAGATTAAGTTAAAATTGTGGGGGGGGGTGGAGTCCTTAATGTTAATGTTTATGTGAGGTTATTTTGGCAAGTGTTAGTAGGTATTAATTTGTATTAATGTTTTTTAATCAAAACCTTTCATTTGAGTCACTTGATATATTTAAGACTTTTTGGGTTGTTCCACAAACTTATCATTTTGAAAAAAAAAACCGGTGAAATTATTCCACATTCTAAAAAATTACCTTTACTGACTTTTGTAAACATATACAATAGAAAATCTTTTTACTTGTACTTGTTCAGAAGTTAAAAATTTTTTTCCGGCGAAAAACCGTTAAGGTTATCATCACCGAGTCAGAAATTAAGAAGGGTTTATAAAAATTTTTATATAAACCTATGTAAGGATGGGACTTTGGAATTCATAATAATAGTGGTGTAATAATAGTCACACTAGTGAGCTCATTCGACTTTTCACAGTTAATGGGAAAAGGAAATAAATAATATATAACAATGTACAGCAAGAAGTTGAATGGTGTTACAGCACCTCAAATAATACCAATGGTTGGTATTTAATTACTATAATACACTAGTCTTTAATTCAGTACTTGTATTTTAAGATTACTGGTACATATCTTCCTAAGTAAATTCATTGCAAAACCATGTAGGTCTACTATTTCTTGTCAATATTAACTTCAGTTATAATAGACATTATAGTTACATTTTATACTTGTATGACCTGTTAATAAAGCAATGTTATTCAATATACTTGGGTATTTTATTTAATAAAATAGGCCTTACTTTGATCTATTTTCGTATTTAAAACTATAACCTATAAGATTAATGAATTTTTACATTGTACTTTATTGATATATTTACCAATAAAATAAAAATGAAAATGAAAATAAAATCTAATAAAAGTAAAAATGAAACCTACTATAACTAGATTTTACATTACATACCTAAATTAGGCTACAGGATTTACTGTTTACTAAAAGCAGAGTCTTTTATTTAATAACATTTACAAATTAAAATTGGCTTATATTGTCTTACTGATTCTACTTTCAAAACTGATTCAGTCAATAATTATTTAAATCTCGGATACAGTAATAATTTAAATATTACTTTAAAAATTTTTAAAAATAATCATCTGTTTTGGTGCAAACACAATTGATTGCATTTTGCTGCACTCACATGGGGACAGTCACATTAAAATTTATCATAATGCTTAGCACAATAATATACGAAAAATTATTGAGTATTATTTATATTTATGAATTGGTACTACATATTTATTGATTTGTTTTATTTTAGGATTGAAGAAGGTACTTATGGTGTAGTATATAGAGCTCGGGACAAACGTACTGATGAAATTGTGGCGTTGAAACGTTTGAAAATGGAAAAAGAAAAAGAAGGATTTCCAATAACCTCATTAAGAGAAATAAATACATTACTGAAGGTGATTATCTCACATAGTACGGTAAAATTGTTGGGAACAGATATATGCTAGTTTTTTATAACATTTTTTAAAACTATACTAGTCTAGAAAACCAGCTTGAATGACAAATATTCAAAGTTATACTTCAAAGAATTCTGTGTTATAAATAATAAGCATGATCATGTTTGTTTGTTTTTCATTTTAATCATTTATTTTGCTGATAATAAATATTTTTCTCTTAATTTAATGTAAAAAATTAAAAACTATAGATTGTAAAAAACAAAATAAAAATGTGTTAAAAATTTATGGTATAAAAAAGAATCATGAAAATTGACAGAACTCTTAAAATAAATGGAACAGGAAAATATTACTTTAGTCTTTATTTAGCATTTTAATTAAAGTTATTTCATTGCTTTCTTTTTTGGTTTAGGTTTGTCCTGATTAGTAATTACTTTGGTGTATATTTTAGGCTCAGCATCCAAACATTGTAACTGTGCGTGAGATTGTTGTTGGTAGCAATATGGACAAGATATTCATAGTTATGGATTACGTAGAACATGACCTGAAATCTTTGATGGAGACTATGAAACACAAGAAACAAGTGTTTATACCAGGTAATTTACTATAAAGTAGTTCAGTAAGCCAGTTAATTTATATGATTTTTGCTGTAATAAAAAACAGGTTTCTGCAAAAATTTCTACTGTTGATATTTCTACAAGCTTCTCTAATACACAATAAAAAATTACAAAATTTGAAATGTTACATTGTAAACTTAGGGGAAATATAGTAGCTAGAAACACATTTTATTTTCGAAATTTGGTAGGAAAATATCAAGTATTTTTTTTTTTTTTTTTTAAAAAAAATATCATGTATAATTTTTCTGTGTCTTCAGAAAAAAGTGGTTTTGGTGCTTTCAGTGGCTTTATAACCAAATTCTACGGTATAATCTGTTTGTAATGAGTATATGAAGTTACAACCACAGATGAAGTTTGGGTATTTGAATAACATAAAGGGTCATTAATTCAGTTGTACAGTAGATCTTGATTATTTGGGGGCAGGTTAACCAAGGTCAGATTTTCATTAACCCTCTAAGCGCTATATTGCGACAGTCGATAATTTAAAAATTTCGTCAGTTGTTAAGAAAAAGAACCACTGCATCTTTTGTTTGTTAATTTTTTCTTTAATTTAATAATTTATTACTATATTTTGATTTATTTCTTGAGAACGGATGTTGAATACAGTGCATATTTTATAAGTGTAATACATATATACATGTAAAGTACAATACAAATTAATGTGTTCCTCATTTTTGTAGTTTATGTATTTATTTACTGTCTCATTGCTAGCGGATTAACTGTGATTTCAGTTTAAATTTCAGGAAACATTTTAGTTCCCTTTCTCCCCTTAATTGTCTTGGATAATCGAGTGTCTACTGTATGTCTTTGAAGCTCTCAGCTTCATATTTGAGCTGTTATGCAAGACAGAAGTTTAGGTAAATCATGAAATAACCACTGTTTAGTATCAGATGTTTGGTGGAAATATTTGCATAGAGTATTTGTTGAGATAAATCAGTTGATTGATTAACAACTTGTACTGCAATGAACTTTTAATAAAACAAAATGAAATTACTTTTTTTCTTTTTTTGTCAAAAGTTGTAAGTGAATAATAATTGTGCATAGATTCTTTGCAGCTGTTATATGGATGATGAGTATGAAAACACGGGTATGGCCCTGAATTTGGAAGAGAAATGTGATAACATTTGTTTGTCACCTTTGTTTCAAAGCAGTGTATAAAAACTTTATTTTATCTTGTAGTGTGACCTATTAATTATAGGCATAAATAAATTTCAAATAAAGTAATTATGTAAACCATTTTAATTTTATTGTTGTAAACAAAGTGTTTTCATTGCTTTACTATAAAACAACATATAGTCTAAAGTAGCACCAACTTATTATTACTATAATTTTTGTTTTTTTGTCAGGTGAAATCAAGTGTTTAATGCAACAGCTGCTACAAGCAGTGACACACTTACATGACAACTGGATCTTGCATCGAGATTTAAAAGCGTCTAATTTGTTGTTGAGTCATAAAGGTGTATTAAAAGTGGGAGACTTTGGTTTGGCAAGAGAATACGGATCACCTTTAAAAGCGTACACACCTATTGTAGTCACTTTGTGGTACCGTTCTCCAGAACTTCTTCTTTCAGCTAAGGTATTGTATACTATATTGGCTTAGTACGATATTTAAACTCGTGTGTTTACTTGAAAATTATATTTTATGATAATTTTATGTAGTTTTTGTAAGATAAATAGACAATTCTACAACATCAAAAATATTAAAATTAATTTCTTTATCATGATTAGTTTTGAGATGAAATCAACTGATTAATATCAGTATACAATTGATCTGGACTATCCATTAAATTTATCATGATATACACAGTGGCACATAGAAATAGACAAATTTTAAGTTTATTTTAGCAGCCTTGTAGATGTAAAATAAGTGGGGGAAAAAACCAAGCTGTAGTAATGGACATTTAGTTGCAGTGGAGGGAGCGTGCAAACACCAAGTGAACATACTAATGACATGACAGTATGACAGCTGCACAGAGTGTTTCGGCACCATTGTGAAATCACCCTACGGTCAAGTTCCTTCTTCACATGCAATCAAAATATAGATTCATAACTTTGACAAGATTGGTTCGGCTTTGAAAAAAAGTTTAGGACGAGTATTGTCTGTATATAACCGAGAAAACATTGATGCTATGCAAGCTACAGTGGGGAAGTCCATTTTCACCTAACTGGATACATGAATAAGCAGAACATGTGTTACTGGCCACAAACACATTAGCCTGCTGCACTTCATTAGCATCTGTTACACAGTGTCATGTCGTAGGAGTGATGGCTGTTACTTCTTTGAAGATGAAGGGAGTTCTGCTTTCAGTGTGATGTCCAACATAGTAGAGACAAATTTGGCTCTAAGACTCCGATTCACTGCTCAACAGTCTATGGCAGCAATGAAACTTATAGATTTTAAAGATCGCATAATTTCCAGGAATGCTAATATCGCTTGGCCGCCCATATTTCCAGACCTCAGTCTGTGACTACTTTTTATGGGAAAATCTGAAGAACGTTGTGTACCAGACTAGATAAATAAACCTTGCCCAGCTCAAGACTTAGATTAAAGAAAACATCACTACCATCCTGGAAACTCTTTGCACTGTACTGTGAAAAATCTTCAGAATCGACTTGCCTATGGCAAAATGGACAGCACCTAACTGACATATTTTTTAAGTGATGCCTAGTGAAATTTTTACTTTTGCAGAACACGTTTTCAGCATCAAATAAAGTTTTTTTCAAATAAGGTTCATTTTTTCTAATAATTTCAAATTTTCTCGTTTCCTTTGTGCCTCCCAGTATAATTAAATTGTGTCCCTTTTTTTAAAATATTTTTTGTCTTAGTGTTTTTACTCATATTGACTCGTTATAAATAGCAATTATGATTTGCCCAGACAAGATTGAAACCTACTTTATTTCAGCATTAGTTCATGGAAAGTATATAAGACATAGTCAAAAATTTTTTTGAACTTATATTTTTTGTCATAAGTCTAGCCTACCTTTAATGTAAAAAATCTGTTTCAACTGCGCTTAATTTTGTACTATTCAGTTATAGTGTCAACATTTTTTTATCTACATGACTTTAAATTTGATTATATAATAAGGCCTATTTTACCTGAGTTATATTCGACCAAAGCCAAGGCTTTTAATTCATGTGTAAGGTGGTATTGCAATGTATGGCCAATACATAATTTTTTTGATTGCTGACTTAGTTCTCTTCTTGAATATCAATCCTGCATTGATTATCAGTTGCAGACAGTAACTTATATGACACAGAGTAAGGTAAGTAAATTCATAGGGAATTCTGTTTATCAGGCAACACTAATTCCTGATAAGAGCATACTGTATAGACACAGTAATTCAAGTTTCAGTAGTTTGAAGTTTTGCATCTTTTTTGGAAGAAAATTATATAACAGTATTTCAACAATTATTCAAAAAACAACAATCATAATGCACACTTTAGACATTGTTTTGTTACACTCTCCCCATACTGTTTTCTCTTATGATTGCTTGCAAGGGACTTTGTAGATATTATAGCAATGAGTCCTTATACAAAAAGTGCTTATGAGGACAAATTTGATTAAAATAGACATTATGAGCTGTGAGACAGAGAAGTTATCAGCTAGCATATAAGTGTCTTTAGAATAAGTATTACTAAAAGCACAACAGCTGTCAACATTTTTTATTCTGCTATAACTCATAATTGTTCTAGACTGAGGTGTGTGCTGTATAGTGAGCATATCTTACTACACTACGTCCAGAAATGATTGTGATTGCATATTATTATGCCTTCTTCTTTTGATACAGTATTTATGTACTGTATCACTTAATATTTAAACACATAAATATGGTGATAAAAATCATATATCAATATAACAATAATATTTTTACTTCTTATCCTTTAGTTCAAAACTTATTTTTTTTGTAAAAATTATTTTATGACATCTTTTACTAAGAACCAAGTTCCACTCTGCACATATAATTTAACGATTTGATGTAAACGTTATCTGTATTTTACTTTTTTACAGGAATATTCAACACCAGTGGACATGTGGTCAGTAGGTTGTATTTTTGCAGAATTTCTGGCAATGGAGCCTTTGTTTACGGGAAAATCAGAGATAGATCAACTAAACCAAATCTTCAAGACTCTAGGGACGCCTAATGAAAGGATCTGGCCAGGTTACTCAAAACTGCCAGCTGTACAGAAAATGACATTTGCAGAATTTCCTGTGTCTCAATTACGCACAAAGTTTGCTGGAATGCTCACTGATTCAGGCCTTCATTTACTTAACAAGTAAGTATAGTAGTTGCCAGTTATTATGATCACATTTGGGACTGCATGTTTTGAACATAATAAGAGAAAGTTTGGAAAAATGACACATGCTGGGGTCCTTATAACAGGCTAATTATTATGTTCCTCAACCCTAATCTGTTGAACATAAATGTGCTTTATTTGTAAAGTATGTTAAATGTGATTAAAGTTTTTTGTACAAAGGGAAATTTGTAACATACTTTATAAGTATAGTTACAATTATAATCAGTATAATAGTACATACATTTTACATAAAAAATATGGTACATAAAAGCTAGCCTAACAAGAATGTTCATTATAAATTTACAACTTTACATGTAACATTTTCAGACATCTCCATTATCAGCAATAATGGCTAGAATGGGTATCGTAAATAAAAATTAAATAATGTAAAATCACATTTATTTGAAAACCTTATATTAATGCATGATTCAGTTAAATTGAGCTTGCTTACCTTGTTGAATAAAGATGTCATATGACATCTGAGGTCAGTGTGAGTAGCATATTAACATCAAAACTGTCACAAAGGAGTAAACATTTTTTTTGTTTAATTAATAAAACTCATTTATTTTATTGTAAAAATACATTAAAATGAAAACTAAATTTGTTTTGGTGTACTTTCTTTGTGTTAAAATTCTCAAAACGTGGATATAAGATATACACAGAGTGCAATTCAACTGTGAACATTCAAAGGAAGTGTCTTTTCTTTTTTGTTCCTTTGTTTTCATGTTGTAGCAAACATAATACCTACTTTGAATTTTTCTTTTCTGTTCACTACTTGTTGGTAGAGGTCGGATGAAAGGACATCCTGTGAACCGCAACAGATGTCTATCAGTACTCGGGTGTGGACTGTGTATCGAGGAACCTGATCTTTAGGCATGTAATGTACTTCTACAATTTGCCTAATCAGGTTAAGATGATAATACATTAGCAATTTTTTTTTGTTTACCAATACATAAATTGAACATGTGATATGTGTTTAACACAACAATATCAAGTAATTGTAAATTGTAACAAAAAACAATAATAACAACACTGCAACAAAAAACAACCAGATAAATAATGAATAATAAAAATTAAAAAAGAAGAATAATACAATATTGAAATAAACTCTCTTTTACTAATACACATCTTACTTCGAATACTGCCAAAAGGATAATAACTTCTGCCAAGCCGCCAGTATTTCACAACTCAAACTATACTTACACTGCAAGACTATCCCATTTTCTGGAAACGCCCAATTGTCATTCACCAATGAATATATTACAATACTTTTATTATATTTAGTGGGACAATGTACCAATGAGAGACGGGTTTATAAAATGATTTCATATTATCTTCTTTTATTCCATTTACACAATAATTGCAGTGTGTAAATATAAGAAATAACGAAGTTGTCATTTGACGTCCTTACTCATTGTTGTACTTTTCAAAGGATTAAATCACATTAATAATGGTAATGTATCTTCAACCACACAATGATTGTTCCCTTTTCTTGTCAGAGAGAAGGGAACAGTAATCCAACGATATTGGATATTCCTCAGTATTGTTGGAAATTGAGGAATATCAAATTTGATGGCTGATTCTCTTTGTGATACTAATTTTAAATTTAATTTGTCTAATTTTGTGGCTCCATCCTTAGGTATAACTAGTGATTCCAAAGAGATTGTTAAACATTAAAAGAGGCATTAAAAACATTACACTATACAGTATTGCATACAGTATACCCTCTGTTAACAGATACATGATTATCTCGGAAATTCAGATTACCAGAAATAAAATCCATATTCACAGCAGCTGTTTGCAAGTTGAAAAGTTTGTAACTCGAAAAGCATGATGTAGCAATGCGTGAAATTAAAATAACACATAAATTATTGAACGCCTTTCATACTCTTTTTGTGATGTTTATAAAACTCCCTTTCACTTTATGTACGTAGGGCTTTTACAATTAAATCAATGCCACTTGTTGGCAACAAGGTGAAATTCACAGTTTGATTTTGCACTAATGAATGGAAATATAAAATTTTTTAATCGTGACATGGATACAAAAAAAAAAATTAAGTAAATAGTACAAAAATTCAAATAAGTAACTAAATCAAAAAAGTAAATATGCTTTTTTTCTGAACCACTTACTAAATAATGCAGAAATGGTAGACAGACTTTCTTACATTGAATTGTTTTCTGAAAATTTTGGTTTAGAATGTATAAATATAAGTAATAAATTGTTGGCCTAATTTCTTTAAATTGCTTTATGGGATTTAAGTCAAATTTTGACCATATTTGAAAATTCATAATTCAACGAAATGCAGCAAATTTTAAGTAAAAGATATTTATTTTGTTTGATAGTATTTACTTACTGCCGTGGTCATAGATATTCTAGTTGACATTTGGCTTCATCAAGACATTTGCTCCGCATACTTCCTTCAAACATTGTTCCTCACTGCAGCAAAAACAAGAGGTTGAAGAAATGTAAAGTGTATAAAAGTTTGATATTAAATTTTAAAAAATGTAGTCGTTTTAATTATTTTCATTTTAACAAAATTTTGTATCTTACAGATTTCTAACTTACAACCCTTCAGAAAGGATCACGGCTGAAGAAGCACTGAAACATGAATACTTCACAGAACAGCCTTTACCAATAGACCCAGCTATGTTTCCTACTTGGCCAGCCAAGTCTGAACTTGGTTATAGGAAAGCGATAGCAAGTCCTAAACCTCCTTCTGGTGGCAGGGACTACAAAGAACTTGTAAGTTATTAATTTATAATTAAAAGTAACCATTATAAATTTGTGTCAAAAATAAATTGACTCTTACATCATAAGGATTAATCAAATTTTGTTTATATACAGGCCTATGATTTAAAACAAAATTCTTTGTACCGAGTTTGAAATGAAAAATATAGTTAGAGAGTAATTAGAAAACAAACCACAAAGGCAGAAAGGAATTTAAATTTGGTGCAATGAATTTAGATTAGAATCTACATATATGATTAAAATTTATGCAAAATTTACTTAATTAATTTTGAAAAATTATATAGATTTTCAGACTTTTTGTCAATAGCTACCGAACCAGTTTTTTTTAGGGAGATACTAAAACCTAGATTTTGCATTTGTATACTTGAATATGTTCAGCCTTCTTGTCAATAGCTCAAATTAATATTTCTAGAGAGATACTAAAGCGTACTTTGTGTTTGATTACTTGAATTCAGTGTGTGTGTGTGTGTGTGGGGGGCAATGGTATTTTTATGGTACTGCTATTGGCAAGAATTCTAGAGTAGTATAAAAGTGTAAAAGATGTAACTTATTTTGAACACCACAATTGTACGTTATTCCTGGCGATTCCTATTGTTCATCGACAACTGTTGCCTGCTGCGTCAACTATTAGTTACCCTTCTGGTATGGTTGTTACAGACAACCATACATAAAACCGAAGTGTTAATAATACCAGCTTATCCACACTTATTTACAGGACTGGTTATTCGTCTTTTGAAAACGAATAATCCTTCTCGGGTCATAGAATTCGTCGGACAGATTTACAAATGGTTAATTCAATACGCTAATTGTTTCATCAATAACGTTTCAAGATATTTAAATTGAATTTTTTATTATTAAATTTATACAAACTCTATTTAATATTTACTTCTCTAATTTTCCTCAAACATAAAGTCCTTCTTCTGTATATTTCATATTAAATAATAATAACAATTAAAATTTTTGTTTTTCTTAAATTATTACAATATTATTTTAATTTGTTCACTTTAATTTGGTATGTGTTCGTATGATAAAATATCGAACTTTTCTGAATTTAACTTAATCAAAACCAATCTATGAATGTTTTATCTAGACTATTTACACCTTCAATTTTTTAAACAAATTTACTATTTTGTTTATATGACAACTTAATTTATATGACTTCTTAAATTTAACAATAATTAAACCGAAACCTAACCTCCTTAATTTGTGATTTTGGGAATATGATTTATGGAATTCTACTGCTTGTTATTTATTTAAATCTGTTTTAGGATTAATTTATTAACTCTTAAATTTTCTTCCCCTGATTTCACACCTTTCTGGTTATACTCTAGTTTGGTTTATCCCCCTATCATTCAATTTAGACTTTGGGATTTAATTGGTTTATTATATTTTAATCATTTTCCTTTAGGATAAATTTCTAAATTTAAGAACATATAATATTTAATTCTTGTTATAGGAACTTTATCGTTCAATTCCTAATTATAAATAATTCTTGCTCAAATTTAACTTTTATATAAATTTTTATTGATTCAGCAATTGGTTGACGATATTTTCCACTCACTTCCTGAATTAGCAAGTACTGATTAAGCTAGAATTGTTTAATGAATTTGTTAACAGTACCTGCTACCATCCAGCTGTCCTGAAAATGTTCCTGGGCGATTTTGAGTTGAATGAGCTGGTTTCCTGGCCACTTATGAAGTCCTCCTGGTCCTCAAAGATGGCGGTTATCCTGTCTGACTGGTGGCAATAAGTAAAAGCGTGATCCTCGGTGTTCCGGTTATTGCGCACGCTGACTTATGATTTTTTCATATAATTTTTATTTTATTTTATTTTGTGAATTTTGTATTTTACTAGTAGCCTCTACTTTGGACCACTAAATTTGCGTATTTTCTTTTTTCCTATCTATTTACGTTGTCGATTTTTATTTTCCCTATTTTCGAAAATTTAACAATAATTTTATCTAGTCAGCTGCGAACACGAATCGACCGGTCCCCGGGCAGTTTTCAGAACTTCGAAAACACAGCCTTTCTCTAGCTATCTCTCCAACACAGTGCCCGCCTAACTGTTCGCTAGGGCTTATTACCAAATATTATGCCATTGAGGGAATTCCAAATTTCCCTGTTCTTGGAAATTTCCCTTTTTGCATTTACCAGCCACAGGACTTGAATGTCAACTTTTTGTTAACACTTCTCACCTTGCACCTTCTTGGTACTTTTTCTATCTTGGAAACCAATTCTTTAATTATTAATGGTTTAATAATTAAACCATTTTGGTTAATTATTTATCTGATTTATCCAGTTATGTTGGTTACCTGGCGGCAGCAGTGACGTATTTCCTTTCTACCACCAGGTTATCCCTTCCTTGCTCAACCGTTCTAACTATACCTCAAATCAAGAAAATAGCATAACTTTTTTCTGTCTTGACCAATTTTCCTGATTCTGTCACCATTTTTTCGGTATTGCTCTTACGTTTATTGTGAACTTCGATTAATGGTTGTATCATGTTTTGTTCATTAGATATTTCTGTTTTGGCCTATTTCCTTGATCATATAATTCGTGTTAATTTATCTTACACCTACTTTTCATGATGTAATTGCTTATATTGTTCTTAATATTTTAATTATTTTTTATTAATCCTACTTTTATAAATATTAACTCATGTACTTTCACACCAGATATCTCATAAATAATTCGGAGTTTTATTTAATGCAAAAATTTAATTTAACCAAAACTCTTAAAGTAAGCCAAATCTCATCTAATTTATTTTGATTAGTTAATTTGAATACTTGGCTTTTATTTTCATTTTTGTGTACTATATCTTTTATCTTGTGAACATTATATTTTATAAATTTATATTTAGTATGAAATTATTGTACAACATTGTCCTAGTTAACCTTTTTCACTCTGTATTAATTTTTCTCAAACATCGACTACAATTTTTAGCGAATTTTCTTATCTTTCCTTTATATATATATATATGGGGTCCCTGGGCCGAGTTTTTTAGAGTTCGGGTTAGGGTTTTTTTCCGTCACTTGGGCTTTTTGGGTCGGGTCAGGCCAAACGTTAAATGGAGAATCAATCACATTTTTAGCTAGGCCTAAGTCAAGAAAAAAAATTAGAATTAAAATTTTTCTTCATTTTATATTTAATCCTCTGACTGCCACAGCTGATTATATCGGCATGCAAAAATTGTGTGAATACCACCAAGGGCTGTTGTAATACAGGTGCCGTTGGTTGGACTGAATACCGCCACGGGCCAATTACATCGGCGTGTAAAAGTTGTGTGAATACTGCCACAGGCCGATATAATACGGGCACTGTTGGTCTGACTGAATACCGCCACTGACAGATTACATAGGTGTGCAAAATATGTGTGAATACCGCCACGGACTGATTACAATGGCGCGCAAAAGTTGTGTAAATACTGCCACGGGCCGATTGTATCGGTGCCCAAAAGTTATGTAAATACCGTAATGAACCGATGCAATATAGACTCATTGTGTGCAATATTTTCATTTGATTTTTGTTTTTGAAAAAATTCATTTTTTAATTTAGTGACAATCATGAAACGATATATATTCGATATATATTCGGAAAAAGGATATCTGCAGATTCTCTAACTGATTGTGTACATTTGTCAATCACAGACATATTTATTTGACAAGGCAATGTGTTGACTGGGCCCAATGAGGAAACTATATTTGTAAACAACAGTCCACTTGGTCCCTTCTCATTGTAGCATCACAATAAATTAAACTACTAACCGATAATACTGCACCCACAGACAGGTCAACAATTGGCTTTGTCGAGTAAAACAAATAGAATGATTGTAAGTGGTTAGACACTTGACCTTCGATGGTTAATTAAATTGTTCTTTGTTTATATTATTTGTATCTTACAAATTTTGGTAGTGAAAATATGTATGCGTATTGCCTACATTATTACCTAAAAATAAAAGTTAATATTTACTTGGCCCGACCTGTCTTTGACCCGAATTGTACACTTGGCCCGAATCAAAGTCAAGCTTTTTCAATTGACGCGACTCGACCCATAAAATTTGGGGCCCCTCAGACTCCTAATATATATATATATATATATATATATATATATATATATATATATATATATATATATATATAGTATTCATTTTAAATTATAATCATTTCTAATTTAATTACTATTACATGCCCTTATTTCTATTCTAATTGCTACGGTTACAAACTTTCAGTTTTATGATTATTTATTGCAGTCATTGTTTTCCTTATTCGTTACTATTTAAAAACTATCAGTTTTTTCAAAATTTTGTATTCCATTTTGTAGACATGGTTTTATTAAAATAGAATCTTATTTCATTCCAACAATTTTTTAAAGTTTATAATTTTTTTTCTTTTTCTGGATTTTATTTGAAATTGTTATAAGTCCAGCAGACGTATTACTTTGGCCTTTGCATTTGTGCAGGTCTGTTCTATCCTTTTGCCTGGCTGGTATACTCTGAACAAATTTAACTATTTTAAATTTGTCGAAATGAAACAAATTTTTCTGCCTAACATTATTCCTATGGTTGAGCAGTAAAATTCCGTTTCACAGTGAGTGTGTGTGTGTGTGTGTGTGTGTGTGTGTGTGTGTGTGTGTGTGTCAAAGTAAATTCTGAGAAAATATGATTTTAAATTTTATATGTTTTTTTGACTAAAGAGCTTAAAAGAAATTGTTTTGCCAAATTTCATTGACTTTGATTAATTCAACTAGTCCAGATAAATAGACTGGAATATATATATATATATATATATATATATATATATTTGTTGGCCCCGCAGGGGGATGCAGACTAGCTGCACCTATTGAGGGGATTTAGACGTCCCTTGCGGTACCCGAGTCTAACACACACTTGCAACACTACACTTACGACTATCACTTTACACTCATGCTTATATTTAGGGAGGCGATAATAGCCTTAATGTGCTTTTCGCCTTTAAATAACAAAAAAAGTATAATTTGTTAATAAAGTATATGTGTATTTATTGTGTAAATTTATTTACAGGGTGATACAGACGAAGGTTTCCATATGGGAGGAGGAGCACTTGAACGTAATCGAGCAGCTTTTGGCCCAGGTTTCAGTTTGAAGTTTTAATCTGTACATTTTTAAATAAGCTTCAAACCTGTAATAAGTAAAAAGGAGTTACATTAGTAAACTCCTTTACTAGATCTATTAAAAGGTTCTAAAAGTAAAACAATGAATTGTGTTAATACTTTATGTTTACGTGATTATTATTATTATTGAAATTATCTGTGTATATGTTTTTCTTAAGTTAGAATAAGAACTATATTGTATTGTAAATACTTAGAATATGTAAATAAGTGTATTATTTTCTGAACAGTAGAATAAAGTTTTTTAAAAATAACTGTTTTAATTCAATTTATTTAGAAAACATAGAAGTGATTATTGTAAATTAGTGGGAGATCCATTGACTGCACACTATCGGAAATATATCCTTTATTTCTGGATAATATTACTAAATAAAAATTCACTAAACCCAATTATTTTCCATTGTTTTGTTAGTCCTGCAACGACAGCATCTCCAAAATGCAGACAGTTTTAATAATAACACTGAATTTTTATCATGATTTGGTTATGATTGTGCGGGTGTTAACCAATTCACAAGAAATTTATTCAGCAAGCAAGTCTTATATATTTGTTTGTCTTTCGTAATGGCTTACTTATTAACAATTTCACTTGGAAAAGTGAAACTAGGCCATGATAAGACCTGGAGTCATAAAATCTATAATCATCTTGACCTACTGAAAATGTTTTTTTGTCCTTAATGGGGATTAATAGTGGCTGTGGCCCCCGACACATCAGCTTTACAGCTTTTTGTGTACTCCTTTCACTTCACCTTAAACCGACTTCAGTGCCCTTAACGAGCTCCAGAATATTGTATAAGGTGTCCTGGTTGAACTCCTGATCTGGTTCCTGAGGTCCAAAGAGTCTCCTTATTTTGGCCTTGTAGGTGATTCCAGATTTGGCCGTGACCGATGATCATGGCAATGACCTGTCTCAGTGACCTCCTGTTAAACTGAGTAAGTGTCCCTGTCAGTACAGGTACAGAAAATGTTTTAAACAGTTGTTTTACAATTGTATACATATTATCCCCTAGTGTTTGTAATTTAGGTCTAATTTGATTTTAAACCTCACATACATGTTAGTGGCACTCCATGATGGATTTTTATTTACTTTTATGTTGAATTTACTGTATAACTAGTTACGAGCGTTGTGTATTCCTTCTTTGTTATATTAGAACCAATATAATGAGTTGGGGGGGGGGGGTATCACAGTAATATCATTTTTTTACAGACCTCAAAAGCAACATATTCCTGGTTACAGCATGCAGCACAACTATTTTTAAATGTGTTTTATATAAACTTTTTCTTTATTTTGCACTTAGTTAAAAAGAAAGAAAAATTACCTATTGATTATTGGAAGTTTATAACAATATTTTAAAAATTGATTATTATTACACATTTCGATTTACATGTTGGTAATTTTATAAATGAGAGAACATAGACAACTTGTGTACGCTATAGGCTACTCAATTTATAAGCTTTTGTGCACTAATTCAACTCTTCTCTCGTAGGTGTATATAAGCTTCGTTTCAGTCAAACCCACATACACATTTGAATGCATATGCTTGTGCATAAATTTTAATAATGTATATTTATGACAAGTAATGAAGAAAATAACAAAATGTAGAAAATAAAAATTTTTCACACATATTTCTGATTCATGGAAATACTTTGACTTATTGCTACACCAAACCAACAGTTTTTTCGTACAGAATATGAAGTCTTGTATGCAAATAGGACAAACTCCATGATGGTTTTGGGGCATTCACCTAATGCCCCTAAGTCATCACATTGGAGAACTTATGTTAAAAGAAAAATCCTTGTGCCATATCTGTAGGAACATTATTGACAATGATAATTGTTTTGTGATATATTTTTTCGTTGTTGCTTGTACCATGAATCTGCTATTCAATGAATGGTTGTTATAGAATTACAATGGTGAAATTTGTGAGTAAGTATATTCTCTTTATATAATAATTCAGTGACATCAAAGAGCAGTGTGTTTGATTAGCTGACAAAACCAGATTCTAATAAATGCGGTCAAATTTGCCTTTCTTGTCCAGCCACCTATTATAACCAAACATCATTTTTCAGTTTGTCACAGTACCCACTTATTTATGTAATAGATTTACAAATTAGTGTTATCTAGCAGTAGGTATTGTTTGATAACCCCTTTTCTCCAAAAATAACACCCATACAAAATTGAGAAAATCTTAACTAATTTATTTTTTTTTAAATTCTGTACTGTCAAACTTGAAATGCAAGAAACGTATGGTTCATTTTTAATTACACTCCAACAGGGTTGTTTTAATTTTTATACGCTGTGCTGCAAAATTCTTTTATTTCATTTTCGTACATAGATTAGTGTTATTATGAACCCAAAATTTAAGCGCTGTCTAATGATAGCCAAGAACTAGATTTTCCGAACATTAATGATAACGTTTGTTTAGATATTTAAGGATTGTGTTTGAAATAATTTCAATCAAAATCACTTAAAAAAATTCTAGAGTTATTGTAAGTAGCTTTACGTCAGTAAAATTAGTAAATTTGTTTATTTTTCAACAAATTTTTATAATGTATGTAAAAAAACCTCATTTGTGAATTCTGGAACTCCATAGAGATAAAGTAAATATAGTTTTTAATTTAACAGATAGGTGCAAGCACTATCTTGATAATGTTATCCCTTCACAGTAACCAAGACTTTTATGAAATTTATCCAGGTAACAGCATATAACAGAAAAAGATTTTGAATAAAAGAGAACTGCATTTTTGAGTTTGATATCATTTCAAAACCTCGGACGTTTCACAATCCACAAATTTTAAAGCTCTATAAATTACCAGTTTTTGCAGTTTGCAAATGTTTTAACAGACCTTTAAAGCAATGTTGGTACAGCATAGGTTTAGTATTTACTTTAAAATAGATTGTTTTGCAGTTTTTGAAAAACCATTAATGGGAACAGGTGGGATGAAGTGCCTTTTGACTTTAAAAAAAATATTACTACAATTTTTTATCCCAGAAAACTTAAAATACGTGGAAGTGTTGTTCAATCATTTGTACAATACAGTTTTAGCATGGTATTAAAATTATATTTTATATATTAGATCATATATATTAGATCAAAATTGTATTGTACAATCATTGTGTTGCATTTGTGTACACTGTCTTCCTACCAATTGTTATCTATAATTGGTATGGTAAATTTTAACAATAACAAATAATATTTAATTCGATTTCTTGTCACTTCAATTTTCCGATAGGCATTTCTTGATATTTCTTAATATTTCTACATTTTATGAGTTTATTTTATCAAACATTACATCCATTTGAATTTCAACGCTAATTTTCAACCCCATCAACAAAAAAACATAAAAATGTTGTTTTCTTTTTATGTTTTGAATATACACACATAACCGAAAAAACAACACAAACTCTAAAAGCAAAATTAGGCAGAAAATTGTCTTTGAAATCAGCAGATATTCATTAATAGTCTAATCAATATCAATTATTAGAGTTTAATCAACTTCAAAGTTGTTATTTCCAAGTACATATGTATTTCATGATAAGTTATCAAAGCTTATTAAATAGCAAACATTAATAATTAAAATAACATGAGTAATATTTTGAAGATTTTGTTTATTGGAGACAGATCAGATCCAAATTCATTTGCGTCCAGCATCATTCAGATTTTTAGGAAGTCCAAGTAGAGAGTTTATGATTTCGGAATTTCGCTTATGTGCGTGGTCGTTCCTTTGCGCCCATTCTAAAAGCCAATTGGCTAATTCCCTAGTGCCAGGACCATACTGTAAAAACAACATCGTTTATTATCACGTATTTGTTAAGAATTTTTTAAAAAGTTTACTTAACATTTTAACTTCTAAATAAATTGTGCAAAACCTTACACTTTTTTTTCACCTTACAATTTTCACTTTCCTTAAAAAATGTGGTTAAAACGTTACCTACAAAAATGAAGCAAATCGAACAAATTTAACAAAATCAGAAACGCCAAATTTTTTATTATATGTAATGAAACAATTCAAGCCATTATGCCAAATTTGAAATAACAAAAATGTATGGTTTGAGAGTATGGCGGTAGGTATTTAATCAATTACTTGATTTTTTTTATTAACTCCAGAATTGAAAATTATTTTAGAAATGCCTCACTGACTTAAGTTATTCTAAATTTCATAACTGATCAAAAACTGAGCAAATCTTATGAAGATATTTTCAGATAATAGGCCGATTTTTCAGTTATTCCGAAAAATACGGATTTTTGTAAAATAGAGATCCGTTTGGGAACTTATGGTCTACAAGTTTATCAAAACCTGCTGAAACGATATTGAGAAATTTTGCTGACTTTACAGGTCAAATCCTAAACCAGGATTTGTAGAGCTACAGCTATATGTAAGTTTTTATTTGGGTACGTATGACAATATTTCAGGAAAATTAAATGTTAAATCAGATTTTGTTTAACAGTTGTCTGACCAACTTACATGAAAACGTTTTTAAATTAAAAGATGGTCCCGAGGTATTAACAAACAAGACTATGCAAAATTCATCGGTAATTGTTTTAGTATGTGTGATACACACATACACACACACACACACACACACACACACACACACACAAAAGTTTGTTTTGGTTACAGGCATCCATGTAAAAATTACTTTTTTGGATTCAAGGGACTTGAACTCGTAAAAGATACATCAATATCTGCAAGACCGATTTTTTCATGACCACAAAAATTCATTTATTTTGTTCGTATGGTTAAGAAAATATCGAATAAAAAGAACTACTTTTCTGGACTCAGTTGTACTGAAAACATAAAAGATCTTGTTTCACAATCATCAAACTTTGTAAGTATTAGTTCGTAAAAGTCAGCTCTTCAATCTTATTCTAATGTGATTGCAGTGTATTTTAATTCGAATCAAAATATGTCGGGTAGTTCGTTTGGTTCATATCTTGTAAATGTAAATGTATGTTAATTCTGATAAACGGATAATGAGAAATCTTGTCAATTTTTCATTCTTTTGAAAGTTATCAATCGGTATTATATTTTGTAGTTATAGTGACAATTTATTTCATTTCGTTTTGCGTAGATTACAGTTATAGCCTATACGTTTGAAAACAAAGTGGTTGTCGATGAACACTGGCAGCTGGTTTCAGACGTACTAACAGCAACAGTTTTGAATCCAAATTAAGGGTTGCCAGAAAAGAAATATTTTGCTCGCACCTCTAACCTGCTTGCACGACAGTCGTCATTTATTTCTTTATTGTATTGACGTGATAACAACATCTGTGATAAGTACAACAATATCTATGATAATTTGCTACAAAATGTAAAAAAAGTTAAAATCATATTGTTCCCAGACAAGGACAAAGAATAATTATACCCCTCGAAATCGATTTTTGTACAATGTACTTTTTCTAATAACAAAAGTCTATGACAAACAAATTAAACTCTTTAAGTAGGAACTCACCTGATTTTCTGCATCTTGGTACAATGGACGCAATGAATAGCTCGTATCGAGGCAAAGACAGAAACACATCGCCAGCAGAATGGTTGCAAACACCGAAGGACGCATAACCTAAACATAGACAATTATTGAACGCAAACAAGAATTGTGTATACACGTCAATGTAAGCCAATGTGCGAATGGATCAAAGGATCGACAATTGGCCTTATTACGTTAGGCCTAAGCAAATTTGAAGTTACAACGTAAATTCGTAAGCTACTGGGAGTTTAAGCTAAATATTCCAATGTATATAAGCAGCATTAGGATTCGTTGCTCCCAATGAATTAATTTTAACAATCATTATTGAGTTTTGAGTTTATTATGGATTTATTCGTTAAATTCGTTAAATGTATTCGTTAGTCTATGTGCGTGCGCGACCGTGCGCTTGTTTACGTGAGTGCTCATATACCTAGAAACTAAACAAATTGTTTGGTTTTTCTAAAATTTGGCCTACAATTTATTAATTTTTTTAGGAGAAGTATTATAATTTTTTAAAAGTGTTTTTAAAAACCTTTTTTTGAAAAAAAAATTGAAAATCTATATCTCTAACTAAATTTTAAAAATTCTAAATCGAAAATTCAAATTGTTCTAGTTATTTCTCTAGAACAATAATTGGGTCACTATGTTTCCGCAAATATCTCAAAATTTGTTTTTCAGGGTTTTGCTCAAGTTTTAATCATTTTTGAATATGTAAAAAATTGTATATATTTTTTAATATACCTTAATATAGTGAATTTGAAATAAAAGAAATTTATTAAATTTTTTAAATTTATTTTATTTATAAATAAAGCTTCTAAACCAGCTTTCTGTGTGAAAATACAAAAAAATGAATGTGATGAAGTTTGGATAAATTTTTGCACCATTTATGTTCATCTATTTTTCACGAAACTGTAAAAAAGTTGTTTGAGGTCGAAATTTAATTTTGAAGATACATAAAAAAGTACAAATAATTTAGTAATCATAATTTTCAAATTTTATTGAAACATACCTGACGGCAGCCTGTGTGCATTTTCGAAATTTTAATAGAATTTAAAATATTAATTTAGGCCTATGTTGTTTTTTACTCTACTATTGCAAAATGCGATTTTCGAAAGTTGTATAGGATAAATAAATTGTTTTTGTTTAATTTTTTTGTTAAACAAAAATCTTTATTTTCCATAGTTAAATAAACTTCTTTATTTTTACAAAAAATCAATAACATCAGAGAAAAAATAACGAGCTGTGGTTTTTTTAACATGACTAGTGCGGGAAAACCAAATGAGTGTCTTTCCGAAGTAAATTGTTGTTTAAATAATTGTACAATTGTTGATTAAAGCTAAATTTAACCAACTTTTCCCAAAGGGAAATAGCTAAAAATGAAGATGTACTTTTAAAAAGTAAATATAAATTATTAACTTTGAAATATCCGAAAGTAAGATTTGTTATTGTCAATCTCTCCAGTTGCGTTTTATTAAACAAACTCTTGTTTATACTACAGTACACTCACATTTTTAAAATAATTATCGTTTCATAATTTACAACCATATGAACTCTCACAAAGAAATTTGTTTGGTATTTCACATAACCGATTATTATGGATTCTAAAATTAATCCATGCAATTAAATTTAAATAAACAGAATTAAATCGGTTTACACTCTGCTTAGTGTTACAACAATGCACTATGTAACAGTGTTTATAAACAAAATGTCAGTAGGCAAGGTCAAATGTTTAACTGTAGGACTAATGTGAAATTGCTTGCCAAAATGTATAACACAATTCAGAAAAATGTAGGATTAATGAGTGGATGCAAACAGATTATGGAATAGTTAGCCAGAACAGTATAATGCCGAAGGCTAGCTAAGCTTAGTTTAGGTATGAGGACTCCAGTTACCAGAATGATACCAGAAGACCTTCAGTTTTAATCTAGCCTTACCATACCCTTCCGTGTTCTCCCTCTTTATGGGTGGACAATTTGTTTCTATAACTACTTGTGGAATGTTTATGACTGGAAAAAATATAAAAGCCAACAGAACTGAAAAAATCATAGAGAATGGCAAAAAATGGACCTGGAAAGTGAACCTGGAGATGGAGGAGATTGTTGCTCTAGCTAAACCTATGGAAACCACAAGCAGGGAATTGTAACAGACTGAAAGACAGACAGACCTATCGAACCTGCAGAAGAAGAAGTGAGAGATGGAGTCGAACATCTCAAATCAGTTAGGCCGTCAAATGTCTATCGGGAGCGCAAAATTACGACTGAGAAAAGAGAAGGAGTTACCAAAAGGGCTTTCATTCAAACCCTGACACAGAAGACTTCCCAGAGATCAACTCTGGGGTGAAAAAAACAACATTTATAGGGCTGTGATGACAGATCTGATCGAAGCCGTACTCCTCTAGAAACAAAGGGCTGTCAACTAGTAATGTTATACCACCGTGAAAACTACGCAGAACGTGTAATAAAACTGCATGAAGTGTGTTTGGCTTACAGCACCCTGAAGACCTCCAGTAGAATAAACCTGTCATTGGACTGCTAAAATTTATTGAGAGTACCAGTCTACCGAACTACAACCCAAGAGGATTAGTTGCACAATTGATCTGATGCCCCCAAGCTCCGTAACCTCTGAAAAATTAATCAACTTATTCTAAACAAGCTTATTTTATTATATTATACGAGTAATATATCTGCATATATAACTAAGTTCACTGCATGGTGTTAATCATAACAGTATTAAGAAAATTAAATGACCTACAAAACAAAATATGTCAAAGTTGTATCTAAACCTGTGCTGTAAAATTAACTACAACTAAATATTATTAAACAGGCCTGCCGTAAGTCCAAACAATACAGAAAAATTTAATAACCAACAAATCACCTATTGGAAACTGGATTACAGAAATTAACGTCTGAGCATTAGATGCACATATACATTTTGTGGTTAAACCTTACTCAACAATTAAAATGAAATAGTTCATGTTAAATTTACATGAACTACCTTTATTAACCTTTATTACATGAATTACCTTTATGTCACGAGTTAATAAATAGCAAAATTTTCAATGTATTTTAATGCAATTAGAATGTGCATTAATAATAATATCCATTCTAAAAAAAATGTAATAATCGTCGTGATAGAAGCGAATTTTCAAAAGTATATTTTTTTATATTAATCGTGCTACTTTAAAAATGATAGCACGATACTGATTAAACCAAAACGTTGTTATAATCAAACATATTTTAAGCAACAATTACTGCACATCTTCACGTGATTCTTGTTGAAAACGAATTTCAAAAAAGATTTTTTTGAATGTCAAACTTCGTTCAGATAAATGTTTTTGGTAAATAGTTCGTTAGCCAACAAAATAGTTCAACAGTTTCAAAACAGCGGTTATCCATATTTAAAATCTTTATTATTTATTTTTACTTTATGCCCAGCATCTTATACTAACACGGGGGATCGAAATAACACATGAAAAAAATCAAAATGTTTTAACTAGACTTGCGTACAGGTCCAAGTTTTAGCGGACCGAATAAGACCTTTTAAAAAAAATGAACTTTTTTATTCTGCACTTTCTTTACAATCTGATTTTACTATTCGTAATCAGCGTTTAAATCTGGATATATTTTATTAAAAATGCTAAAATATCCTTAAATTTATTTTTTAGTATTTTGTTTGAAAATTTTAGATATATAAGCATAGTTACAACAATTATGCTTATAATTGTTAAGATAAATATAAAAAATGTTTATATTGTAATATAAACATTGGATAAAGATCTAGGCAGATCTTAATTGTAGTTACAATTGTGAAATGATATTTTGAATCTTGTCAGACTATTTTATAGATTTTTTAATGATTGCCATTTTGAACCTGATTAACGGATTTTGTTAGACAACGAGCATGTCCGAGCTTTTATTAAATAAATTTTTGTATAGTTTTGAACGAAATAAAACTAAAACTGCTGTATTATATGACAATAATATATATGTATATATATATATATATATATATACACACATTTTTATAGACTTCCAAAAGTTTTCTAGAAGTTGCGATCAGTGATAACTTACATGATCCCTGGGGTATTCTTACTATTACACCAAAACAATTTTAATACTATGATAGCTATGATATACACTACTATGATACAAGTTCATTTTCCGAGCAAAATTTGTTCAATAGATTAAAAAGAATTTCAATAATCCATCATTTTTCAATTGAATTCGCTAAGTAAGCAAAGACTAAATTATTCTGAAACTACAATTAATGTTAGCTATAAAATGATTTGATTTTGTTCAATGAAAAAATTTCAGCCTTAAGTATAATTCAACGAGTTAAATAAATTATATATTTACGAAAACAAATGTAAAATTGCTTGCCTAAGTGGCTACTTTGAATACACAATATTACTATATCTAAAACACATGAAAGTTCTTACTGGTTAATGAGAAGGAACTTTACAAGACGATGTCGATTTCAGTGTGTGGTAGATCGAGGGAGTTTAAGGGTATTTATTCAGAATATTGAAGACGGGGGGAAAACTTCAGCCACAGACCTGCCCTCGCTGCGGGGAGTTCATTCAGACGCAGCGTCATATAACGTCTCGATTGTTACCAAACACGTATTTTTGAATGATTGTATTGGGATTGTATTTATAAAATAAATTTAAAAAATATCAATAAACCTAATATTATTGAAACATGTTTTTCAAATTGATGATTATTTTTAATTAAAACGAATTTATACTCAACTGTGAAGCGTCCACTAAGAAAAAGCTTACGGGACACATTACATTGCACAAACTTTCTCAGAAACTAATTATTTAAAAAGAGCTTACAAGTAATTAAGCTTATTAAGTAATTAATTATACTTAGGAAAAACAATGTACATGTTGCTCTAAAAAAATGTTTCGGAAGGTCTTTTACATGTAAACAAAAAACCTTGAAAACCATCAGTTTTTTCGTTCTACTCTCTAAAATGTATTTTTTTTAAATGTCGAATTTGGTAGATTGAGGCCATGAATTTTTATACTGAACAAAACTAATGAAAGTTCGGATGAACTAATTTATTAAAAAAATATTGGATTTTTATACTTGTAACTACCAAAATGTTTAATTTATATGTAAAAGCTTAAATCATCTTTCAAAATTCGCGGTTTGGATATTTAAGGAAATTGGACTTCAATATGGTAAAGAAAACATTTTGAATATGGTTACCGAAACTAAAATAAAAGCAGAATAAAAAACTAAACTAAAATGTACTTTTTTTATCCGAAATCTTTCTTTCTATCTATTTTGTCGAAAAATCTGTCTTAAAATATCGAAATCGATAAGTCAGTTTTTTGTTCCAAAAGAGACAGCTAATTTCGGTTAATCTGAATTTACTTAATTAATTGATCTGAATTTCGAAACGAATTTTACAATTTTTGATAAATTTGGCATATACTCATACCTCGTGGGGCCAGTTTTAAATTTGTCATTCCAAGGCTTGGCTTTTTCATACGCTATAAATCATCTCATCGTCTGCATTAGCCCAAGTGTGCACAATAGTCGGATGTTAAACACACAAAAAAAAATTAAGTTTGTCAGACATTTTTCTTTTAAACTCTTTTTTAATTCCTACACTCTCCTTATATATATTTATTTATATATCTTGTTCAAATTTTCAATCGTTAATAAAATACTTTCTATTCATCCACTTAAGTTCAAATATGTTTTTTAAACTTGTAGTGGATGACACTTAATGTTAATACAGTTTTTTGTCAAATATTAATATCGCATATTTGTACAGACTATACGATAGGATTTCCTTAGGTAATTCCTACTATTATTCATCCACTCAAGTTCAAATACATTTTTTTAAACTTGCAGTGGATGACACTCGATGTTAATACAGTTCTTTGCCAAATATTAATATCGCATATTTGTAAAGACTATACGATAGAATTTGATTTAAATAACACTTATGTTCTATCCTATGTTGGTTTTAGGAATCGCAGCACGCAGCTGTCTCGCTGACGTGATGGAAGTGCATGACCTAATTAGGAATTGACTTAAAACAATTTTTTGTATTATTTATTTGTAAAACCCTTTAAAAATGAATAAATTTGTTTTAATTAATTAATTTATTATTAATTAAAAAATGTATTTTTTCACGAATTTCTGATTTAACGTTTTTGGTAAAATTTTACTTGTCATATATACAACAACTTATCTTTGAAAAAATCTGGTTTCTTAACAATTGATAAAAAATGCATAATTTTTCAAATCGGTTCAACAAAATTTGATTACATTTTATCCATATATAGATTCATAGCTTAAGTCAGTATACTATAACTGAAGTTAGAGAAATAATTTTGCTTGTGTAAATCGAAAAGGAAAAACAAAACAAAACTGTCTTCAAAAAAAAAACACCGATTAAACTTTTATGCAAAATCCGATAACCGATTTTTACAAATAAATAATTAACTGCTTTGTTTGTAAACTGCTTTCTAAACGAATTTTTGGAAAATAGAAACACATATAATATTTTGTTAGGGTGCTTCCTAAATAAATTAAACAGCTTTTAATGATTCTGGGATACTTTGGTAATGTTTAAACAGCATTTATTAGCAAATACCCATTGGGTAAGTTCAATGCCCACTGCAATAAGACTTAGACCCCGAACCTTGAAATAAGCGCCGATCACCTATAAATCGGTGCGCGCGCGCGTGTGTGTGGCAATTTCAGTCCAATTTAATTTAAACTTGGACAAAAATCTTATTTGGTAATAACTAAGACCAGTTGGTTAACCAGCAAAATTCGTTTAACAGTTTCAAAATGGTGAGAAATAAAAACTTGTATAAAAATTCATAACATTTTTATCGTAAATGTTTTAAAAAATATTAATACACTATCGCAATAAGCGTTCAAAATTGAATAAATTAGCATTTTAAATTTTCAAAATCCGCTGAGATAACGGTTTTTTTGTCGGCGGACAGGGTTAATTTTCTTATTTTCAATGTAATTTGAAAGTTTAAAATGGTGATGTATGCAGATTTTATTGCTGATTATGATAATGAAATCAGAAAAAGGGGAAAGATATTAACTTTTGGAAATTGGCTTCTCTCAAGTCAGCGAAACAGCTGCGTGCCACGACTGTCTGTAAAATTATTATTGTAATAATATACTAGAATTATCTAGTCTTTATATAGTTTCATTTTTCTGGCTGAATTTCTCTAATCCTCATCTCGTATTTTAAACATATTTCTCCCCATAATCTGTCAGTGAAGTAATACAGGCATTATTTCTTAAGAAATTTGATTGACATTTTGTGTAAGACAGATATTTTTCCTTGAACAAACAATAATTTCATGCTCGATTAACACTGAGACATCGAGTGGGAAGAATGTGACAATGGCAGCAAATCAATAATTACTTACCAGACTTGTTTATGTAAATTGATTTAAAGGTTAGGCGCATGTACACGACAGGAGGGTTGTCAAAAGAAATGCATTCATTAGGAAGTACACAAATTAGGGCCAGAAATAAACGGAATTTTTACCAATTTACACGTCATTGACGGAAATATATATATATATATATATATATATAGTTTTCTACCTCCCATGATTGTGGTCCTAGCGAGTATCATTTTACCTGTCATTGTGGTCCACGAGGACTACAAATCTGGACCACATTAGGGGTATCAAAACACTGTCATTTGTGGTCCCATGACGTTGCAGGAGTTTTCGCGGTATTTAGCTCCTTATTTCCGGCGTTGCCAGTTTGCCTGTGTTATCTTTCATTAGATCACTACTTCTCTGTATAGTAGCCTATGAAGACAAGCAGTGTTGATCAGACTGTGTTTTTGAACTGAGTGAATTCAATTTTCCAGTTGATACCAGGTAAGTTTGAAATTTAACTATTCTTATGTTTTAATCAAATACAAAATAATTTTGATTCGCTTAAATATTTACTATTAACTATAATATTATTGTCATGCACGTAGTTACTAATTATTTATCCTAAATGTAATTCACGTTTTTAATGGTTATCTGGGTTTTTCACTCACATTATTGACAGTTTTAAAATATTTTAGGTGTATTATGTGGTGTACTTGTAATAACATGGACAAAATTAAAACTAATGTACACACGTACAGTAATCGGTCATTTCTGCTAGAACCACGTTTATATTTAGAGTAAGCCTAAATAATATATACAATATTTTTTTAATATTTTTGGATCCTCCAAATCCAAATAGTCTATTTTTGAATAAAAATTCCTATTTTTTGACCTCAAGGTACTCCTTTTTTGTTCATAAAAAGCACAAAAATTTAGGCCTATATTTTTTCTTTCAAATAATCAAGTTTATTTTATTGGATACTTGGTTGCCAAAATATATTTTTATAAATAAATTATAAAAATAAATTTTATAGTAATGAATTAATTTAATTCAATTTCAAATTTAAATTTAATTCAATTTAATTTAATTTTATAGTAGTGAATTAGTGTGATTTAAAATGAATACCATCATGTTTTAGCATTTTAGCGCTTTTTGAAACCACAGGTGTTTGCTTAGCCCCCAAGTATTTCGAATAAGTTACAACAATATGTCACGTAGGCCTAAAGGTAAAATTACAAAGTTCAGTTGGTAACAAGACAATTAAAATTATTAAGCTAGCCTTGATAAAAAGTAAAAAAAATGGCTAACTTAATCTACAAATTTCCTAACAACTGGTAGAACTGAATGTAGGTCATACAATTCGGTAAAACATGGTTCTACAAGTGTTTGAAAATACTTTAAAAAGATCAAACTTGCTCAAAACGATTGCAGGGATGGTAATTAATTAAACTTGTTTTAATTAATGTTTTATTTAATCGTTTAGAGGTATTTGTGTATTATAGTAAACCAAACACTCCTTCAGTATTTTACAAGTCAATGGTTTCTACAGTTTCATTCTTAGTAGTAATACAGTGATCAACTTAGCTAACAATAAAACTCACTTCCTTATTTTTTCATAAAACTTATAACCGAAGACTTGTAATATTAGAAATGACAGTTGGATTGAAAAAAGTCGTACGTCGTCGTTTGTAGACACATCACGCCGAGTCAAACTAAATAAATACGATGTACGCCAACATTTTTCGTTATACGCAGCTTATAAAATATTTTGTAAAGAATTTGTAGCATAAATTTCAATACACTTTTTATAGTTTTAAAAATGTTGTTACATAAGTTATTTACAAATTATTATTTAAATTGTTACACAAAAATGTGCAGTTTGAAGCTAATTGAAAATTCAGTTTTACCCAATTGTATAGCCCGCATTCAGTACAAATACATTTATTTATTACATTTATTTTTATTTCATTAATTCAAACAAGTTTTTAACTAGCCCAGTTCATTCAAAATTGGTATAGAATCTGAATGTTCTAAACATTCAATAGATTAAATGAAAATATAGCCTAAACAATACCCAAAATGATAAAAGTAAAATTGATATGGCCTGATATTCATATATCTGTAAAAAATCTTTTCTAAATAGTTTTAAATTTTATCATTTCTGTTAAATTTATACCTTTAATTCAAGAGAGAAATTACATTCCCTGATCTTGTGTTTTTTAGAAAACTTTACCTAGGCTACTACTGCCTAAAAAGTAACTTTAAATGGATAGCAACGTAGGATTTTACAGATATGAATATGTTTTAAGGTTAACTATTAAGAAAAAATCAGAGTTTTTTTATAAGTTTCGTAGCAATATTTTGTTTGACTATTAAAAAGTAAGAAAAGTCTGATTTTTTTGTATGCCAGCAATTTACTCGTTAAGACCATTGTTACCGAATCACATTGTTTCATTCTTTGTGTATATAGGAATTTTATTTCTTGTTTTAAAAATATAATATTGGTTGTAACATATCAAATTATTATGTAAAAAAAAAGACGCACATATTGCATTTATTGGCCTCGCTTTAATTTCACAATGCTTGTGTGTTTGCGAGTGGTTACACATTAGGCCTACTATGACATAAATATACCTAAGGACAAAAATTATAATTTTAAGAAAATGATTGGTCATAATAACAATAATGATATTATCCATTTGTTATAATTAGAATCTTTTACTAATGTAGGCCGTTACACGGATATCACTGACATGTTTCGGCACACGTATCGTATGTGTTTGTGTACGTATGAATGCCAGTATGTGATTGATGCAGCACTTTTCCTACTTACTGCGATTCTGCGAAGCCGCACAACGCGATAGTAGCTTCAGCATTTCTTAAAGTGTAATGGCTTTAGGTTGCGTTTGTGCCGATAAGGGCATTCGGAAATGCTCTAAATAAGCACAGCACGGACTCTTGATATCAATAAATACTCTTGTTAAGCAACAAGGTTTAGGAGAGTCTAATATTTTTGGCATCTTATAAAAACATATCAGCATGAAGATTTTTTTTTCATTAAGATGGTAGACAGTAAGATTTATGAGACTAATGAGACAACTGTAATTTTCTTTCTTAAAGGTGCAGAACTTCTTGCAGATTGCCGTCGGAGAAATAAAAGTGGATTTTCAATTTCAAATATTTCTGTAGTGCAACAAACCCATTCTGGAGGCTCATCTGAATTACTAAGTGAAGTAAGTGAAATTTGTTTGTTTGTTTATTTAAAAAAACTAATTTGAAAGTTTTAGCACTAATGTTACTGAACAGCAAAGAATGTTGTTTTAAAGTTGATGCCGAAATCTTTTACTGTTCAATTCAAAAGTTCAAATATCCTACCCTCATAACCTATCCTAGTCTATCCTAAAAAACAATAAAATTGTTTCTTAACATTACTTAATAATAATGTTTTAAAAAAATTATTTGAAATATATTATTTTTTTTATTAATTTTAAAAATATTTTTAATAAAGTATATTTAAGAATTTCGATAATTTCCTAATGAAATTCTTTTTTGTTTCAAACAGGTTCAATGTCAAACTCCAAAGCCTGCAGTATTTCGCTAAATTGAAATATGATTAAAGTAAATCATAGCCTGCAATACTCCCGGATGATCCGCTATCACAATCATATCTCATCTGCATAAACATCTTATTTTAACACCTGCTACAAGAACACCACCTTCCAAAAGCTTCAAAAATGTATGCCATTCAAATATAAGGGAAAAAATCAGAGGAGTTCAAACACATCCCTGTTCTGAAACTGTTTGTCAGGTCCACACTCTGGTCTCGGTATCCATATATAGACTACCGGCTTCAAGACTTCTAGAAATTTGTTACAAACACCCGTAGAATAAAGTTTATAGTACACATATTGTCTGACTGGAGAGTTAAACGCCACCCTGAAGTCCACAAACAAACAGTAAAGTTTTCACCTTTTTTCTTTTACCTTCAACCTAATAATATTTGTAAGACTGAAAATGTTATCACAAGTACTATAACCCTTCCTAAAACCAGCCTGAAATTCGGTTAGTACTTCATTATTCAAAACCCATTCCTCCAGTCTCTTAAGCAGCATCCCCGTGAACAATTTAGAAACGCAGTCAGCAAAGGATATTCCTCTGCAGTTACTTACACCATTTAAATTCCTTTTCTTAAAAAGTGGAAAAATTATTGATTTTGAAAAGCTCCTTGGTACATTTCATGTATTGATGTACTGAACTATTATTTTATTTTATTGTCTCATTTTGTACGTCAATTTATAATATATTTTGTTTTATTTAATATTTGTTTCAAGTTATTTGTACTAATAAAGTTGTTTAAGATTAAATTTGTATTTCTTGAATTATTTTTCATTTGAAATATTTCTTCTTAATCTTGGGTTACTAGTTCGTTGGCGTTTTTAAATTTAGGTTTACTATTGTGATGGGTTCATATGGCCAACAGCAAAACTCGCATGTACGGTCATAGGATTTTAAAAAAAAACTTTTAAGCCAGAGGTTAATAATAGTAATAAACTTTCTATTATTACTGACAACAGCTGAATCAGCATGTACGATCGAAAAAATTAATTTGAGTAAAAATCTATATTAAGTAATATATTCAGTAATCAATAGCTATTGATTATATCAGTGATTGACAATATATCAGTGATCAACAGCTAAATAAGCATGTACGATTGGAGAAATTAATTTGTGTCAGATTCGATTTTATTTACCAACAGCTAAACAGCATATACGATCGGAAGGTAACCAAGAGCTAAATCAGGATATATGGTTTAGCTATTATTAAATTTATTATTAATACTGACTAACAGTGACAATTCAAGGCTATTGGTTAAAAGAGATAATTCAAGCATACACAATTCAAACAACTGTATATGTAACTTTTGCAAATAGTGTACCAACATTACCACTAGCACTAAGAATATTTTTAAATAATAATTTTTTTAAATGTTCATAGCACTAAATATTTAGGTGTTTTCTTTAATAGATATAAGAAATGGACGGATCATATAATTAATTTACGTAATAGAACTAAGTATTTGGCATATGTGTTTGTTAAATTAAAAAAGATTATGTCAAGTAAAACTATATTAAAATATATTATGGGCTTTTCAACAGTATTGCCACATACGGTATAATAGGCTGGGAGCATATTATAATTCTCCTTGCCATTATATAATTTACAAAAAAGGATGTTAAAAATAATAAGTAATGATGCTGAATTTCAAAAACATATATTAAACGTAAATCAGTTATGTTTTGACAGCGTTGTTAAGAAATTATTATAATTTAAGCAAGAAATTTATAAATAGTAACAGTATTACAAGGCTTATGTCTATACAAATACCTACTGTATATAAAGAACCTGGTAAAAAAAGAATATAAACACAGCTATTATGTATTTTAATAGACTAACAAATGACCTAAAAGCTATTTCAATGTAAGTAAGGACACACTAAAAATAAATTGAAAAAAATGGCTGCTTCCAAATGCATCGTTACCATAGTCATTAATCGGAAAGAATTATATAGATATATTGAAATAAGTTATTGGTTGTGGTTTCTAAGGTAATGTACATCTTGGAATTTGGTTTGGATTTAGTTTTTTGGTTTCAGTTTTAAGATAAACTATGTATGATTGTTTTATATTAAACTGTGCTGTGCCGTATACAGGTAATTTATTACCTTCTATGGGAAATTTGTACCAGTAAATAAATAAATAATAGGAAAAAATATACGACCATAGACAAATTATTATTAAGCCAACAGGGATAATTCAAGCATTTGCATCTATATTTAATTTACCAAAGTTATTTTTTTCCAGCTGTCACATTTCTGTTAAAAAAATGAAGACACTCTTTTCAATTAAGATATACAATGTATTAACACACGTGTGATTATTAACTTTACTTTCCAGCACTGGTTTTATAGTTTAGGCTTGTAGATTGAATGTAATAATTAACATCATAATTTTTATATGATTTAATTCTTATATGTTTGTTATATGCTATAAGGACGTTTCAAGAGCTTTTATAACTATCACATAGATAAATTACTTTTCCCGTTTAAATCAATTTACTAAAAATATACCAGTTCATAGATAAACTACTTCTTACGCTAGATTTTCAATGTACTAGAACACAGCTGTTCAATACTTCTTTATAGGATAGATCCATTTTAGTTTAATTTCTGAATATATTTGTTGACGGAAGGAAATGAGGTCTATATTTTAACTCGATGATTTTGTTTGTGGTTTGTTTGTTTGTTACGTGATTACTCCTGAACACTTTGTCCGATTTTTACGAAATTTGGTAAAAACGTATATGACATGAAGGGCATTAGCTGATTAGTTTTTGGACTCCCTTGGTACAACAGGGGTCCCATGGGGGTCATTTATGTGATTTTCGTAAATTATTTTTATCTTCTTAACAAATAGTCATTGAGCTTTGAAATTAATTACTTGAGTAAAATATGAGCCACTAGACACATACAAAATTTTAAGTCCCAAAATTGCACAACGGCTGCTTGATAACTCAAATTATGGGCCGGAAAATATTTTTCTTTTCTTTGAAACTTATCAAGTGGGGTATAAAACGAAAGGTCTTGATTAGTACAATCCAAATTTAACAAATGTTTGCTCCTTGAAGCGCTAGATGCCCCATGACTGATATTTTTGTATTTTCTTTAACTTTTTCATCTTTTCAATAATTAGTTAGCATTGAAATTTAAATAAATTATAGATTTGGTGCCTCTAGAGTGCAGGAGACCCATTAGGACAGATTTTGTTTTTATATTTTTTAAATCTTTTTACAAAGCTTTGTTAAGCTTTGAATTTTTCTACTTCAGTAAAATATCAATTACTACAAATTTTTAAAAAAGTCAAGGCTCATAAATGTAAGATTTCATTTTAGCGGCCCAAAATATAGGTTGAAATTTTTAAAATTGAAATCAATCAATTAGGGTCTCAAACCAAAGATCTTGATTAGTACATTCCAAATTTAAAAACTTCAGTGCCATGAGCCGCATGATGACAGTCAGTAATATTTTGGACTCCTTAACGTGTCAGGGACATCGTGAAAACATTTTTGCATTTTCGTAATTTTTATTTTAATTTTTTTTTAAAAAAGTTGTTAGGCTTTGAAATTCATTACTTGAGTAAAATATGGGTCAATGCGCATTAAAAAAATCGAAGGCTCAAAAATGCATGATGGCTGCTTGGCGGTCCAGTATATGGGCCAGGATATATTTTTTTATTTGAAACCTATTAAATGGGGTATCAAGCGAAAGGTTTTCATGAAGGTATTCTAAATCTGACAATTTTAATAACTTTAGGTAATTTTTTAATGTCTTGAAAAACAATAAAGGTCGATGGTGTTTACATAACAACACAACTAATGTTTGTGTTTTGACCCATACTGATTGAGGCCTACAGTTCACAGAACTACTAATGAACTGAATACCATGTCACAAAATACAAGTATATTGTTATATGTTGAATAAGTTTTTGTGTTTTAATTAATCTTTTATTTTCATTTATTATAAACTAGCTGTTACCCGTTGCGGCTTTGCCTGCAATTATAATGTAAGCAATAAAATTTATAGTCAATTTTCAAAATCAGAATAGGTCATTTCATTTTAATATATTGCTATATACAATATTATATGATTTATGGTTTTCGGCAAAGACATATCAATTTTTGCTACTCGATACACTAAAACAGGGTCATGTCATATTTTAATAAAATACAGTATTATTAAAAAGTCATTATTATACAATTAAACTGGAATAGTATTGTGTTTATCTCAGATACCTAAAACGTGTTCACACCAAATGTAATCTCATTTGGTCCAGTAGTTAAAGTGTATTTGAATAACAAACAAATAAACAAAAACAAACTTTCAGAAATATAATATGATTAGCTGTTACCCGTCACGGCTTTGCCCGCAATCATAATATACATTAAAGATCATGCATTACCGTGTTAGGACCAACAACCGTGTTAGTTAAGTTTTGGAGTACTCTTTAAAAAAAATTAAGGTTTTTTTCCTGCATCACCGTTTAACCCAACAACTGTGTCAGTTAGGTTTCGAGTACTCTTTTTAAAAAAATAAAGGTTTTTTTAATGCTTCACCGTGTTAGGCCTAACAACCATATTAGTTTGCTAATGGAGTATTCTGTAAAAAAATATAAAGACTTTTCACGCATCACTATGTTAGGCCTAACAACCGTGTCAGGATATGTAGCCTAGTATTTTTTAAAAAAATATAAAAGTTTTTTGACGCATCACCGTGATAGGTCCAACAACCGTGTCAGGATATGTAGTACTCTTTTTAAAAATATAAAGGTTTTTTCACGCATCACCGTGTTAGTTAAGTTATGGAGTACTCTTTAAAAAAAATATAAAGTTTTTTTCCATGCATAACCGTATTAGGCCCAACAACCGTGTCAGTTAGGTTATGGAGTACTCTTTTGAAAAAAATAAATAAAAATTCTTTTAATGCATCACCGTGTTAGGCCTGACAACTATGTTAGTTAGCGTATGGAGTATTCTTTAAAAAAATATAAAGATTTATCACGCATCACTATGTTAGGCTGACAACCGTGTCAGTTAAGGTTTGGAAACTCTTTAAAAAAAATAAAGGTTTTTTTCACACATCACAATGATAGGCCCAACAATCATATCAGTTAAGATATGTAGTATTCTTTAAAAAAATATAAAAGTTTTTTTACACATCACCGTGTTAGGCCTAATAAACGTGTCAGTTAATATACTTAGTATTCTTTTAAAAAAATTAAAGGTTTTTTCACACATCACCGTGACAACCGTGTCAGTTAGGATATGCAGTATTCTTTAAAAAAATATAAAGGTTTTTTCACGCATCACCGTGTTAGTTAAGTTATGGAGTACTCTTTAAAAAAAATATAAAGTTTTTTTTCATGCATAACCGTATTAGGTCAAACAACCGTGTCAGTTAGGTTATATAGTACTCTTTTGAAATAAATAAATAAAGGTTCTTTTAATGCATCACCGTGTTAGGCCTAACAACTATGTTAGTTAGCGTATGGAGTATTCTTTAAAAAAATATAAAGATTTATCACGCATCACTATGTTAGGCTGACAACCGTGTCATTTAAGGTTTGGAAACTCTTTAAAAAAATAAAAGGTTTTTTTCACACATCACAATGATAGGCCCAACAATCATATCAGTTAAGATATGTAGTATTCTTTAAAAAAATATAAAAGTTTTTTTACACATCACCGTGTTAGGCCTAATCACCGTGTCAGTTAATATACTTAGTATTCTTTTAAAAAATTTAAAGGTTTTTTCACACATCACCGTGATAGACCTAACAACCGTGTCAGTTAGGATATGTAGTATTCTTTAAAAAAATATAAAGGTTTTTTTACGCATCACCGTGTTAGGCCTAACAACCGTGACAGTTAGGATATGTAGCCAAATAATCTTTAAAAAAATATAAAGGTTTTTTCACGCATCACCGTTTTAGGCCTAACAACCGTGTCACTTAGGTTATCCACTATTCTTTTAAAAAATGGGTTTCCTATCACCCAAACCCGTGTTAGATATTTTTATTGTTTTACTGATCTGTAGATCAGTAAAACAATAAAAATACGTCTAAAATCAGTACAACACGGTACCGATTTACGCCGGTAGCAATTTTGAGTTTATGTTGGTCACTTTTATTTTCGATTTTTATCTTACTTCTCCTGCTTTCATATTTTGGATTCTTGCTTTTGGGCACATAATAAAGCATTTTAGTAAGAAAAATATCGAAAACTCCAATAGATGCTGCACTGCATATTTACCATTTTTTCATATAATGTAATTACAAAATATATATATACTACCTTACAATTAAAAAATCCTAATAAAATTGTATATAATATATATATATTCTGCACTCCGCTTTAAAAACATTGAATAGTCTTAAATGAAAAATACCAGATTGTGATTATTAGATGAAAATGTAACATTAAAAACAATAATTTTGAAATAAATAAAACATAGATTAAGATTTGTGAAATTGGATTAGATCTATGTCCATCTCAGGTGCCTAAATCTCATGTTCAGTAAACAGTAATTAAACCTAACTATAGTTAACAGATGATACAAAACTAAAAACTGATAATTATTTTGGGCTGGGTAAATAGTATAATGACGTTTTGTAAAACGGGAATAGGCCTATATGTATCTCTGATACTTAAACCATATATGTACCAAATTTCATCTCAATTGGTCCAGTAGTTAAAGCGTGATTGAATAACAAACAAACAAACAAACATACAAACTTTCAGAAATATAATATGAATAAGATATTTTCAGTTATAGGTTACTGCAATACCTAGCAAATGCCTGCAAATATTGCAAATTAGGTTTACTAATTAAAGACTAAATAAATAATTAAATAAATAATTTAATTTATTTAAATAATTTAAATAATAATTTTAATTAATTAAATAATTAAATACTAATCAATACATGCAGGTTATAAACCTATTTTGCCAATAAACTACTAAAAATGGTGAAGAAACAACAAGAGATCGTATGTTTCAGAATAATAAATAATAATATTTTTACTGACCCATACGCAAAGAGTCGAATGTTGCATTGGAAGCTAAGCAGGCCTTCATCAATATACAAAATAAATCTGGCAACATTGCAGGCGGACCACAATTGGGGTATATAACTACTTGTCGCTCTGGCCCACAATCAAATGTAAAATGATACGCAAGTGGGACCACATTCAAGGGTGTTTTGATACCTGGTGTCAGACAATGGTTGTGGACCACATTTGATTGGGAGGTGACAGATGCAATTACAAAAAACTGTTTGGATATTTTTTCGGGAAAAAGAAATTTAAGACTGAAAAGTATATTTTGTACTTGGACCCAAACCGTTATTATCATTTATCATCAGGCTTCAGAAATATATAGTGCTTAAAAATGGACTACAATTGATGGTATTTTGATAGATGGACTACAATAGGTGGACCTAGGTAAATATATATATATATATATATATTAAAATTTGTTTTTTATTACTTAAACTACAGTATTACAAAGGTTTTTTCTATATTACTGTTTAAACCGTGTAAGTTTTATATTGTTTTATTCAAAAACTTGAAATATTAAACAGTTTTGTAGACCAGAATAGATCTAATTGGAGCTAACGTAATTGACGTGCACACTGTCTAGACCTAGAAAATATCCTCATACGTCTAATTTTGATTAGCTCAATCTAAAAAATTAATAATAATGGCATACCTTATGAACATTGATCACAATGTAAAACTATACTTTGTCAAAGAATGACAATCAAAGACTTTCTACCATTTCATTATTATTTCTTTTATTATATTTTCAATTAATGCTAATTCAATTACTGCCACACTCGAACAAAAGTATATCGCAATTTTATTCCAGCTCTTCATTATGATCAATGGACTTTAATCTCTTATTATTTACTTAAAATTAAGTTAATAGTCAAAACCAGTAGTAATTTACTGTAAATGACTTGTATTTTTTATTTACACAACTGATGGTTATCTATCTGTTACTTACGGTCAAAAGTAGCCTATTTTAAGGAAGGAAAAATATTTTCGGTATTTTTTTAAAGATAAAAAATATATAGAAAAAATAGTCGTCTATGATAATTGTCTTTGATTTATTGACTGTGCTTAAAAGATACAATTAATATCGACAGAGAATGTTTAATATTTTTTTAGCTTACTGTATTTGTTAAATTGTCGGAAAAGAAATCATTGCTTGCCATTGTAATTTGACATGGTTCATCAGTTCATTCATCTACAAGTCAACTCACTTAGCTTTTGTATTGTTAAAAGAAACGTAAGTTATTAAAAACGTGTCTTCCAAGGCCGGTCCGAGAACATTTTCCCACACAAGCGACAATAACGTTTAACGTTTTCTCCACCACTGTCACAAACAATGTTGTCTTTACGCTCTTGATAAGACGTTTAGAATAATATCCTCATATCTACCAATTGCAAAACGTACTTCTACTCTAATATTTGTTCTGATTTAAAACTAGGTTAGTTCCGTAATTTGAAGTCTTCTATAAATATTTCCATTTCATTATGAATAACAATCGAAATGAATACTTACTCAATAAGAAGATTTTTAGGTATGCCATTAAAAGCTATTTTAAAAATAATGTTATTATAAGCTTCTAACAACGATGTTTCTTCAGGCATTTTTATTTAATTATTGTTTACTTTTGGGTGCCTCAGGAAGTTTGATGCCCTCTCAGGTTGTCGTCCTAACGTCTAGTGACGCTTGGACTCTGACCAGTTCACGTGCCTTCATTTATTATTTATACTTGTCAGTGAATATTTACTTAATATTTTAGTTTGATCAGATCAGAGTATGAACTATATTATGTTTGATGCTCCATAGGGATTTTGAATATATATTTTTTGTCCACATATAAGTTTAGACTATTCAGTCAGTAGTAAAACATATCTATACACAATAAGTGTTGACTTTTTGGAAATTGGCAGTTTTGTTAACCAGTCATTATTATTGTCATGCCAATTGTTAAACATTGAGAAAATCAAACATGAAAAGTAATAGCTTAACACCAAAACTTAAAAAGAGTAACAAACTTTTACAAATTGTTGAATAGGAATTAGTGATTAAAACACACACACACACACACACACACACACACACACACACACACACACACACACAAAATTATTCATATATGTTTTAAAATTAAGTGTGAATAAAAAAATTATGTTGTTAAAGAAATTTTTATAAGAAGTAAATGAAAGTTTTTCAAAGTGAAAAACTATGATATATGTTGATATATATATAGTTTTAATCATATATATTTCTATAAAGAACATAGACCTCATACATTTTTAATTAACTGCCTGGCCACCACTCCATGGCAGCTGTCTGACAAGTTTGCAAACATTTCTGCCAACTTAACCAGCAGGGGCGGATTTAGAAATATTTTCTGGGGGGGGGGCGACATGTACAGAATTTTAATCTTTGTGTCTAAAATGGGAGGATGTTTAAAAATTAAAAGAAAATTTTACAAATAATTTGAAACAAATAACACATTTATTAAATTATAATACATTTTTTATTTATGTTATTTTTTAACATAAAATAATTTGATATTTTTTTATTACATTTATATTGTACATTCTATCCTGTTGGTATTTAGTTTTGCATATATGCCTACATTAGCTTTAAATTTTATTTTTTTATGGATATTCGTTAATGCAAGTTCTATATGGTGTTCCTCATGTATGTTGAACCTTAACCATATTTTTAATCTCTGTAAGCAAAAAAAAGTGCATTCAGCAGTTGAATTTGATTCTGACAATGTAACAAAGAGTTTAAAAAATGTATCATTGAATAAAGGATTTTATCACACTGTGATATAAACTTTAATCAGCTCTGAAAAGTTCAACATTTTCCTCATCTGCCATTTTCAGTTCCCTTGATTCTAATTTTACTTCTAAAAACTTTTTAAGCATGTCAACAGGTTTATTAAAGGAAGTACAGGAAAAAATTCATATGTCATACTCATATTACAAAAATATACAATGTTTCTTCAGAAAATCGAGACTCAATTAATTACGTGATCCAGGGTCTGTACTTAAATTGTCTGATGAAAATAACTCTCATTTTCAAGTACCAAATGATTATTATGAAGAGTTTGTTTAAAGCTATTCGTGGAATTTTTGATTTCTACTCCAAATTATTCAGTAATACAGTACACTTCCTCAAATTCTTTTGAAAACTTCGTCACATCTTAATGGTTCATCTCTGCTCTTCAATACCTTCATCATATTATTGAATTGGTCTTATGCAGATTTCAAAACGATCTCAGTCCTTGAAAAAAATGACTTGCTTGAAGTGTACAACTTAGTAAATCTGATAGATAAATAATGGAAACTAGTGTTGTATTATTGCACAAGTTTGCTTTTATACCTCAAATTTTGTATCTGTTTTCTAATTTTTCCTCTCGCCGACTAAATGAACTGCCGCAATTATTTTTGGAAATGCATATCAGAACTGTCTTTCAATCTATCCTATCTCACAAAGACCTGACATTGTACGACTTAACTGTTGTATTAACTCACTTTTAAACAAGGATTGAAAAAATGTAGATTCTTGCATAACACAAACAGCATTATTTTATTGCCTGAATCTTGGATGATCAAGAAATATTTAAATTAAAATAATAACTATAACATGAGGAAAATACATTGTTTTAGCAACATGTATTGTTTTTACAGCCATATGAACTTCGAATTTCATAGTACTGTATCCATATATTGTTATACCAGTGCACATCTAAGTTCAAACGACACTTAGTTTTTAGCACTTCTATTATATTTTTCCAATAACTTCACTGCTTAATTTTCGATCACTATTAAGATTTTCAAGTCTTAAGTAATTCAGCACATGTATCGATGAACTGTATAAAGGACTCGTAAATTTATATACTGCTGACTCGTGTAAGTAGTATATCTTATGATCAAAGATAATTTGGAATTCAAGAAATCAAAGGTTTCATAGAAAACAATCCTATATAGCTGAGCATTAAATTTTTTTTTCACATTTTGATTAGAATTTCATGATCACTAAAGTTAATTAACTCATTTTGTGTAGTTTTACATATATAGGTAGCTCAAGACAATGAGTCTTCGAGATGTTTCTTCAAATTTTCATCACCTGTACCCGAACAGTTTATAATAACAAACAAAAAATTAAACAGCAATATTATTTTCTTTAACACATTCTATGAGGTTACTATGAAATTACTGGTACTATTAGTTGCATACCTATTACTACTATGAGATCAAAAAATATTTCATTCTTTCAAACTGCAAATCCACATTAGTGTCATCTAGTCAGAGTTTTGCAGACAATGTCCTTCCTTTAATTAACTAGTCAAAAATAATACCTGGCAACATTTATTTGGCAAGAATTTCTGAAATACGCTTAAGGTTGACACCTAAAATTTAAAACAGAAAGATAAATTTTCTTCTTCAAGTGCCTGTACTTAAATCTAACAATTTCAGGCCTCATTATCTCCAAATACTGAATGAGGGTATTTTTTTCATTAAAATGTTCAAATAACTTATAAAAACATATATACAAGCAAATATATTAAAAAATATAATTATTTGAAATATTTTGGTAAATATTTCAAACAATTATTGACCATACAACCAGTTAATGGAATATTAGTTTTTTTTGTTCCTACTTGTTGCCTTTGATAGTTTTATGTTTGTGTGTAATAAAATACAATTTTATGAAATTGCTTCCTCATTACCTATAATTGGTACCAATAATACAAGCTTTTTAATCACTTCTATAGTTAAAAAAACGTATAGTCAAAAGAATTATTATTAAAATTTATTAAAATTATTTTTACTATTATTAAAATTATTAAAAAGAATTATTTCTATACTAAAATTTGTTTTGAATTTAATGAATACTTTTGGTTCTCTGTCTATGTCTGTTTTTCTATCTGTTAACATTTTTATGAGTGTCAGTACAAGAAGAACAAATGAGACTGGAAGAATATCTTGTGTTTATACCTATGTGTGAAAAATGACGTGCTAAAAGGATCAGTTTTGTGTGCAGCAACTTTGTTTATAATGAAATAATTGACTTAACCGAAGTATGTTTTAATGGTTGCTTCAGTTTTTTCTAATGCCATGGTTTTATTTTGTTCAAATACAAGTATTAATACTATAAAACAAAACATTGATGAAGGCTTAAAAGTTCATTAGAAAATTTTGCATTTAAAAACAGATGATTGGAACCATAGGATGAGCCACTCAGCCAGTATTACAGGGAATATCCTGCAACTACACTTTTCATTGTTAAATCAAAGCCAGCCATATTGAAACGGAAGTGAATAAAAAAATATATTACTTCTATGTTGTTTGTGGCTTTATACAAGGTACCTTTGTACCAAATGTCAAAACAATATGTTGATGCATTTGGCTAATACTAAGTAACAAATACACAAAACAAATACTGAATGGTTGAGTCGAGACAGAAATGTTGCTTCACTTGGTTAATTAAATCTCTATTTGTAATAATATAAAGACAAATAAAATCTTTTTGTAATATTCATATTGAAATATCTTGAAAAAAAAAATTTTAATCATTTTGCCTTCAAATTTGCTTACCATATGCCATGGTGGTTATAATTTAGGGATTACATATGTCTCAAATTAATGAAAGAGTAAAATATTTTTAAAACTTGGAATTAATTTTCAATAAAACAATAACGGAAAAACTATTTGTAGTTTTCAACATGTATCAGGTTTTAAGGCTGGTTGTGATGTTGGATTTTGCGCAATGAGTGCCAATGTCATATTGCATATAATATTTAGCGCATTATGTGTTATTATGTATATATATATATATATATATATATATATATATATATATATGTGTGTGTGTGTGTGTGTGTGTGTGTGTGTGTGTGTGTGTGTGTGTATATGTATAATGTATATACATTTTACAGTATACACCTTTTTGGCCAGTATAATCTATAGTGGCCTTGAAAGATGTGACTACTTTTAAACATCTGATTGTGTAAAAAATGGAATAAAGTGTAACAAAGTGTGTAAAATGTTAACAAAGGTTTATGGTGAGTCTACTATGAGTAAAGCAAGAGTTTACGAGTGGTATAAGCGTTTCCAAGAAGACGTTGAAGATGACGAACACCCTGGACACACCAGCACATCAACAACCGATGAAAAAGTGGGAAACGTGAAAGAAATGGTTATGAACAATTGCCGAATCACAATTAGAGAGGTCGCTGATGATGTTGGCATATCAATTGGATCATGTCATGACATTGTTTCCAATGTTTTGTGTATGAAACATGTGGCAGCAAAATTCGTTCCAAAATTGTTGAATTTTGAACAAAAACAGCGGCGAATGGAAGTTGCTCAGGAGTCACTAAATGAAGTCAACGACGATGCAGAATTATTGAAACGTATTATACTAGATGACGGAACATGGGTTTACAGATATGATGTCGAAACTAAGGCTCAATTATCCCGGTGGAGGCATTCTGGCTCGCCAAGACCAAAAAAGGCTTGACAAGTGCGGTTGAACGTGAAGGTTATGCTCACTGTGTTGTTCGATATTAATGGCATAGTGCATTATGAATTCCTGCCACCAGGTGAAACGGTCAATAAGGAGTACTACCTACAAGTTCAACGCCGTTTGCGTGAAGCAATCCGAAAAACACCCGAATCTGTGGAAAAACAATTCATGACTTTTGCACCACGATAATGCACCAGCTCACACTTCATTGCTTGTTCGTGAATTTTTGGCCAAAAACAGTACTGTAACAATGCCCCAGCCTCCATATTCACCAGACATGGCTCCGTACGACTTTTTCCTATTTCCAAAAATAAAGAGAACCTTAAAGGGCCGTCGATGACATTAAAAGGGCATCACTGAAAGAACTAAAGGCTATTTCACAGATCGAATTTGAGAAGGATTGGAAGAAGTGCTGGCACAAGTGCATAATCTCCAATGAAGACTATTTTGAAGATGACAACATCAGTATAGAAGAATAAATAAATATTTTGTTCAAAAAATTAAAATTCTCGTTATTTTCTGAACACATCTTGTACATTGACCATACATTAAATACACTACCAGTAAAACAATTCTTGTTTATAAAGAATATTAGAACTATTATGATTACTACTTGTTTGTCACTATAAATCTTAGAAGCGGAATAAAGGAACCATGATTTTGACTCATTTTATTAGAAGCAATAATCAAAGTTTTCTTTAAATATCCAAACTTACAAAAATCAATTTATAGAAAATATTTTCAGTACATAAGGTCGAAATATTTTAATATTTCCATGTGACATAAAAAGTGTAATAGTTTTTAAATGTTCTCCAAAAATATAGTAGTATGGTTTCTTTCATTAGGTGATGACCATTTCTAAATAATGTTTAAATCTCTTCTTCTTTATTTGTTTCACACAACTTTGGGGTACACTAAATCAATCACTTTTTAATGTTCTGTGCCTTCCTCGTAGCCCAGTGTTGCTTCATTCATTGTGATCTTGCTTTTCTTTCTTCGTCAGAGATTTGGATTGTTCGCTTGGAGATGAATTTGCCTTGGAACCGTTGCTTCTTGTCCTTGGTTATTGTTTTGGCTGTTCTGTCCATGAGCATAGTGTCAGTGATTTGTAGTTCTGTTATGTCTTTCTCTGTTTCTCTAAACCAAAGTGGTTTGGCTCTTCTATTGCGAAAGTAGTTAATATTTTTTTGGTTAGTCTATTTTTGTCCATTCGGAGGATGTGCCCATGAAAATCAATTCTCCATTTTCTTATTGTGTCTGATAGTATTTCAGTTTTTTGGTAAAGAGTTTCATTACTGATGTAGAGTAACCGGTTGTTACGGAATTTAGGGCCTAAGATTTTTCATAATATCTTTCTTTCTTTGATCTCCAGCCTTTCAAGTGGGCCCTAGGTTGTGAGAGATAATGTTTCAGCTGCATATAAGGCTTCTGGTTTAATTACCGTATGATAATACCTTATCTTTGTATTCCAGGAGAGGGACTTCTTGTTGTATGTGTCCTTGGTAAGTTAAAAGGCTAATTCAACTTTATTTCTCCTAGATTCCATAGCTTTTTTCTCTAGGGCGTTCCAGCTGATCCATTCCTCAAGATATTTGAATTCTTTGACTATCTCAATGTTTTGTTCTCCCACTTGAAGCTTTTTTGGTGGTTTTTGTATGTTTGTCAATATTTTAGTCTTTTCAAATGAAACTTTGAGACCCATTTTTAACGCTTGCTTCTGGAGTTCAAGAGTCTGTTTCTTAGTTTCTTCCAATGTCTCAGCTAGTAAGGCCATGTCATCTGCAAAAGCCAAACAATTTACCTTAATACCTTTGTTCTTAGTTCCTAGTCTGATTCCACTATGCGTATTCACGTTCCACTCTCTAACTACTTTTTCTAGAGCACAATTAAATAACAATGCCATCTCCTTGTCGGACTCCTGTTGTAATCTCAAAAGGGGTGGAGAATTCTCCCCTGAATTGAACTTTGGAGAATGTATTAGTTAATGTTTCCCTGATAAGATTTGTGGTTTTGTTATCAAGGTCTAGTTCTTTCAGAACCGAGAATAAGGATTCCCTATCTATAGAGTCGTATGCTTTTTTAAAATCAATAAAAGTGATAACATACGATTTAGCCCTTGACTTTTGGTAGTTCATGATGTGTTTGAGGTTAAGAATTTGTTCCGGACAGGATCTCCTTTTCCAGAAACCTGCCTGGTATTCTCCAAGTTGATGGTCCAATTGAGATTCTGCCCTATGTAGTAGGACTATTGAGAATATCTTGTATGTTACGTCAAGGAAAAATATCCCTCTGTAGTTGTTAGGGTCAGATTTGGATCCTTTCTTGTGAAGTGAATTATGAGGGCTGTCTTCCAATCATGGGGGATTCTTTCACTTATCCAAATTTCTTCAAGGATGTTTCTGAAAGACTGTATAGCACTTTCATTGACATTTTCCCAAAGTTCAGCTGTGATTTAATTTTCTCCCGAAGCCTTATAATTCTTGAGATTCGATATTATTGATTGGAGTTCCTCGCCTGTTAAAGGTTCAGAGTAAGGTTTAGTTGATGGAGATATATGAAAGTCCATCTTTACTGATGGTTCCTCATAATTAAGGAGATTTCTGAAATATTCTGCTAATATTCTACAAATATCCCTGTTGTTATGGGCAACATTCCCATCTCTGTCCTGAAATTGTAGAGTTGGTGGATTGTACTTAGTCAATTTCTTCTTAAAATTCTTATAAAAATTTCTTACATTGTTTTTGGAGAAGTCTTCATTAATCTGCATAAGTAATTGATCATCCTGAGCTTTTTTTGATTCTTTTTAAGATTTTTAGTCACAAATTTTCTAATGCTTAAGAAGTTTTGTCTGTTATGTTCATTTTTCTGTGACTGCCACTGGTGCCATACTTTTCTTCTTAGTTCAATGAGACTGTCACATTCTTCATGTCACATGTTTTTTTATTTTAATTAGTGGAGGAAGTTGTTCGGCTTTAGTTATTAGACTTTCTTTTATTTGATCCCAGTCTTCATCTTGTAAATCAGCAGTGGCAATGTGAAACTCTTTTGAGTTAATTATCTTCTCTGGATCATAATTTCTATGTTTTAGTCTGTTGGTGCATATTTTCCTATTGGGGATAATTTTTTAAGTTTTATTTTAGAAAGGTAATGATCAGAATTTAAGTTTGCACCCCTAAGTATTTTAACATTCTGTATTTCTTTATTGAATTTCCTTTTAACCACCACATGATCTATTTGAAATTCACCTAAGAGTGGGTTTGGTGAAATCCACGTTTTCTGTTTCCTAGGCAATTTCTTAAAAGCTGTGGATTTTAAGATCATGTCATTTGCTCTGAAAAGTTCTATGAGTCTAACGCCATTTTGGTTCGTTCTGTTATGCGCTGGATAATTCCCAACAATGTTTTTATACTTCTTCTCTTTCCCTACCTGTGCATTGAAGTCCCCCACAAGTATGACATTATTTCTGTTTGGAATATTTTGCATAACATCGTCTAATTGGTCCCAAAAGATTTCCACCTTTTCTCTATTCTTTTTATTGTCTTTGTTTATGGGGGCATGTGCATTTACCACTGAATATATTCTATTAGCAGATTTAAAAGTAAGAATTGAAAGTCTTTCAGATTGTGATTCAAAGCTAATAATAGAGTCCAAAATGTTTTTGGCTAATATGAAGCCCGTTCCCAGGTGGGGGGTGTTTTTCATAATTATTTTGCCTGTTTTTCCTTTGTAAATTCTGAACCCCTCAGAATCAAAACCATTTTCATCCAAGAATCGTGTTTCCTGGAGAGCTGTTGTGATAATATTGTGGCTTTTGATGGTGTCAGTGAGATGTTTTAATTTTCCTGTTTGTAAAAGAGAATTTACATTGAATGTAGCCATGTAATTAGGTTTTCTAAACTTCATCTCTTTTGAGGTTCCAAGACGCTCCGACTCATCTCTGTGCAATGCTGCAGACTCCCCAGAATCCGAATGTCTGCTTGTGTACTGGTGTGCATCTGAGGTACTTACATCACACACTTCACACTCTTCCATGATTGATAATTTCTTGGGGGTGACTTCTAGAGCCACGAATTTACAACCAAGATTGTGAGCCCTGGAGGTTATTCTCAGCTGCCCCTAACCTGGAGAACAGAGGTTGACCAAAGGCCGCCCAATCTGGGAACAAACGCCTTTGGATTTGGAATCTCTATTCTTTAAAGTTTTATTTTTTTTAATAAATTCCTTAAAAATTATATAAATATTTCCTATTAATTATTAAACAATATTAATACAATTACGTGTAATAGTACATTATAATGCTATAAGTAATAAGTATGTAAACAGACACTACAGATGATGGTACTTTCAACTATTAATGCAAAAAGACTAGACTCATATAAAAAAACTTTTTTCTTGAAAGGATTTGTGATTGGTAAACAGTATATCTTGTTTTATTTATTTTTTTACATATAAAACTTATTCCTAATTTGTATTATTTTACCTATTAAGTTTGAACATAATCAGGCTAATCAATACTAAGGAAATTAAGAGTATATGAAAATGGTCCAGAGTTTGTTATTAATCTCAGTTTTTGTTATTTTTGCATATTTTGTGTTCTAATAACTAGTATTGTCAAATTTATACTAGAACTTTAGAGTAGTGTTGATAACATATGAAGTTATTATAAGGTTACCATAAATTTTAGTTTCACATTTTTGCAAACAACAAGAAAACAATAAGTGTTAAATTGACATTATTTTTCTGAGTTTATAAAACATGATTTGAAAAAAATAAAATACTAATATCTATTGTAACAAAAATTAATGCTTTAAAAATTTGAATTTTGATAATATTTGTATTTTTTAGCTAATTTTGTACACACATTTCAAAAAAATAAATTAGCAAAACACAACTTAAATTTTAAAGTAGCAAAAAGCAATGTATTTATTATTACTGTCCTGCAGTAATGTATTTTTGATATTTTGCACACAAGTTTAAACTATGTAGTTTTGGTTTTTAATTTCAATAAAATAAAATGAAATGGTGTAATAAAATTGGTCGATTGCAGAATATATGATTTAATTCTCAGCGAAAAAGTAAATTAAGCTTTATGAAGAAAAGAGTTTTAGTGTAAAATTTGAACATATGACATTTATATGTAAATTGACATTGACGTACACAACATTTAGTTACAATATATATATATTGAGTCTTTATGTATCTCCCTAAACCAGGCCCTGCCATAAAACTGATATTTATAGATAAATAATAAATTGAAACAATAAATACAGCAATTAACTAAAAACTTTTGTTACAGAACGTTAACAATGAGCGATGGAGGCCTATGCCTATCACAAGTCCAAGTTCAAGACTAAGAGCTGCTCGTTCCATGCCACAGTGGATGGTAAGTCTTTAATATTTAGAACCTTATTCCATATTTTTGCCAAAATTAAAACAATTAATATATCTTTTATTATTCATGAATTAGAAATTAAATATTGTAGGTCATATTAATTTATTCAATATTCATTGTTATATGTTTTAAAAAACTACGTAAAGTATCAACAATTGGTTTTTTTGATTTCTAGTTAATGGTAATTAAAAAAGTAATCAGCTTTACAAAAACTTAATTCAGCAACATATATTTAGTGTTAAGCCTCAACAACCTACAGTTTGTCATTTTGATTTAGTGGCCTGATATGTTTTTAGCAGCCTGAAAACTGACCCTGATTAATTTTGTAATTCTTTTTATTAAAAGCATGTGTGCATGCAACACACACACACACACACACACACACACACACACACACACACACACAACAGATTATTATAACAATGAAAACATTATTATTCAGTTGTATGTTACAATCTAATACAGAAAACAATTGAACAGTAAGGATATTCTTTTCAGATTAAAATAACTTATGCACATAATTATGACCAAACAGAAGATATATTAGCAGCATGTTTTGGAGAACTACAAGGATTTAAAACTAATCCTAGAAGTTAGGGTTGAATAAATATCAAGATAAACACAAAGACAAAAACTGCTGTTATATTGATTGAAAAAAAGGAAAATATATAACCATGCCGCTAAATTTGATCAGTCAAAATGGCATGTTTTATTCACAAATAATAATAAATATTTGAAAAATTAATGATAATAATGTACACCAACTCTTCATAATTAAATAATTTTAAAATAATAATAATATGTTTCTAAACACTGGTGTTTATTTGTGATGCTGTTTATGTTTATGTTGTGATGCTGTAAAACATTACCTAAAACAGTGATTTTGTAAATTATCTAATTTCTTTCTGAATACTTAAAATATTACCTAATGCTTTTTTATATTGGGTATTGGCATAAATAGACTACTGCAAATTGGATATTGAAATTAATTTGTTTTTAATGACATAATATCTTATACAGTAAATTTAACATTGAAAGTAAGTATAGTAAAAATTATACTAAGAGCATAATATCATGTTTTTTCTGTCGATTTAATGTTGTAATTATTACATATATTGTAAAGTATCACACAAACTATATATAATATACAATGCGTTTTACAGCACATACAGTGTTTAATGGCTTCAGTGTAACAAATTACTATATCAATAAAATGTAATAATGATTATTCAGTTGTATATTCATTTGCAAATTTGTAAAATGCAGAGGAATTTATAAATAAATAAGTAGCTCTACAAATTGTTTTTTTTGTTTTGTTTTTTTTTTTTTTGTTGGAGAAAACAAATTATGTTTTAATATTTTATCAGTGGCCAAATTACTTTAAAAAAAAAAAACAACAGTAAAAGCCTAATTAAGAATGAATGAAGAATGTTAAAAATTGAGAAAAATATAACCAAATCTTAATTCTAAGTATCCATGGCATGTAGTTGTATCAATGATATAATCAAAGGAAAATTTCCAAAAATTAACGACTTTTGAAGATCAGTAACATTGCAAAATGCTATTTACAGTTTTTAAGTGATTAACATTTTATTTATTTTTAAAATAATAATGAATTATGAATGTTTTAATATGTTTTCATAAAATTCATTAAGTAATAAGTTAATTTATTATCTGCAGTTTATTTAAGGTTTAATGTTATACTTTTCACTTTAGAAGTACTGTAACTGAATAACAAATGAAATCATTGTCAAAACACTTCAGCAGGTAACATACAACAATCTTGTTAATAAGGCAATAAATCAACAATGACCACTCAAGTGACAAAGGAAGTCTCAATACTTCTAAAAATACTTACATCTTTGGATTATTGCCAGAGTCAGTCTAGACTGAACTACACAGTATTGTACATTCTAAAGAATTTTCAAGTCATAACTGGAATCAAATAATTAGAATATTGGTTGTTTCCAATTATTTATGAATAACTGATAACAATATAAATATAATAAACATGTTTAAGAATTAATGATTTATTTATTTATTTCCAATATTTCTTCAAAAATTGTACAATATAATACAAAATATGAAAGACCTACAGGAGGCATAAATGTCCATATATAAGTTGGTCCTTAAAATTAATTTTTTACTTATATGTCAATACTTTTACAAATTGTATCTCTCAGTACTATTATTATAAAAGTTAAATTTAATGGATGTTTAACACAAAAACATTTTAATTTTATAAAATTTATTTATTTATAAAGTTTTTAAAGAATTTGTAAGAACATTATAATAATACGTTTAACATCCTTGATCAATTGTAATACTTGTAGCATAGATTATTTTTGATTTAACATAGATTATTCATGTATTTATCAAATAATTGTGATTACTTTTTCACTATATTAAATATAAAAGTAGTGATCCTGAAAAAAAATCAGTTTAAGTATTTTTACTGATAAATCTGTTTTCCTCATTTAATTTTTATAAATATAAGAGAAGGTATTTAAAAAGTTCAAAACCTCAAGTAAATTGAATGTTTCAGCAAGCAAGAGGAAGTGCAGTTCCACCACCTCCACCTCCACCTCCACCTCTAAACCCTACTTCTGGAGATCCAGACTATGAAGTGATTGAGTTTCCGGGGCAACAATATTCCAATACTCCTCCCCCTCTTCCAATTAGTCAAAGTAAGTTTTCCTATTTAAAAATATATATATTACTCTAAAAATACATTAACTGTGAATAAGTATTTTCCACAGAAATATATAAAACTATGAAAATATAAAGTTTTAGGTTGTTAAATTTTACAAAATAATCATTGATTTTACATGATAATGATAATAAAATAATCATATTCATTTTATAAAATGAATATTGAAGTCAAATGTTCAAATAATCTTAAAAAAACTATAGATAAACTGTTGTTCTGAAAGGTACTTGTAACAAAAAATATAAGGTTGATATTATTATTACAAAAAACAAAATAAAAGCAAAGGTTCAGGTATATAACTTTGTACAATGTACGGCACAAAGAAATTAACATATTAGAATAAAAAAAATAATAAATAAAATAAAAGTTTAAATTTATATAATATAAATTTTAAAAATTACACTTTTACACTACTTTTTATTTGAATAGTTTTTATACAGTCCAGATATGTATTATAATAATGAACATTCTCACAAATTCATTATCGTAAAAATTTGTTGCTTTGACTTACATCATTCATTCATACCTGCTTGCACATCAAAGTGATCATCAAAGTGCTGTGTAGCTGGCCAGGTCTTTATGTGAAGAAAAGTTGTCATTTGGTGCAAAATCTGGATTGTAAGATGCATGGTCAAACATTTTCTACTCCTTTTGTAATGTTTTTCAGAGCTTCTTCTTAAACTTCATTCCAAAAAGTTCATTTGCAGCACACATTCCCTATTCCAAAAAAATTAAGCCATTGATTTACAGGTGGACTGATGTGTTTCCATGTCATGAACTGTACTTTGTTTTACAATTAAAATGCATATTCCAGTCTCTTCTCCATTAAGGATTGGTCAGAAGGGGATCTCTATCTCTGTTGTACACATTAAGAAATATCAAGAAGGTTACCATCTGCTGAATTTTGTGTTACTCTGTCAAAAATCCATCTTACACAAAACTTAGGATAACGTAACTTCTGGATCATAACTCTGTGCAGTAAGTTACATAAAATTTCAGGTAACTCAAATAAGACTGCCCTTATAGTGAAACAATTATTTTTACTTCTTGTTGCGTCCTGTTACTCTTGGTAAAAGAAAAACCGTTCTTCCTTCTTTTGGATTGTGGTACATTTCAAATAACTAGCAAATAGATTTCCTCTGAAGTCAAAAAAAATGTTTTATTGTCTGTGTGCTGTATAGATGAAGAACATGTGGAAGGCATTTCGTGCTACAATGTTGATCAAATGTAATAATAACATGTAATGTCACTTTGTTGTTTTTCTAGTATTTTAAAAATATATTACCATATATGTTTCATTGATAGTTCTCATATACCTGTTATATTTAACGATGAAGCTAGGTTTGTCACTAGTTTCCCCAAATTTTGTGACAGGGAACATTTCATACTTATGATTAGTAAGCATAGTAACCTGCCATTGGTCATACCACTGTATACAGAGCATATAATTTTTGCTTCACAGTTCATATTTTTTTTTAAAACGAGAGATTTTACTGTTTACTTCAATTGTTCCACATTCCTCTGTGTTGTTTTTTAAAACCACACATACAAAACAGTCGCTTTACAAGTGAGGGCCACTATACCAGTTTCATAAGTGCAGTACATCATTATGCTTTAAATAATGCTGCATTAGCATTATATATGATAATACTGCTAGATTAGATTATATTCTAGAGGAAGGGATTTGTTCAACCCCAGGCACTGTGATCAACTGACCTATTGTGCAACTTACCTCTTAAAATACCTAGTTCAGTAGATTGGTGCTCCTAATAAGTTCCAAAAACCCACTGACTAGCTCATACTGCTGAAGATCCCTAGGGTCTTGGAAACCAAAAACCCCTAGCCTCCTACTAGCAAGAGCCTCACAATCATAAATTATGTGACCTGCAGTTTCCTCCTCCTTCCTGCACAATCTACACACTGTTTCTCCGTGGTACACACCCATCCTGTTCATGGGCACCCTCAGACCACAGTGCCCTGTTATGAACCCCATGATCCTCCTGAGTTATGCTCTGCCCAGGACATCTGCTGCCCCTTTGATTCCTCCACAAGGAACTTTGCTTAAGAGACATTTACTATGGGAATGCCCATGAAGGTTGTCCCATCTTACCTGGTGTTGACATGTAATCTACCCATTAATAGCGGACCTGGCCAAAGATAGAGAAATCCCTAAAGCTGGCTCAGATTCGATAAACTCAGATGCAGATCCAAGTCCAGCCAGTCAGTCTGCCTCCTCATTACCCTCAACTCCCCTATGCCCCGAACCCAGTGAAGAGTTACCCGGTTATCCCGGGACAGAATGTCAAGGTTCTTCCTACACTCCCAGACCAGCTTGAACTGTATTTCAGGACCCGCAAGTGCTTTTATTGCTGCCTGACTATCGGTATGAATATGAATACGTGCCTTTTTGAAGCCCTGATTCAAGTTCTCCCGAACACAGTCATTAATGGCCATCACTTCAGCCTGAAATACTGTTGTATGCTGTCCCAGGGTAATTACTTTCTTTAACCCTGGTCTCAGACCATACACCCCAGCACCAGTGCCTGACTTTATCTTAGAGCCGTCTGTATACCATACTATGTCTCCAGGTTTTTCCAACACACGATCTCTCCCCTAAAAGACCAAGTTGACATCAAAGGGTCTAGATACTATGTGCCGTTAACCATCATCAAGATTGGGTTAATCATCAAGATTGGGTCAAAGATCTTGTCTGAGATTCTAGCATGCCCGTAGATAGAGGGCAGCCAGCCACCACCACCCTGCAGTCTGTAAGTTGCTTTACATGTCTCACCCATGATAAAAAGGTCAATAGGGGGAAATCCAAGAATGATCTCCATGGCCGCCGTTGGCACAGTGTCCATACAGCCAGTGATACATAGGCAGGCCAGCCTCTGCAACTTATTCAGAGACTCTCTGGCCCCCCTCTGCTCGACCTTAGTCCACCACACAACAGCACCATAGCACACCACAGATCTAATGATCCCAGTATAGATAAACTTCATCATTCCTGGTCTCACTCCCCATGTTTTGCCAACCATTCTTCTAACTGCCATTAAAGACTTATTAGCTTTCCCCATGATGCGCCCCAGATGAGCATTCCAGGTTAACTTAGTGTCCAACACCAAGCCTAGATACTTCACCTTGTTTGCAACTGGAATTGTCTCCCCAAAGAGCTTGAGTCATCCTAAATGTGGGGTAATCCTCTTTCTTGTAAAAGGAACCAGAGTAGTTTTTCTGCGGTTAACTCCTAAGTTCTCCTGACTATACCAGGTTTCCACCAGTGATAAGGCTCACTTCAAGAGATCTACCACTGTATTACCATGCTACCCCTGGATTAGCACCACTAAATTGTTGGCATATCCTTGGGTATAATATCCCTCTGACGAGAGAAGATTCACGAGTGAGTCCACCACCAGGTTCCATAAGAGAGGGGATAAAACACCCCCCTGTGGACAGCCCCTGACAACCTCCACCACAACCTCTTCTCCTAGTGCTTTAGCTACAACTGACCTCCCATGCAACATGTCCCCCACCCAGTCAAGATTGATACGCATATTGACTGACATGTAGAGGAATCATGTCCCCTCTGACATATCTATCTACCAATTTCTCTAATATCTTCAGAAAGAACGAAGTCAAACTGATTGGCCTAAAAGCCATAAGATGCTCACCCCGGCTTAGGAAAAAAGACTACACGGGCCGCTTTCCGCCCCAGAGGTACATACCTAGTGGCTTTGCTGGCCTGGTACAATCTGCACAGAATAACAGCTATAGGCTCTCCTCCATGCTGCAAAAGTGACGGAAAAATTCCATCAGGACCAGGTGACTTGAATGAGTGAAAGGCATTAATGGCCCATCTGACCTTATCCAAGTCCTCAACTTGGTTTGCGAATTTCCAATCTCCCCTACTTGGCCTCCTATAAGGAACATCAGACACTCGCTCCCTTCCTACATCCCTGACCACAGAGTCAGGAAAGTGTTCTCTGAGTAGGACTTCCAAGGTGTCCTTTCCAGTTGTTGTATACTCCCCATTAGAACCAACTAGCATCACCATAGGGTTCAAAGGGTCCAAGGCTAGGACCTTGTGAAGTCGTGCCCCTTGAGAAGTACGAGTGACCTCCCCACAGAACTTCCTCCACGAGTCCCGTCTCGCTCTTTTTAATGCCTTATTATACTCGGTCAGGGCCCACCTATAGGACTCCCATTTACCGTAGCGCTTGGCCAAATTGAACAGCCTTCTAACCTGTCCCCTTTGCTCAGAAAGTGCCTGGGTCCACCATTTAACATTAACCCCAGCAACCTTTTTCGTAAGGGGACAATTCTCATGAAAGGAGTTCACAACTATCTCCACCAGTCTTTCAGCTGAGTACTCTAATTCATGCAAATTACTTATCAGCCTCCTAAGATCCCTAAGGTCAGCCCTAAGCTTTTCTTCATAGGCCCCCAATCTAGTATTCCTAGGATTTCGATAAGTGTTTACTGATCTGTTTATCACCCCGAGATCCATGATGATGTGCCTATGATCCGACATGGACGGCTCTGTAGACACACGCCACATTCCCAATGCAGCATGCACGCCCTTGGTCCTCAGAGTAAGATCTAAAACCTCATTTCTAGCCTTCGTTATGAAGGTAGGTGCATTACCTTTATTAAGAATATAAATATTACTTGCTACAATAAAGGAAAGCAACTGCTCACCTCTAAAGTTATTGTTACTGCTCCTTCACACCGTGTGATATGCGTTGACATCCGCTCCAACAAGCAGCTCAACTGCTCCATCACCAAAAAGCTCCACCACCCTTCTAAAGCTGATGGGCAGGAAGCTATCAATTTCCTCGTGTGGGAAGTAAGCAGAGGTCATTACAACCCTTCTGCTCCTAGATCCCAAACGTAGCTCTGTACTAACTGCAGTGCAATCCCTGGAACATAAAGAAGATAACACAAATATCTCAATATTATTCCTAACAAATATGCAGGTTCTAGACCTAGCGGCTGATTGGTCATATATTAACTTACCTCCGCCTATGGTCAGTCCTGCTATCCTGCCTCCCGTCACCTATGGTTCTTGAACCAAGGCAAGGTCGGCTTCACCCTGCTCAAACATCCTCCATAAGGCAGCAGTTGCCTCCTTACTGTGATGGAGATTGACTTGAACAACTCTCATCCTTTTTGGAAGGAAGAGATAGCTGCTGCCTTTTCTCTCTGCAGTCGGTGCCTTTGCGCTCCTGAAGGACGTTTGACAGCCCTGTTGTCTCCTAGGTCTACCTTTTCAGATCCCCCCAGAAACACAACTACCATCGGAAACAGATACAGTATTGGCAGCCCCACAGTCGGCTCCAATACAACACTGGTGGATTCAACAGGATTACTGACTATACTTTATTGGACTGTTTGTTCCAATTATTGACATATTTTGAACAATTTCACCATCACTGATGAGATTACATTTAAGAAAATTCTATGAAAATAATTTTTAGAATTTGAATTATATTATTATTTTGAATTATAATTATAATTATAATTGAATTATAATTTGAATTATTTAAAAATATTATTGAAAATCTTTATCATTTTGTAATATTTTTTTAACTTTTTTACAAAAATAAACAAAAATATGTTTTCAAACGGAAATAACTGAATTATAACAAACAGCATTCCAAAACAATGTTGTTGTCTATATATTTTGTTAAAGTCCAATTATTCATTAATGATCCACATTGTACAAAACATATTAAAAGGTCAAATGATAAAATTTAATTTTTTTAATGACTTTTTACAACAGTAGTCTAAAATACAACATAATAAATGGGAATTTTTTAAAAAGTAGTTCTGAGTTTAATGGGTTAAATCCAATGAAAAGATAACAAGTAAACTGTTAAGGTTATATATTTATTTAAATAATTAACAATGCATATGATTACCAAGCAAACTGATTTTCAGAGTTTATGTATTTCCTTTGGTCATTTAATGTAATTATGACTAATTCATCAGACAAAATTCACAAAACGCACTTTAAAAGTATCTGATGGCGCTGAAAAGTCTGTAGTTCACAAATAAATGAACTGCTAAAAAAAGTGAAGACTGGTTGTAGAGTTATGACCAGTAATACTATAGTACAGTATTACTACAGTTATTGTACAGATGTGACTTAGGTGACTGACCATTATTGTTTTAACATAGTGCGTATTTTTATAGACAAACCAAGAGGGGATGGCCGCCGATGTGATCTTTGTGGTTCATCTGCTCCAAGTGTGCGGTGCGAAAAGTGCAATCAACAGAACTTCTGTTTATCATGTGATGATATGTATCATAGACATCCCAAGCGACAAAGTCATGTCAGGAAGGTAAATTTTAAATAAAAAAGATTTTATATTCTATAAAATAGCTTTTACTTTCTACCAAAATGTTGGAATTTAAAGGTTTTTAAAGAAGTCCTACATTTGTGGAATTCAGTTTTATACAAATAGAGAAAGTAAAAAATTATGTAAGGTACAGGGTATTTACTAGGAATCACATGATTTTCAAGAAGCCACATATTTTTAAATTTTGAACAAAAAATTTATTTTTTGTTTAAACAATGTGTTCTACAAACTCAGAATTTTAAGAAAATCTTACAAAAAATTAAGTAGCAAAAATAACATCCCATAGATGGCGCCGTTCCAATTGAACACGTGTTTCCAGATGTGCTCCGAAGTTACGCATTGAATCTTGTAACAGTTGTAACATTTCTCGTGGAATGGCTTGGATTTCTCTTCAGATGGCTTCCTTCAACTCTGGTAATGTGCTTGATTTTTCATTGTAAACAGTAATTTCAAGAATCCCCAAAGGAAAATTTCCAAAACGAGAGATTACTTTTACTGGGAAAGCTTGTCAGATACGTTCCATCAAAATTCAAGCAGTGTGGGCCTTATATGAATGGAACTTGAGGTCTTTAATCAAAATGTTTGTTACCGTAGAGGGAGGAATGCGGAGATTTGAGACTCACTTCCTTAGCAAATGGGTAGGGCTCCCCAACATAGCAACGCGCACATGCTCAACATTCTCAAGCGTATGAGTTTTTTTTATTAATGATCCCATTGTGTTCACATTATGCATCCACCTCAAAATTGTGTTATGATCCGCAATTGGCTCACGTGGCAGTATTTTGAAGCGCCGGCAAAAGTATCGTTAGACCGGCAATATATTTTGTGTCTCTGCTTGGGTTTATTGTTGTATAATACTGCTTTGTTTGTTAACATATTAATAATGAATCCCGCCGATTGCGATATCTGTAATTCGATTTTTAAATGCAACAAATGTTCGCCCTTCTGAAATTCTCTGACAGTTTGTATAAGTTTATGAGGAAGTTATAACAAATGATGGCAATGTGCATAAGTGGAGCACACTTTTTAATGAGGAAAGGACGAATGTTCATGATGAAGAACTATCCAGATAACCTACTGTCTTGAATGAAGACACTAAGGGTTGATGAGGAAATTCATAAAACAGGCGCTTCACTATTGAAGTGCTTTATCAAAAATTTCTGCAAGTTTCAAGATCAGTAAATTAATAAAACTGTGTCTGACAAACTTCGATACTAACAAATTTGTGCAAGATGGTTGCCAAAAATGTTGACAGAGGAACACAAAACCAAGTGTATGGCCATATTCGTCATTTTTGGAGCGCTATAAAAAGAATGGTGACGAGTTCTTGAGTCACATATTCACTGTTGATGAAAAATGGATTGCTTATTACACTCCAGAAACTAAATGATAATCCAGTGAGTGGCATCATTCAAATTCTCCAACAAACCATGAAAATTCAAACAAAAACCATCAACATGGAAAATCATGGTCACAATTTGAAAGACGTTCTGCTGATAGACTTCCTGCCAAGAGGAATGACAAAAAGTGCTGAAAAGTATTGTGAAACCTCATTAAAGCTTAGGTACAGTATTCAAAATTGTCTGCAGGGGCTATTTTCAAGTGGCATCATTATACTTTATAATGACAAGCAACCTCTCGTTTTGCAAGGACTAAGATGCAATTGGCAAACTTTTGATTTGAATTACTGGACCATCCATCATACAGCCCAGATTTACCAACATCAGATTTTCACATTTTTCGAAATCTTAAGGAAATTCTTGAAGGAAAGCGCTTAAACAATGATGACGTATTGAAAGAAACTGTTATTGAGTAGTTAAATGGACAGGCAGTAGAGCTCTTTGAAGATGATATTCAAAAACTTGTGCAACGACTTAACAAGTGTTTAGATACTAATGGAGACTATGTTGAAAAGAAAAAAAAAAGTTCATATCTTCATTTCTAATAAAAGTTGTGTTTATAAATAAAGTTTCTCTTATATAAATTATAAAATATAATAATAATATAATAACAACAATATTATAAATATAATACAAATATTATAATAATAAGTAAATAATAAAATATAATAATAATATAAATATAATAGTATAAGTATGGTTCTTACTTAAAAAATAACCCTTGTATATTAAAGTTGATTCTTTTCATATTAACAGATTAGCTACATTCATATTTTGTTTTTTAGAAAATTGGCCTAAGATATATCTTATATATATATATATATATATATATATATATATATATATCTTTTGATACTTTGGATCCTCCCAGAACAGCCATAAACACATAGGTTGGGAGCCAGCTTTTACGAGCGCTAAAACTAAACCAAAGTTAACTAAATTTCCCAAACATAATACCATCTAGTAAAGACTGCGCGATTACTAAGTTAAAATAAAGGTAACACTATAAACTCTTAAGGAAATCACTGCATTATAAATCAAGGGGTCACTGCACTGATGTTAAAACCAAATCTGACTGCCATTTGAACCCTTTTTCTGCCAAAGACCAAAGTCAGCACCCCTTGAGGCCAAAACTCAAAGGTCCGTGCTTAAAGAAATAACATAGTACAAATCAAGATGGCTGTCAGTTTGGAGTTCCATCAACATGTGCACCGGCACCAAGAGTCAAACAGACAGTGGCTTGCATAACCTTGGAAAGTCGGTGGGGAGCTCATGCATGTGCATGGTGCAAGTTTGTTAAAAAACGTGATTTGACATTATATTATTATCAGTACAAAAACTTAACAATATTCTTATTGTGCAAAATTATTACAGAAAATTAATTTTATTTATTACTTTTAGACCTTGGATTCTTCACGACAACAAACGATACGCCCTCCACTTCCACCAAAGGGAGAACCCAATTCCGCTCCTGTACCTCCACCCCGTAGAAACAAACGTGGAGGTCGCCTTCTTACGCCTGGTCCCCCAGATCAGGTACATATAGTTTATTTGAAAGTATTTTTCAGGTACCAAATTGTTCCTAAATAATAATAATACTAACAAATTAAACAAAGCTCTACAGTTGTTTCATTTTTTTTTTAATTGTATATGTAGTAACAAGATTTATCATTGTGTTTTACACTAATCCTGCAAACAAAGAAAAAAATTTTCATTTTATTAACTGCAAAACAAGCATTTTTTTCTTAAGTGCGTATAAACTAAAGATAATAATTTATTTTATTTCTTTACTATCCAAAAATTAGCTCATTCTGTTTTTACAATTAAAGAGCTGTTAAGTACATAGGGTTTTCGCTAATGAGTTTAGGAAAAGTTAATTTTGCATTTTACGATTAGAAGTAAAAATGGAAGGATTGAAGGAAAGAGGGAATGCAAAATTTTCACACAAAAACTGGCCTCACTTTTTCTAGAAATGGTCCTATTTTTTATATTATTTATTTATTTCAAATAAAGTATCTAATTTTCAATGACACCTCTGATTTTTCAATAAATATCCTATTTACTAGGTTTGTTTTCACTCCAAATAATTGTTTGCTTTTTATTGTAATTTTAATATAAAATGCTTATTACAGTAAAAAGTTACCACCTTTCAATGTCACATAAATATTTTAAAATACTAATATGCCTGTAAATTTATATATAATTTTAAATAACTACTAGTGCTAACATGTGGTATTATACTAATATTTTTGTACAATTTATTTTATAAAATGGTTATTTAATGAAATTTGTATTCACTTAAATAGTTTTACTAGAAGTACTAACACTTTTTGCAACACAATATTTTAATGCAATTTTCCATTTTTTGGACTAAAAAATAAAATGTGTAATTTGAATCATTTTTTTGTTAACTATATATATAAGATCACATGGCACACTACTGAAATCATATCTCAACATTCATTGTAAATTATGTTTGCATTTTGTAAATCTCATTATACAGGTAAAGAAGACTTGGTCAAGACGAGAATCAGGTAATGTTTTCTCTATTATTACATTTTTAAATTTATAAAATTACTACCATAAGTAATTTATTGTTTTATTGTTGCTTATAGAAATATTTTTTCTTCCAATAAAAAGTGTCATACAATTTTAAATGTATAGTAATTGGTATTTATGAATAAAAAGTTTATTTATAGTTATCATACTTTGTTTAAAAATTATTAAAAAATTGTTTAAAAATATCATTTGTATTATAATATCAGTTTAACAAACTATATTTTTTATAACTCTATGTGTTTGGTATTCCAAATAATATAGATACATTACAAGGATAATTTTACACAAAACCTACAGTAATTTTCAGATTTTCTGAATTTATACAATGATAAGTGGTTTCTTCCATTATTGTAATTCATATTATTCAACTTTAGTTTTTCTACAGAATATTATGTTAAGCAATATGGTGATTTGGAGTGATTATGGAGTAGTATCATTTTATATTTATTTTGTAGTTTATTTTATTCTGAAGAAACAACTCAGATAATAATTACGTTTAAACAAATTACTCAAATATAATGTTACATTTTTACATAATCTGACTTGAAATATATACATTGATCAATTTTAATAGACATACAGGCATTGGGAGGTATAAGTTATGATAATATTCCCTCAAACCATGTACTGTACACAATTAAAGCTAAAAACCAATATATATGAAAAATTATATCTAAAGTAGCTTATTGCTGATTGATCACTGCCTTTTTTTACTTCCCTGTTATTCTACTGAACAAATATTTCTCTTTTGTTAGTTTTATTTTTCTCTATTAAGTATTAAATTTGTTCTTACTGTTTGTGTTTACATTAGACTGACTGCTAATTTCAAATAAATGATGCGGAAAACATTCTTAGTTTTTATATATATATATATATATATATATATATATATATATATATATATATATATATATATATGTGTGTGTGTGTGTGTGTGTGTGTGTGTTATACAAACATGTATACATTGTATCCTGTAAACTGTAAATATACTCCATCAATAACAAGAGGCCTGGCCATCATTGCCAACTTATCAGAGTAAAACTATTGGTAGTTAAATCTAAATTATTGATAAATTTACTGTAGACAAGACTTTTCTTTCACTATACTCTCAATCTGGACTTGGATCCGTGATTTTGTGAACAAGGTTTGGTGTAATTTTTTAAGTTTTGTTTATATATAAATTATTATAATTTATAACATTATTAATTGTATACTTTATTATAACTAATTTATAACTAATAATTAATAACTTCTAACAATTTTATTTATTATTTTTATGTTCTTTATGAAGTTTAATAAAACATTCACAAACTAGTTCCAATACAAACACACTTACACTTACAATAATTCCAAAAACCCAAAGAAAAAATACACCTTGAAGGCTTTTTAATGTAAATGCTTTTCTACTACATTCATCTTCAGTTTTCAGAAAATCAATGTCTTTTGTCAGATTGTATGCCATATCTATTTCTAACTTTTCCAGTAAACCTGTTTCCAATGTATTTTGTATCACTTTGTCTAATTGTTCCAACAGAATATGACCTTTAGTGGTTTTTATAGTCACAGGGAAAATGTACAACATTCTTGAAAGTTTATTAATGTTCAAGCGGTATGCCAATTTTAAGAAATCAGTTCTTTTCCATTCCTCCATTAATGACACATTTTTGTTTTTGTCAATGTCCTTCATTACCTGAAGAATATCATGGCATGGAGAGAATTCCAAATATGTAACTTGATCTTTGAATTGGTAAGTGAATGGTTTCACACAAAGTTTTAACTTTGATTGTCGTAAACTTTCAAAGCTTTCAATTGGTTCTTCAAGTGGCGGATTAACCAATTCGGTAAATATTTGTTGTTGGTATAGACTATTAATGTGCATAGTATAGACAGACCAAGCAATGAAAGTAACCAACAAAGTGTTCGTCTTAGGAGTTGTTTCTATAGAGACTTTTAAAGCGATACTCACAAATATGAAGAAACAGTGAGAAAATGAATTAAATACTTTGTATTCATTCTTTTGTTGGATGCACAGTTTGTAAAGTATGAAGAAAACTATTGAATTCACTACCAACATTACAAAAATTAATATCCATAAAAATACTGGAAAAACATTTCCAATTAATTTCCATTCTGGAATGAATTTTGGATATGGTACATAGACAGCATATGAGTCGAAAGTATAATACTGACTGAAATCGATTTGGAAAAAGTATGGTTTGTTTGGGGGGAAACCACCTATAACAAAATCAGACAGGTGATTTACAATTTGTGTTAATATTCCAATTTGAAATCTATTTAAATTTAGATCATCATGGTTGTAATTTAATGGTGATTCAAAACTAATTGAAAAATTATGGCTTCTTGCAAGGGTCTTGATGAATTCTAATTCTAAACCAGAAGTAAACTCAAATTTGTTAGTCATCTTATTTATTTCTCCAATAGCGTAAGGAGCGAATGGTACAGTTGTTGCCAACAACGGACAACCATGAAAATCTTTTGGAGCTGAAAAGTTAAATATATTAATTTTTGAAATTGAGTGCGGTGTTAATCTTTTAATAATCAAATCTCTTTTATCACATATATATTTGCAAATGTTTTCTTTTGAGTAAGGCAAAGCTGTGATTATATTAATATTATCTGAGGTAAAATCTGTAAGTATTAGAACTGTTTTGAAAACATTCAATTGCCACAGGCTATTTATAAAATTTATTGTAAATTTGTCATCATAGTTAATACTTTCTCTTGTAGGTAACACTATAAAAATAAAACATCCTCTAGGGTTCCAAGATCCTGGGTATTGTTTTAGTATATTCCATTTAGAAGTAGTTTCTTTCAGAATAGTGTTTTGGTCGAGGTATACAATATAGTATGCAGTTCTTGTTATTGTAACTGGTAATGTATAATCACTTTGGTTGTTAGAAGTAATAATTTGATATTTCTGAAATAGGTTCTTCAGATTTTGTTTGTAATAACATTCAATAATTGTGTTTTTATACAGTACTTGAGGAAATATTAAATGTAAAATCTGTCCTTCATGGAAATATTTATCTGTGATTTTTTTAACATAATCATTCATTAGATTTATTCTTGGATCTATTGAAAAATTTTAAATATCTCTGTTTGGCTACAAAAGGTGTAATTCAACATGTAGCTAGTTGAGATAATCAGTAGTTTAAACATTTCTGTAAAACAAAAAAGCAATTCCTGCGTTAATTAGTTTTGAATTTCTGAATTCTGAATTAATATTAGTGTGAATTATTTCTAAATGAAATTTAAAATTTTTGCAAAACATAGTTGTTATATTAATGAAATTGAAATGAATTTATGAAAAATAACAATATTTAAAAACATCATGTAAAGAAATATTTTGTAATTAAAATACAATGTTGTCATCTGACCAATGTAAAATTTATACTTTTAATTTTACATTTTTTATTAAAATTTGTCATCATTATTATTTTAAGTTTTAAAATGATGTTGAAAATACAAAAATGAAATAAGCAAGGTTAATTTTTGTACTTTCAAAGAAGCTTATAAATTAAATCAGATTTTAACATTGATTATGAACACACAAAGAAAGTCAGATAAAAAGTTATGATTTTTATGCCTGATAGAGTAAAAAAAAATGGACAGATAAGAAAAAGATGGACATGTTGTAGTTCAACATGTCTATGTTTTTATTACCAAAATTAATTTTTGTGCTACATTTGAATCAAACCTACGTTTGGACCATTAAACTGGACACCCTAATTTAAAATGTTGAACTCTTTTTTTAACACTATATATTTATGAATATATGCAGTATTCTACAAAAAGGTTAAAGTTAATGATTTTCTATCACTCATTTATTCCTTATCAATTTACAAAGGTTTCAAAATGTTCTGTAAAAAATTTTACTTTCTTATAGGATTTGTGGAAACAAAATGGTGGAAAATAATAATGATAATAATAAACACCTATTAAACAAAGTATCTTCAGGTTTTGAGAAAAACTTGCATTGTTAAAACAAAATATAATTTTAAAAATTCATAAAACCATTTAAAAAATCCATTGAAATATTATGTTATCTGAAAAAGTTCCCCTTTGATAAATCTCCAATCTTCATCTCCTTCATTATCATTTCATCTCCTCATCATTATTGACCTATGGATAGATAGGTCCTTTATGGATTAGATTGACCTTTATCCTTTAAATAGAACCACAAAAAAAAGTCTCACAAAGTAATTTTCCAAAACTCACTTCAAAGCTAATCCAAAAACTTACTTCTGAAAATCTAATGACATTAAAGATTTTTATTTAATAACGGAATTTTCAAAGTGAGGTGTAGCATTGTCTTCTTGAACACATTTTCCAATCTACCTCTTTTCTGGAACTTTTAATGAAGGCAGTACTTGTAAACTCAAGACTTGTTCATACCTTTTCTACTCACAGTACATTTGGAATGTAATAAGTAAAACACCATTTACATCTGGAGTGTAATAAGTCATCATTGACATTCACAGCCACTCAAACAGTAAATATGCCTTTTAATAATATTTTTGTTCTAATAATTACAATTCCTAGCCACAAATAATAACAACCACAGTCACTTAAACAGTATGTCCTTATAATGTGTCATAATATTTACAAATACAATTAATTATTCAAACATCCAATACCATCACTGAATTAAACTTGAAACAATTTGATTATTATAGTCAAGATCAGACTTATGAAATTCAATAATGCAAGAACTTAACTTCGCTTTTCTGTCCAGTAAATTTCAATAACATTATTGACTCAATGGTAAAATGAAAGCTTTGAAGGTTGCAACCCAATTTAACTTCTTATTGGTTAACCCTTATAAAAATGCTTTAGTTTTTCTATTTAGTGCATATGCCATACATGTATCAAATTTCAGTTTTCTATGATATTGGGAAGTCAAAGAATTAATGATGATGATTAATGAGTATCATGATTAATTATGAGAATTAATGATGTCAGTTAATTAGCAAGTGAGTGAGTGAGTAATGGCTTTTACTTGCTTTTTATTAATATAGATATAGGTGCACAAACTATGTATATATATATATATATATATATATATATATATATATATATATATTATTGGTGCACAAACTGTATGATTTGTACACTTGGGGTTACTGTGAGTATCTAATGACATAAATAGTTTATAGCATAAAATGTGTATATAATTGAAAATAATTTTTTTAGATTTTCAGTACTTTAAAAATACTTGCCACAGCAACAAATATGGAATCCAAAAGACACTCTTGGTGTTAATATGTATACCTTTGAAATTATAAATAGTTATTGCCACACTGTTAAAATTGTTAGTCCTGCTTCCTCTGATTCATCATTTATTAGTATGCCATATCCAAAATTTGGTTGAATAAAGATAATGATATAGGTCTAAATCAATATTCCCTCAATGGTATAATGTAATAATAATCGCTACATATGACATCTCTCTGACAAATTATAGACAAAATTTTCCAAAAACTAATAATCCAGTAATTGACTGTTTTCTGATCCAAATTCTTTGCCAGAGCACCAATTAACTTGAAATTTTGGCAGTAATTAGAGAATATCTGAAAGACGAAAATAAATAAAATGCCAATGCACTATTATACCCTGGGGGTGGATGCCACCTCTTCTCGAAGTTAAAATTATTACATTCAAAATAAATGCATTAATCGATAGAGAAATGAATTCTGAGCTAAAATTCTCTTAAGTTCTTTATAAATCTTTAAATGAATTCTCTAAAGTTTTTTTGTTGAGTCAATATTTTTTGAGTTATTTGTGATTGAAAATGCTCATTTTTCATCAAAAGAGTGCAGGGGATTGAAATTTTTCAAATAAATAACTCAAAACTCTTTTAACAAAAAAATAATTTCAAGCAAAAATGAAGCTTACAAAAAAACAAAGAGATTTTTTTTATATCTGTAGAAGCAATACAAAACGAGATATATCTCACTGAAGATGTCTTCTTGCTTGGTAAAAATTTAAGTGTAAGTATTCAATATTAAATAACTGAAAATTAAACAATTTCTTTGAGAAATGCTTTTGTAGAATATTTTTCAAAGCAGTTGAAAAGACTTTAAAATAAGTTTTTGTAAAAGTCTTTAGCATAAAAACTAATAGAGTTATGATTAAAATAAAATAGTTTCTTTGTTCTGTTTTTTAAAAATTTTGCAATGTCTTTAACGGAAGAATTGAAATTAAACTTAGTCCATTTATAATTTGCTGTACTTATGTATTAAAAGAAGTTTGACCAGTTAAGAATAAATACTTGTGAAAAAAATTTGATTTAAATTAAAATGATTAATTTCTTAACAATTTTTATTTTTTTAAAAATATTTTGAAAAGTAAAAAAGATACATAAAACGTAGTAGATTCCCAAAATTTAGCATTTTTTTACTGATTATTTTGGTATTTTTTATTTCTCTAGGATGAAAATTAATTGAAATAAAACTGTTCAAAGTCTGTACTTGAGTGTGGGGACAAACGTTTTGAGGCATTTAAACTCAAAAATCTAAAAAACTAAGGGCTCAAAGTAGTTGAAATTAAAGTGACTTATAGACCTTGAAATTTCCTGCAAAATTATTTTTTGGAGCAAATAGATAGCTTAAAAATTAAGGTAGTTATCAGTAAGAAACCAGTTGTTAGAAGGGGTGGTTACTAAGGATTACAACGTTATAGTACATCATAATTATGTTTAGAACATTGAGAAATGTTTAGGTATTTACAACATTTCTACTGTTAAAATACTTATATTTACAGTTTGGAAAATTTATGTCGTAAGGGGTTATTTCTAAGGTTGGTACGTTGCAATAATGAATCATAAATTATATATTATTGATTATTATATTATAAATTATAAACTATGTAGGGATTTCAGTTCATTATAAATGTCCAATTAAAACATGTTAAGCTGTTTAAAACCAATTATCTTTTAAATTTCATTATAAGGGGTGGTTTCTAAGGATTGCAGCATAGCACATCATACATTATGTTTAGAACATTGAACAATTTATTATATATTTACAACATTCCTACCATTAAAATAATTATATTTATACTTTTCACAATTTATATTATAAGGAGTAGTTTTTAGGGATTGAAACATTACAATAATCATACATTATATTACTGTGCACTAAACAGTATTTATTTCATAAATTTATAAAAATGATTTTAACCTTAAAATTACTTATATCTATACGTTTCAGAATTTGTATCATAAGGGATGGTTTTTAAGGGTTGAAACATTGTAATGAATCATACATTATTTAATAAATTATCAAGGGATTTTAAATTATTATATTTTTTTGTTGTTATTTTAGGGTGAAAAGCACATTGAGTCTATTATCGCCTCCTTAAATATAAGTGTGAGTGTAAAGTGTTAAAGTCATAAGAGTAGTGTTGTCAGTGTAAGTGTGTGTTAGACTCGGGTACTACGAGGGACATCTAAATCCTTTTAATAGGTGCAGCTGGTCTGCACCCCCTGCGGGGTTAAATTATTATAAATGCACCATCCAAAATTTAATGCATCATTAAAATATACATCAGAAAACTAATTTTTTTCTTTTATTACATCATAAGGGGCGGTTTCAAATGGAAACTTTTTTTTGGCTAAAAACCATTAAGGTTATCATCACCGAAATGAAAACATTGTACACATCATTAATTATGCTGCAGGTCATAGAACAATATTAATTATAAGCATTTAAACATGATTTCAGGGTATACCATCTTAAATCTATTGTTTCTTAATTTTCTGACACAAGGTTCAGTTTTCACTCTCCCCCCAAAAGCACCTATTAGGAATATATAGATTTTGATGTAGGGGGTAATGTAAGATTAATATCAAATTTTCATGAAAATCAATGCTTTAGCAAAGAATTCTGAGGCTATTTTTACCGACTCTATTTTTACCGACTATAATAATATTGATTATATTGTATAAATGAACATTTTTTAAATGAAAATACTAGAAGTAAACACTGTATTTTACTGAAGCCAAAGTTCATGTTAATAATTATAATTAAAAATTTAAAAATTTAATTAATTTATTTAAAAAAGTAAAAATTATAATTTTAAAAAAATGATAATTAATGCAGACTTTAAAAATGTGGTGGAGAAATGAAATTATAATTTACATTAAAATAAAAGTTTTGATTTTGAATGGTTAAATTTTGGTCTTATATAAAGATTCATAGTTCAAGTGTCAGGTTTGAATTTTTTTTCAAATTTGGCACAATCAGTTGTTATGCATCTTCAAACATGACCAGAATTGGATCAAAATCGCAGACAAATTTTGAGAAGTTATGTTGATTTCAGTTTTTTCTAAGCTATTGGACTAGAAGAACAGTTTATATATATATTTCATTTGTATTGAAATTATTATAGAATACCAACTTCATTTATCCATTTCTAATGCCTATTTTGAAAAAAAATATTCTTAACTTTTTTGTAATTCCAATTTTTTTTTTTTTGTAAATGGCTGAATCAGAATTTTTTAATAATTATTTTCATGTCTTTCTGTAGTGTGTGCATGCATAAAAATCTCATATAATTTGTGTTTAAACAATATTGGAAAGTACTTTGGTTTTTAATATTAATATTGTTTTGATTTTTTGTTTTACTTCGTTTTGTACATTTATTACATAAATCTCAGTTTTACTATTTCTAATTTGGTTAATATAAAATCAATACTTTATTGACATTTTTTAATGCATAACATCATTAGGTTGAATATGATTTGTTTTCGTGTTGGGTATTCCTAATTTCATTGAAGTTGATTTATTTGTTAGTCTCTTTGCTAGATAAATAACTGAGTTTAAATTATAACGGAAAGGTAAAATAAATTCAGAAAGTAAAAAACTCAAGTATCGTAGTAGTAGTTAAATAGAAAATAATTGGTGTTTAGATCTTATAAATTGAAAAAGCACACACATTTCATTATTGTATTATCTCCTTTACAGAACTGATTGAAAATAAGAAGGTAACTTATTCAAAATATTATCTTTTTAAATAATAGATAATTTAAATAATTTTAAAAGTTTTCTGTCTTAAGTTTCAGTTTAACCTTTACTGTTGAAATTATTTAGTATTGACCAAAAACAATGTAAGTAATAAAATATGAATCCTAAATTATATGAATTAGTACATTGTTAATATTCATTTATACATACTGAGTTTATTCAAAAGTGGGTTTTGATAAACTAAGATTGTGCAAAAAATACATTTCCATTTGTAAAAAAATATGACAGTCAGGATTAATTTATGTATTCAATAAAATCTGAAAATTTCATACAGATTTTAAATCTGAATATGATGGTAAAATCAAATTTTTGTGCACAATAGTCGGATGTTAAACACACAAAAAAAAAATCAAATTTTTAATAAGGATGAGATAAAAATGTTACATTTTTTAAGATTTTGTATGACCACAACTTAAAATGAATCATGGTCAGATTTTACTTAGTAACAAACTTTAGCTGAAGTATTTACGTTTTACAAAAATAAATGTCACATTTGGTTTTATTTTGTGTATTTAAATGTTTATTTATATGATATTACTCAATGTTGTTAGTTTTTGAACATTTTTTAAAATCATAACAGTAAAACAACTATTTTTGTACACTAGTTAGTGATTCAAAAATATCTTCAGTGAAGTAAGTGGAATAAAAAGCATTTCATTAAATATTCAGCTAGTGGTAGAACTCCACAAAGAATTTAATTTGTGGGAAATACAAAATTTTTAAACAGATGTTAGCAGCTCTGAACAAAGTTTGAGTAATTTGGGAGTTTGTGGATAATGTTCACAGTTGATTGCCATGCAAGTATCATGGAGCAGTGTTGTTCACTATATTATATAGTCTTGAAAACATGTAATTAAGATTGCTATATTGTGACAATTTCACAGATATCTTTGAAAGATTTATTTACTGAAACAACAAGTGGTTGAAGCTGGCTCGTCATTTCACTTGGAATCAATACCAGATTACATTTTTTAATTTTTGTATTATTTTTAACTTTACAGATGTATGAACTTTAAATGAAGTTATTGGGATTCTACAGGGCTCAAACTGCAAATTTCAAATGTCATTGACCCAGTCGTTCATTATATGCTGTCATTAATCCATTTTTTGTACACAAATAATTACATAATTGAGAAAAAAATTATCTTTTGGAATAGTTTTCCTGTTAAAAATTATATAAGGTAGCAATTATTCAATTATAAGGCGGCACAGTATGATATGGTGTATTTTTTTCATATTCGTAGTTTTTACTTCTCTAGCACCTTTACAATTCATTTTGTAATGTTGTGGCATATCAAAACAAATAGATGTTTCATCCATATTGCCTACTTGGCTAAATGCATAGTTACACATCTTATGAAGTTCAATAATGTGACACTGGAAGCTCAAAAGTTTTACTTTAAAATAAGGTTGAAATTTTTGACAAGTGGAAGTTCAACACCATAGAGATAATGCGTAAACCTATCATAACAACATTCTATAACTTTAAATAAATTTACCCCGTAATATGTTGCTGCTTCCATTGCTTTCATAGGAATCGTTTGATGCACGATGGGTAGACATTTATAATTAGCATCAATGACAAACTGTAGGGCTACTTCATCAATTGTAGGATAGCATCTTTCCTTTAAATCTGGTAAAACATTTTAATGTAGCTTTACATGTAAAATTGAGTTTCTGTCCTTGTGCATTCTGCGAATATTTGCTTCACTTATTTCTATTCTGCAGCTCTTTTCTTTGAAGAATTTTATATACAGTATTTTTTTAAACAATATAGTTCTCACTAAACAACAAAAGATTAAAATAAAAATACTCATTATTCACTGGTAATGGAAAACAAAATGAAGAATTACAGAGGAGGAGAGTTGTCACAGTCAATATCCTTGCAGCTGTGTGCTTACTTATTGTTCAATTAAAAATGAAATAAATTTCTCTTGGAAGTATGAGAATAGAAGTATTTTTGGATAACATAGTGCCTTTTTGACATCAAGTGTAAGACACCATCAATTCTAAGGCACACCTCATTTTTTTGCGTATCAAAGTATGAAAAAATGTGTATCTCAGAATCAATGAAATATGGTATATAACAAAACAAAAAGTGAACCGGAGATATTTGAACCTGTTCGTGCTACATTTAGAAGAACGTTGTTTGTGTGAAAAAAATAGTTTATCTCTGGAGTATAGTTTAATGATCTAAGTCATCTAGACATTGCAAATCAAGTTTAGAAATTCATTAATAAAATATGGATGTCAGTCATTTTGGGTTTTATGAATTAATTACAATAATTTTTTTTTTACATTTTCGAAATATCAACTTCATTGTTTTGTAACAAAACAAAATTTTCGCTTTTAGCATCAAAAAGCTAGAACCAATAACACCCCTGCCAGAAGTTATTAGATGTGTACTTTCAGCAGGATGGAACATCATCCTTGAAATTTGCTGTGTTTCCAAGGGATATTTATATGCAGTAGAAAGTTCATTGAGTCACAGCTGACTGAAATAGTTGTTTCTTTGTGAACACATCAAGACAGTATTGTATACAAAGTAGTCTTGTAATCCTTCTTTTAGCTTAAGATGAATTAAGGATGAAATATGTTTCTCAGATACTATGTTACAGTGAGCTATATATAAATTTTACAGCAGGTTTACAGATTGTGTTTCTAAATGATATCTTAAAAATATCAATTTCAAATAAAACACACAATTTATAAAACAAAATTTATAACATTAAAATATTAAGTATTTACTTTTTTTTATTTCAAAATGTCCTCTTTTCCAGAAGCATCTTGTCATACTACAAATTTAATTTTTGTCAATAATTTTCCTTTCTCTAATATTTCAGAAATTATGAAACTATTGGTCATTATAGCAAGCTGTATTCTACACTATATGTACTGTGACCAAATAGAGTTAATTAAAAAACATACTACGACAGATGGAAGAATATGTGCAGTGAATGATTATGTTATGAAAATAGCAAATACTTATTTCAATAAAGGACAGATTTTACATTTAATTTTCCTTCAACAAGATCACTATGAGAACACAATCTTTGGAAATGTTCACTGTCTGCAAGATGTGAATAAGCTGTTTAAGATATATCAAATGTTAACTTGCAACATCACATTTAATTATAAATTTGAAAAAACAATAATAAAACCAAAATATTATATAATCTATTTGGATCGAGAAATGGTTCTAAAAGGAATCGCTTCTAAATGGCAAATACTAATACAATACCAAGCCTCTTGGAACCCTAGAGGGTGTTATATCTTTGTAGTTTTGCCTGCTGGAGAAAGTATTAATAATGACAAACAGTTAGCAATAGACTTCTTAAACAGTCTGTGGAACATTAATATCTTTAAAATTGTTATAATTTTTGCAGATTTTAATAGAAAGAATAAAACTGAAATAATAACTGCAACTCCTTACTCAAAAGTAAATCTCTGCAAAAGCTTGCAGAATGCTAGTGATTTGATTATTAGAAATGCAACGAAAATTGATGTTTATAATTTTACTATTCCTAAAAACTTTCATGGTTGTAAAATGTCAGGCACAATCATACCTTATTCACCATATGTTATCGGAAAAATAAATAAAAGCACTAATGAAACTGAGTACACATCAGGTATTGAATTGTATTTGATTATAACTCTTACTAGGCTGTATAATATATCTGTTGAATTTCACACTCCATCCCATATGCTACAAGAAAGTTTGAATATAAACAGGTTGCTAACAGATTTTCGTAAAAATCTCTCTCTCTATTTGGTAGATTTTTGTCTTGGTGGTCTACCTCCATCTTATGATTACCTGACTTTGATTGAAACCAGTCACTACTATTCTTTTGATGCTTTTAGTATCTTTGTTCCATATCCCAAATATATATCAAAGTGGAAATTAATTAGTGAGGCTTTTTCATTGGTTTTATGGTTGATCATATTTTTTATGGTGGTGACACTGTCCTTTATATTTTTCATATTTTATAAACTCAATATTCAAAAGGAAAATGAGCATGTAGTGTTTAATTCTTTCATTACATGTTTCACTTCTTTCATCAGTATTGCTTTAAAAGCATCTGTTACAACTCCAAAGTCAACAAGCTTATTGTTTATTTTCTGTTCATGGTCTGTTGTCACTATGCACTTAAGCAGCTTATACCAACAACAAATTTTCACCATGTTGATAAATCCGCCACTGGAAAAACCGATTGACAGCATTGAAAGTTTAAAGCAATCAAAAATGAAAATTTGTGCAAAAAGTTTTATATATAGTGTAAGAGACCAAAGTGTAGACATTGGATTCATTAATCCATGTGATGACACTCTAAAACAAATGGTAGACATGGATGTGTATAAAAATGTTTCAATTTTAGATGAAATGAAACGTACAGAATTTTATAAAATGGTTTATCACTTAAGATTTAGAAAACTTACTACAATGTATTATTTTTATCACTTGACTATAAATACAGCTAAGGGGCAAATTCTGTCAGAACAGTTAAGCAAGCTGATAAAAAACACAGTAGAAACAGGATTACTTACTAAGCTTGAAATTGAAATGGCATACAATCTGACAAAGGATATTGATCTGAAAAAAAATGAAGCCACAAGTGGAACAAAAGTGTTCAAGTTGACGGACCTGCAAGGAGCATTTTTAGTTTGGGGGTTTGGTATGTTTATTAGTATAAGTGCATTCATATTTGAAATAGTCTACATGTATTTTATAAAGTTTTACAAATCAAGGAAATTGATAATGTAATGCAGAAATATTGTTTAAGTTTTAAAAGTTGTAAAAACAAAACTTGTTATTATATATATATATATATATATATATATATATATATATATATATATATATATATATATATATATATATATATATATAATATATTATATAATATATATAATATAAATAATCTTTATATATATATATATATATATATATATATATATATATATAAAGATTAAACATATTTACATTGCATGAATTACATATATGTATTATTTATTTAAAATATACCCATTATTATTGTGTTATTTATTTCCCAAACCCCCCAAAACTCTTTAATTTTAGGTATTTATACCCAAATGTAACTGGGATTTATTAAAACATTAGCTGTTATTTTCATTGCTGTATATTTGCTACCATAACAGTGAGTTTTCTCATAAAAGTCTAATTCTATATGTAGGAAAATTGTTAGTAAATTTGAAAACATTGATTTTATTTTAACAAACAATGAACCCTATGTATTAATTTATGAAATATACTTGAAATCTAAACTATAGTTGTGTCAAGGTTGTACATGTCCTGTGTAAATATTAGCCAAAGGAAAATAAATGAACTTGTTTAACGATTGAGCTGGTGTATGAGAACAAATTGGTTCTGAGATCATATTTATAGGTTTATAAAACTTACAAAAATATTATCAGTGGCTGTGATTTGGAATAGTCAAGGTAAATAAAAAGTGATTTTGTAGATGTTTTATAACTAAACAAAAGGTTTTAAGAAGACTTTCCAGAATACAAAAAATTAATAAAGTGTTAATTTAAAATATGTCATTGTTCAAAGTTAGAACAAAAAATTATTATTGAACTTATTATTATTATTATATAGATTTGATCTAATTCTTTTTATTTGTAAATTAATGAATTATCAATCAAAATCAAGTGTAAATTAACTTGATTTGGTTAATTTGATTATATATAACAACAGTATTTTGAGGTCTAGATGTAAATAGTATCATAAATAATTAAATAATTTATTGATAATATGTTTAAATAGTTAAAGTAAATTATTATATTAAATGCACTATGCTGTGGATCACTAAAAAAACATCACTATAGATTTTAAGAAAAACTTGTAAAAATTGATTTAGGTAAATTAGAGCAAAATAAATATTGTTAAAAAGTTTAAACTGTAGTATACCCCCATACACGTACATACATACATACATACATACATACATACATACATACACACACACACACACACACACACACACACACACACACACACACACACACACACACACACACACACACACACACACACACACACACACACACACACACACACACACACATTACACACACACACACATATATATATATATATATATATATATATATATATGTGTGTGTGTGTGTGTGTGTGTGTGTGTGTGTGTGTAGTGTGTGTGTATGTGTGTGTGTAATGTGTGTGTGTGTAATTAGACAAAGAACATTAAAATATGTTAATTAGACAAAGGTAATAAAAATTAATTAATATTCAAAGAAATAAAAGTAGGTTAAATTCACTTTAAAACTTAAAGAAAAAATCATATCTAAATAAGTAGATAAAGACTATAATAAAGTAATGTTGAAAATTTTAAAAAATGAACAAATGTGTTTGAACTAATTAAAACTGAAGCATTAATAAAACTCTAAGCAATAAAAAAGTCTTGAATTTTAATTGGAAATTTCCCAGACCATTTAACATAGGGTTACTATTCATGTGTGTGTATTAAAATAATATGAATAAAATGGTGTTTACAAAATTAAAATCAGACTGCAGGATCACAATATATAGAAAATTAGTAGAAAAGTGTACGGAAAATAAAATAAACTGAACTTTGGGACAGCCATTATCACTCGACATGCACAGATGCCTATGAACATGTCAGTTCTGCTCACCCAAGTTAGCCAACTTAATTTCATATAACCAGGAATTTACAATAAATATAAACAAATAATTAATTTACAAATAGAATGAAATAAGGACACAAACTCATTACAGGAGCATAAAAAAGTAGATGCGGCCAACAACAGGACCAAAGGAAAACATCCTAAGATGGGAATTTTGCTTAAAAAGAAATTGCTCAAGAGTATTTCTTTTTTAAAGTTGTAGACTTTGAAGTGGAGAGGAGACAGGAGCCTGAATTTGTTAGTTTGGAGGAACCGACTGTTCAATTTATTTCAGAAATTTTAGTAAGACATATTTGTTGATCTGATACTAATGTGTAATTTTTTTCAAAAACCATTGTTAAAATTGTAGAGCAAAACTGCCTATGCGTAAGTCAATATGGTTATAGCATATCAATTTCGTAAATTAAAATAACATAAAAGCATGTGAAACTGAAATAATTAAATTAAATTTAAGTAGTAATGTAAGAAAAAGATAAGAAATTGTAATTTTTGAAAAATCTATAAAATATTAAATTTGTTGTACCGCAAAAAGTAGAAATATTGAATTGCTAATTCTGGTCTAACGAGGATCATTGCCATGTTAAAAATTCAAGCTGGTCACTAACTAAAACCTGAGAGAAATCCACAGTGTCCTTTACCTGAGTGATTGTCAGGTTACTCTATTAAGTGAATGGAGAGATTGCAAACTCTCCAGGACTACACTCAGGAGCTAAAACTAAGAAGAAAACCGCCAAGCCAAAGGAAAACAACTTATAACTCTTAAAGGTACTGCTGATGACTTTCCTATCTTGAAATTGGAAAACCTATCAAATTTGATTTTGTGCAAAAGTGGACAACTCCAGATTTCAAATTTTAATTTGCCTTCATAAAAATTCACTCTCAAAAAAAGTAGCTAAACTGAAACTAAACAAGAAATTTAAAATTAAAAAATAATATGCAAGGATTGAACTTAAAGTGGATTTCAAGGAACATCAAAAGACCAAAAAGACTAAGTTAAAGAGGTTATATTAATACACATAAATAAATAGACATACACAAAATTTATTTTAAAAAATATAAATTTAGTAGTATCAGCTATATAATAAACATAAAAAATGTGAGTAAATAAAAAGTTAAAATAGCCTGGAAGTGGGTAAAAAAAAATAATTAGTCTGTTGAAGATTAGTTGATTATATATTGAAAGAAAATTGTAATATAAGTTAATTTAAATATTAAAACAAATAAAGTGAAATAACGTAACACCAAATATTGTCACTCAAAGTCAAAGAAAATTAAGTTAAGTAAGTTAAATTATAATTTGAAATTATCAATAAAGCATATTAAAGTAATTTGTTAGACTTAAGGAAAATCAGATTACCATAACATTTTATAAATTAATAAACAAATAATTTTGTTTTTTGTAAAAAACAATTGAGCTAAGATAATCCAAAAGTATATTTTGGATATAAAATTTTTAAAACTTGAAGAACAAAGTATCACATTTTAATTTTTTACATGTATAAATTTATATAAATAAAAAAATTAAGTTCTAATAAAAAAACAATATAGTTTAATCAAATTATTTTAAATAACCACTTCAAAAATACCTATGAATCAAAGCTATAAACAATAATTGACCAACTCTCAAATATTGTAAAGCCCTATAAAAGTTGTAGTTTTAAATTTAAAAAGTCAATCACCAGGTCTTGTACCCAGATGACATCATCAACTGAACCAAACCTTCTGCATAAAATCAAAGATACCATGCAAATAGTCACACACTTGTATAGAGAAAAAATAAAAAGGTGTAACAAATTAATTATTGGGTAGCCGCTATTATTGTTGAGCAGTAAATTTAAATTTTTTAACTTTTGTATATTGCAAGACTAGGAGAACGAGTAAACTCTAACAACTGGTTTGAATTCATTAAATTAAAAATTAAAATAAAAGTAAATGTAGAAAGAGTATATAAAGATAAAATAATAAAAAACTAAATGAACTAAAGTTGAATCAGTGGAGAGATTAATTATGACATTTTAAAGGTGTTAAGTGGAATACCAGTGCAACACACACACACACACACACACACACACACACACACACACACAGAGACATCAAAGTAAAAACCACTCTTTTGAACTTAAAGGTTATCAAAATGGATAGGTCTACTGAAATACCAAAATCAATATTTTAAGATAACTTAACTTTTTTAGTTGTACTTTGTATATTGAGAAAGTGTAATACTTATACAGGCCTGCACGTACATTATGTTTAATAATATTATTTTGTAATATCAAGATTTTATTTCCATTAATACCTAACAATCAGTCTTGTTTCAGATCCCTAAAAGGCCCATGATAAGCAAAGATGTGAGTGGAGGAAGTTTTATGGGTAGCTTGAAGAGGATAATGGGTGGACGACCACTTCCACCAGCACCGTCTTGTAAGCATACCATATATTAGAAATGACAATGTACTTGTTAATATGTAAAGTACTACAAGTTGTAAATATTTCTTCTGTTCTAGTGAGCAAGAATCTACAGCATGGAAGACCACTTCCAAATCCAATGACTTTCAAGGAGCTGCCAGATCATCAAGTAAGAGAAGTATTATTCAATGTTATTATTATTATTTTTATTATTGTTGTTATCGTTGTTGTCATTGTTGGTAATACATTAGGCACCGTTTTTACTGGTAGTTCTACTTTACAATATATGTTCAGTTTTTATTTCTTGAACAATTCCCAGATCACGATCAGGCCTTATTAACATTGCTTACTTTGTTGAATAACACATTTTAACTATGCCAAGCCATTTTTATTATTGTAGTTAAAATTAGAATAATTTCTTGTAACAAAATTATTCAATGATTTGCAACTTATAATTTTAATATTAATTATTTTGCCTTACGAAAATTTTGACTGTTGCAATATACATGCACGTGTCTACATTAACCAGAAGCAAAAACAAAGTTCAACTAGACTGCGTTTCTCATACTTAGTATACAGATATATTTCAAGTGTGTACTGCATTGGTGTTTTTTCTATTGTGTTAGTTTACTAATCTGTATAAATGGGTACCCTCAAACCATGTTTTTATATTGTCTCATAGTTTGATATCCACAGGATATTCTAAGAACCTAAACAACATGAATAAGAATGGATTACTGTTTAGCCTTTTTCCTTTGATGTTTTTCTTTAATATTTCCTTTCTATTTTTTTTTTTTTTTTTTTTTTTGTAGTGTCAATTTTAACGTTAACTTGTCTAATTTTCATATTAGACATTCATTTTAAAATAAACAGTGTAATAATTAAAATGTAAAAGTTGATGATGTTTATACTTTCAGCCTCCAAGTCGTGACAGTGGTTATCCAGACTGGGAACTTGACAATAGGCATCGCTCTGGCAGCTTAACTGCTCTTAATGCACCAGGGTTTGCTCCTCTTATGCAGGTAGGTTGTTGCCAAACTAGGATCAATACCAAAATATAAATCATAAATTCTTGATTAAACATTATTTTTAAGAACCACTTTTCTTTCACCCTCTTTTAACATTTGGGAAATATAATGAAAAAAAATTATGTTCTTTACCACTTATAAAAATAGAATTATTACACTTTTTAATAGCTAATATGATTTTTAAAACTACTTCAAAGAATATTATTAAGGTGTTTTGAATTTATTTATTTATGACTGCTATAGTTGATATTAAACCCTAGGAATAGGGCATGTAAACATCCTGAATGTAGAGTATTTCATAAATATATTTAAATGAAAATATTGTTATGAATTGTTATGAATTGTTCTCTCCTAATTTTAAAATTTAATTTGAGGTTTTTCAGTTTGTATCTATGCTTTTAACAGAGTTTTTAAATTTAGTTTTAATTCCATATTTATTTTGAGCAAATTTAAAAAAAGACATAAATAAAACAAAATTAAGTGTGTATTCAAAACAAAATAATAGTGTTATTTGACTTTTAAGAATGTTACAGATGTCATATAAAGCTTACAATTCTTAAAAAAACTTAATTACTATTACTGTACTGTAGGATTTATATCAAAAATACCTGATCTATGATACAAAAATTCCACATCATGAATAACAACTCATTTTTGTACAACACCAGCTTATACTCTGCTTATACTCTATGTTTGTTTATACAAATAGATGAAAAATTGCTGTTAAAATAACAAAATTGTTGTACCTTTTCATTGTTGTTCCTTTCACACAACCTAAAAGAATATTAGTGTTCAAACAACTATATGTAGTTCCCTTCAGTTAATAAAATACTTTTTACGGTAATTATATAGCAGAGTAGCCTCACTTCGAAATTAATTTTTATGGATTTTATTAGTCAAGTAAATGTGAGAAAAATATTTTATCATCAAAAATATGTGTCGGAAAGATGATTACATAATATAATTACATAATTTAAGTCCGCAAAACAAATATTACATTATAAGTCCGCAAAACAAATATTACATTATCATAGTGAACGCAGAAATTTAAAACGTTTTTCATAACAAACTTTATTAACTTTTTTTTTTTTTTTAACAAAAAAACCCCAAAACCTAACTGACACGGTTGTTAGGCCTAACACGGTGACGCGTGAATACAAGTAACTGTTGGAAGGCTTACAATTTGGCTTTCTGACAACGGCTTTGTCCAACTCACGGTCAACCACTCGGTTAATGTCGTTGATTATGGGACAGGTGCACACACGAATACGATCGAAATCTATCCACGCAAGTACCGTGTCAGTTAGGTTATTGAGTATTCTTTTTCTTTTTTTTTAAAAAAAAGTTTTCTTCAAGCATCACCGTGTTATATGCAATACCGATATTTCTGCGATTTCCTGCGATACCGATACACGATATATATTTTTTGTCTTGAAATAGTATTTCCGACACTTGTTTTTGATGTTACAATAAGTTTTCAACAAATATTCGACGAATAAGATCCATAAAAATTAATTTCGAAGTGAGGCTACTCTGCTATATAATTACCCTTTTTACTAATGATCTTGTACAGATTATTTTTTTCTGTTAAAGAGAAGGCTATTCCCAAATTCTTGTTGTTGAAAAATTAAACTAAGTGTATTCTGAACATCAAGTGTTGTAATACTCTGTAAACTAACTTTTTTGGAAAATTGACAAAGCTATAGAGATTGTCAGATGTACCTGAACCCTCAGACAAATCACCAGAGGTACAGACCAGTCCAAAGAAATTAATTCACAAAACAAGCTTTAAAGTAAATATTTTATAGACCACTTTTTGCAAAAATTTTGAAAAAACGGAAGTTTTATCCCTTTAAATTACATTGGCTATGTCATTTATTCCTGAAGATGATCTGAAATATTGAATGGAAATGGGTAATAACTAGTTAACAATAAATGGTATTAATAAAATAAAAAATAATTTAATAATAAATAATTTATTATTAATTATTATTATTAAATAATTTATTATTATGTATTTATTAATTAATAAATAATTAATTATTAATTATTATTATTAAATAATTTATTATTATGTATTTATTAATTAATAAATAATTTATTAATAAATAAGTAATACATAATTTCTAAAACAGTTGGGGACAAGACAGATTTTTTATCAACAGTTGTGTTTTCTGATGAAGCAAACTTTTCTGAGAAATGATACACTAAATAGGCAAAATTTTATACTGGTTCAAACCAGTTCCACTTTGGATATCAAGTGGAACAAGGAGCTGATCAATTGGTTTAGTGCAGTATCTGAAAAGGTCAAAACTTTAGCCCTTACTTTTTTGAAGAAACTTTGTATAATGAGAATCACATAGAAATTTTGGGGAATTCACTAATGCCTGCAACTCCCTTTTCCAAACAATTACAGGTAATAAAGTAAGACATTTTTTAGATGTATTTCCAAAGTTCCATTTGTTAGATGGAACTTTCCACAATGGATTATTCAAGAAGAGAATGGTCTCCTCGACCTCCAGAATTAAATTCAATTTTTTTCTGAATGAAATTACCTTAAATTGAGTGTTTATGCAGGAAATCAAAGGGTAGGAACCATCTGCATGAGTGTATTACTGAGTACTGGGCTATAACTTCAAACATAGTAATTAGCATTGAAGACATACATAAGAAAATCTGTATTTGTGTAGCAACAATTTTGAACACGTACTATAACTTATTATTTTATGTCATTGTTTGAAATATTGTTAATAAATGTACTATTATAAACAAATGGATTATTTTTTCTATAAAGTGGACTTTTTTGTTTACTCTGTGCTATAACAATACAAATAACATAAAAATAATATTGAATATACATACATATACTTATCTTGCATATCTTCCATATATCTCAATACCATTTGTCTATATCCATATATCTTTAAAAATGTACTAGTTGTTTCCTGACAAAAAATCTCTATAGTGTTGTAGCGCTGTAAATAAATTTAACAATTCTGATCATGCTCAATGTATTCAATGATGAGACATGTCATTTAAGGTTTAACTGACATATAAATACATTAGATCTAGAAAGTGATGATGTACCTGAGGTCTGTCAGAGTTAATGTGTACTACTCTGTTACAGGCCCAGTCAATGGCTCAGTTAAACTGCCCAAGTTGCCACCATCATGGTTTAATATGGGATTGGAACCAGAGCCATATGAACGTAGGATTTGCAAGCCCTTGGAATGGTCTTCCTACTAACACTTGGCATGGCTCAGCCATGTTACCTCCTTATCACAGTGATCAATCTCCAGATGAACTCTTCAGAAGGAACAGTCTTCGAGCACAACCTCGGTCAAGAAGAAGTCAACGGGATTTAAACAGTGAAGATGAAGACAGTGATTTTCATTCTAGACGAAATATTTCTCCGGTATCATCACGGAGAGGTCCTGTTAGTGACGAATCTGATGATGACATTCGCTCTCACAGAAGTGGTAGGAGAAGTCGAAGAAGAAATTCACCTGTGGCAAGAAATGTATCTCCTGTGATGTCTAGACGGGGCTCAACACGTAAGGGTTCAATAGTTGAAGATATAATAGCAAGAAGAGCTAAAAGGAATGAAGAAGAGTCAAGAGCAAAACCAGACTTAGAGACAATGTCAAATAGAGGAGTTAGACGATACAATGATGAAACTATGTCAAATAGAGGTGGTAGAAGGTATGATGAAGAAACTATTTCAAACCGTGGAGGGAGAAAATATGATGAAACGAGATCGAATCGAGAAGGAAGACGAAATGATGATGAAACGATGTCAATTAGAAGTGGCAGAGGTGGAAGAAGAAGTGATTTTGATGAAGAAATGATTTTAAAAGAGAATAAAAGACATGAATATAAAGAAGGTTTTGAAGACAATCAAGATTTTGGTGACTCTTTATCCACTAGAGGAAGTAGGAAAACTAATGATGAATCTGTTTCTGAGAGGGGAGGAAGTCATGCAATGTCAGAAGATTTTGTAAGGCGAAATAGTAGAAGGCTTTCAGATACAAATAGAAGAAGGCAAGAATCAATAGTTTTATCAAAAAATCATCACCCATAATGTCAAGACGACATCCTAAGAATTTATCTAGTGATGACTCTGGCAATGAAATGTCAGACTACAGAACAGAAAAATCGCCTAAAGAAAGCAATGAATTATCTGGTGATGGTGTTAGGGAAAATAAAACAGAAATAAATAAGCTCGATGAATCAGAAAAGCTTCTACTTCCAATTCCAACAGAATCATGGGAATGTGAACATTGTACTTTTGTTAATCAAGCAGGAACAAGAGTGTGTGTTGTTTGTTGTAAAACAACAACCCAGCCTAAACTTAAATCTCAAAATATAGAAGAGACAACCAAACTTGAAAAGAAAAAACAAATAAGTAAAGAACCTGTTAAAACAAACTTTAATAAACAAAGTGATTATTCAGACATTGATTTAGCTGAAAGAATGCAGAGACAGTTGACTATTTCTCCATCTGATATTGAAAAGAAGAAAGGTAGGCGCCGTAGAACAATTTCATTTTGGATTGGAACTAAACTTTATTCTTGATAAATTTATTGTGTGTCTAAAACATTTAATAAACACTATTTTGTATATCATTATTGTGTCTACTTTCAAGCACCTAAATTAGGTCATAGATAGTTCTACAATACTTAATTGTATTGTAAAAATAATGAAAATGGTTTTTAAATTATTTTGTTTAAAATAAATACTAACATTTTCACCATAATTAAAACTGTTTATTACAAACATTATTGAGTGTAGAACAAATATATTTAGTGATACCAGAACCAAGGTTTATACAGAAATATATTTTGTTCAAACAAAAAATTAGTAATAATTAATAAATTAAATAATCAAGTAAAATATTTAGTCAACTATTTATTATAATAAATTATGTTTACATTTTTTTAAAAAATTAAAAATAATCCAAATTAATTATGAAAAACCGATTTAGCATTACACAAAGTTGGAATAAGTTTAATTATGTTTTATTCTACAATATTTATTTTTGTTTATTATTATAAAACAATATTTTAGTAGAAACAATTTCAAAAGTAATTGTGTGAACAAATATTTCGTTTATTGAGTTTAGTTTTACAGTAATATGAATATAATAATGGTAAATTCTTTAAATGAACGTTTATGTAAAATTATAGTTTTTTATTACTTTATTATAGAAGTAAATTACATATTTATTTTATAAAATAAAGTGTACTCTAAATGTGCCTTTAATAGTACAATAATATTAGTGATAAAACAAATCCAAACAGTACTTTTTTCTTACATCTGTTATATGTTTTTGTAACATTAAAAGATAAAACTACAAACAAATAAACAACTTTTAACAAATTACTAGGTAGTATAAAATATAAATTACTAGGTAGTATATAATTTAATGTCAGTGTACATTTTTACTATGACATTATCTTTTAAGATTTAAGTAAATATCAGATCAGAAATAAGGAGGCTTAATGTTCCACAATAAATGTTAAATCATAATAATAATTTTCTACTTAGTATAAATCTGTGAAAATTGTTTTCAGTACATAATCCTATCTCATGTACATGTAAGATAATTTCCCAGTTATATGTAAGATTTTGTATTACTCTACAAAGGTGACAGATAAACCTGGTATTTTAAAAATTAAAATTAAACTCAATTAAACTATTAAATGTTGCAAATCAGAAATCATATAAGTTTTAACACTTACAACAACAAAAGCAACTTTTCAATATTATATCCTTGAGGTGTTTCTATTGTTATCCAAACATTTCTGCAATCATTCCTGAAATATTTTGGGGGGAATTTCAGCAACTACATTTCTAATATTTTTCTTCAACTTTCGCTACTTTTTATTAGCACTTGTACACTTGGCTTTTAAGTTAGCATACCTGTACAAAATCATTCTTTGATTTAACAGCAAATATATCCAACATTTTTAGGATGTTTACAATGTAACGGTCTTGTATTACTAAGAATCAAGCGGAGCACCTACATCACATTATTCACTAGTTTTTACAGATACATTTGTTCTGAAGGTTTTTTCCTTTAACACAGAGCCTTTTTATCTAAAATTTGCCAACCACAACTTATCCTTAATATGGCAAAAATCAGTTTTTACTATTTATGAGATCTGTTCAAAAAAAGACTGAACTTTTTAAATTACGACCAAACTTTGTACAGTTTGAAATCACATGCTATGGTACTACACCTAGCATCATGCTTAAGAAACAAAACAAAGTCCATGACGCATTGCAGTAATTGATCAGTAAACGAACAGAACTGGTTTAGTGGACACGTGCAGCATCTCTCTGCTACGGAATGAAAATGAAGGACTTTGAAGAGCAAAGTTGTAACATTAAATTTTGATTTAACAGTGGTAAATATTTTTCTGAAATATGGGCATTGCTTCTGAAGGCCCATAAGGACGATTATATGAGCTGTACACAAAATGCTACAATTGATATACAGTTTTCAAATCGGGCAGAACATTGACCGACTAAAATCCAAGATCAGGACAACCCTCAACCTCAACAAATGATGAAAAAATTGTTGTTGTTCAATATATGATTTGTGAAAATCGTCGTTTAACTGTGTGGAAGGTTGCAGAAGAAGAAGGGATCAGCATTGGGCCATCCTATGAAATTTTAACAGAAAAACTTTGTATGCATTGGGTCTCTGTGAAAATGGTGCTATGACTGCTCACAAGCAAACAAAAAGAAAACCATGTCAACATTAGCCAAGAATTGCTTCATCATGCTAACAGCAACAAAAACTTTATGAAAACTACCATCACAGTTGAAAAAACCTGGGTATATGGATATGATGTTGAAATGCAGTCATCAAAATGGGTTGATCAAGATTTGCCATGTCCAAAGAAAGCATGCATGAGTAGCTAAAACATGATGTCAATGTTGATTGTTTTCTTTGACTACAGTGGAGTTCATCAAAAATTTTTACCACAAGGTCAGGCAGTCTACAAGTAGTTCTACGTGGATGGTTTAAGGCGTTTATGGAAAGATGTGCAATGGAAATGATCCGAACTATGGAAAAACAAAAACTGGATTTGCACCAAGGCAAAGCAGTAAGTCGATCATATTTGCTGTTGGCCAATAATGGAACAGCTGTTCTTCCCTATTCTCCATACTTACCAGACATGGCTCCTGCAGATTTTTTTCTATTTCCTAAACTAAAATCCACCTTAAAAGGACACAGTTTTCAAAATGTAAAAGAAATTCAAGAGGAATTACTGCACAGCTAAAAGACATCACACCAAACTAGTTCCAGAGAGCATTTGAACAATGGAAAAACTCTGGAACCGGTGCATAGCTAGCAAGGGAGAGACTTCGATAGAGACAAGCATGTGTTAAGTTGTTAGTATTTTATTAAAGATTTTATTACTAAAATTTGGTATTTTTTTTAAGAGACCTCATACATTGAATTGGCGATACTGAGTTAAAGATATACATTTATTGTTTTAGGAAACTGTTGCACAAAGGCAAAAAGATCTGCTGACCAGTGCTTCAATTCTATTAAATGGCTTTAAATTAAATTACAAGTGTACTTGTAGGCATTTCTTCAATTCCAAACATTTCAATGACAGCATTATTTCAAAACTGTCAGGTTTATCTGCTTCACTCTATTTAAATATTTCAATAATTTTATGAAATTATTTGTAAAAACATTTCAAAGTTTTTATTATAACATTAAGATCTGTACTAACCAAAATTGTGCATTTGTGGATAATTCTAAACATTTTTTAAATAAATGTTAATCTGCATTTAAATTGTAGTTTTAGGCCAAACAACTGAAAGAAAAAATACCATGTCAACTGGAACTTCACCACCACCTCAAAGTATATCAACTCAGGTAGGCAAAGTGAAAACATATTTAAAAAAATAATAACTAATATCTTTAGTTACTGAAAGGAACATACATGTTTCTTCATTTAATGTTTAGACTTACGAAGTTCTTCCTAAACCAAGACTGCGACGAACTATATCATTAGCAGACAATGAAAGTTGGGCACAACCACAACGTTCAATGAGCAGTAGGCAGTCCGTTACCAGTGACAGTCAGGTTCGAATAGTTTTGTGCCATGTAAAAAATTTAATTTGTATTAATTTAAGTGTAATGTAATAATTCACTATTATTCACAATAAGTCACTTATAACTGGCATTACTGTTATTAAATTTTATGTAAATAAGTAGTTTATTTACTTTCAATGCTTGAAAATAGTTTATTCAAAAATTACATTTAAAAATTATATTAGATTTAAGATAAAAATAATAATAATGTATAATTATTAGATTTCAATAAAACGTATGTATTTTGTAGATATATGTTTTTCTTTCTTGTCTAACTCAAAAAATATGCACATCTAATAAATAAATATAAAACATTTTTTTTGAAATTAGTAATATTTAGACATAATCAGTAACAAAAACTTTTCTTATCAATATTGGTCAATGAAACTTTTATTTTATTTTTTTAATTATAAAATAACAGTTGCTGGTACCTATATAGTTACCATACTTAGTTAATAATATTATAATATTATTGTAAGAACTATGATAAATCATGAGTTGTTTTAAAAGAATTACATCCTACCACTAGCTGATGTGGGTTTGTATTGTTACACAGAGTTTGCCTCTTACACCACCAAGGGGTCGAAGTCCTGAGTTCGATGATAGATTGAGTCCTTGGGAATCGCGAAGCCAATCACAGCTCAGCAGGCGCATTTCAGAGCCTGCCCAAACTTTATCCAGGGTTAAATCGATGTTTCATCATAACCAGTTTTGTTGCATGGATTATTTTAATGTGTTAAACTTTAAACAATGTTTATTAATTTTGTAGGTTAAATCGTATTTTAGAGTAAAACATTTTTGTGTCAAATATCTTTTTAAAAAAATATCATTTTCCATTCAAAATATTTAAAAATTCATATTTTTAAAAATCTGATTATAATAAGTTTTAAAATTTACTAATATTAACATTTAAATTTTCAGATTAAATGGACTGTGAAAATGATTGGTTCATTTACATATATCAAAAAAGTTTTTAATTTTAAATGCAAATATTTAATCAGATTTTAATACTGATTAGGGTGGTAATGTCAGAATTTCAAAAAAGTGATAGATATTATATATATATATATATATATATATATATATATATATATATATATATATATATATATATTAAATTTTGAATGATCACCATTTTGAAACATTGAATAATTTTTTTCATAACAAACTTGTCCAAGCCATTAACAAAATCAATTTTTGTGTAAAGTTTCAAACAAACTGAACCAAAGTTTTAAATGTTAGAGTGCTATCACATATTTACAAATGTTCTACTTACACATATTCTATAAAATATTTAACAAACTCCTATAAACATGTTTTGGAGGTGCTAATTTCATGTTACTTGAACTGGAATTTGTCATGAATTTGCCAAAAGCTCATTTTCTAATTGAAATTTTGCTAATTATTAGTTTAATAAATTGTAGTTTATACAACTTTCTATTATTAAATATTTTAAAAATGCATGCATACTTTTTGCTGATGCATGAAAATTATAATTAATAGTTCAAGTTTTTGAGAAAAATTAATGAGATAAACTGAAATAACCTAATAAAAAGGCATTCCTTCATATTTTTTTTCAATTTTTTATAAAACTTAATTTTCACAAATGAGAAAAATTTCTTAATCAGATATTGTTAAAATTTTTAATATTTTAAAATAATGTGTATTGATTGTTTAATCTGAAAATAGACTAGGATGCTACAGCATTCTACTTTCTTAACTTTTTTTAAAAAAATCATTATTATTAAGCAACAATATTATTATTTTGTAGCAACATTTTGATAATTTGAAAATAATACTTAGTAGTAAAAGGTAAAGCCTTCAAGGTAATATAGAATTCTATAACATGAAGATATTTTAACTGTAACTACCACTTGCTGTACTTAATTAATACTTTTTTACTAAATATGTACCTTATTTTTTTAAATTTTAAATATTTTAATGAACAATATATTAACAACTTCTTTTCTGATTTATTACCTATATCATGGAACTAATTTCAGGCAAAGTATAAATATTCAACACTGTCTTAGAAAAAGTTCTTCATGAAAACACAACTTTATTTTCAAACAATTTTTTCATCAAGTTCCATTCCAAAAATCATTCTAAGTAAAAACGATTTCCTTATTTGCAACTTTTTTTTGCAGTATTTTAAATCTAGTTGCAGCTCATGGAAGAAGGATGGCCAGCACTGTAAAAAAAAAATAGTTTCTCAAACCAAATAATGGCTAAATATAAAATATATGTGCCAAACGTTATGAAAACTTTTTGAATTTTTGAAAAAAAAATTAAATGTAGCTTTTAATGTAATATCATCCATTTCTTTTTTCATCTTCAGTATTTCATTTTCCTCAATATTGCTATGGAGCACATTAAGTAAAGTTGGTACTTGTCATGGCTTGTTAAAAAACTAAGCCAAGTATGTGTTGGTTGTTAAAATTTATCAAAAATTACACAGTACATTGCTGGCACAACACACAAACAACATATTTTGAACAGACATGAGAGGCTGTCACATACCTGGCCACCACAGCTGATATAACCAACACATCTCTCCTACACTCCATCGCACAAGTTCACATTGTTTTGTGTTGTCGGTGGCCAATAAAAACTTGGCTTTAGACACTTTTAATTAAATTTTATGCATTGTGCTACTTCTGCTTAAACTCTATTTGAAATGACTGCTGTGACGTTTTGCATGTTACATGTTAAATAATATATTTAGATATTTCATATAACTGATTTATGTTTAATATTATTTATGTATTTAATAAAAATCTTGTGAGAGCTAGCATCCATTGCTTCCTCTGATTAGCAGCCACTGTTATCTTCTTAACTATTTCTTTTAATTTAGCTAGTTTATATAGTAAATGTTTCTGAATATAAGCAATAATTTATACTCTTAATTGTCATAAGGAAATCAAAGAATTTAATTGTCATAAGGAAAAAGTAAAGAAATAATGTTATCAATTTAAGACGAAAATTCTCAATTTTAGTAATCTCTTTTACAATTTTCCCAAAGTATTTTAAGTGTTTAGTAATCTTTTTAAAAACTAAGTTCAGTCTTACAAAGAAAGTAATTTCAGTAATTTTTTTTTAGTGTTAATTGAAGGAGTATTTAATTCACTAATAATTCAATGCTCATAAGTTCAGAAAATTGCAGTAGTTCAGGCTGTATTACAGAATAATGCAATGAATTTAAAATTTGAATGAAAAATAATTATTAAAATTTAGTTTTTAAACTATTTCATTTATTGGGTTTATAAACTATTGTGTTATAAACTATAAACTATTGGGTTTATACGTAAAGCAGGCTACCATAATGGTGTCCTTTTGGTTCCTCAAACAATCCTGAAAGTTTAATATTCAATCTGCAACTAAATATTTTCAGTTTTTTAATTTATAGGGTCTAATTCACTGATAAGTGCCAATTGTACTTTTTAACGAATAGCTGTTGGCTAAAAGAACAATTATGTATATAATTATTTCTAATAGTATTATTTGTATCAAGTAAGCAAGTTGTAAACATTTATTTTTGTCTATTTCCTAAACATTTCACTTTCTAGGAATTATTTTCAATTTCAAAAAGTTAATACAGATAAAGACAAATAGTATTATCAAGTACTTCAAAATTGATTATTTTTGAATTGTATATACTGTAATACAATACTATTAATTATACATGGTAAAGTGTATTCTTCATAAATGGAAAGATGGATTCTCTCTTGCAGCACAGAGTAGGCTACATCTATTTTATCACAAACATTCTTAGAAGAAGTACTATTTTAACATTTCACCAATATCTTATTTGACATTTTCATTATCAAAGTATGTTTGTTTGCACCTGTTTCAATCTTTTGATATTTTTAGTCTGTAGATCAAATTTTTTCTAGAATAAGAAATTACTTTTGGTAAGACCATTATGATGTTGGTTCATTTCAGGACAACATGCCTCCTAGAAACATTTGCAACAAATAAGTTTTGTCTTAGATTCACAATATTACTTAATGAGATAAACAAAATATATTTAAACTAAGTTTTGTAATTTTGTCATAGTCTAGTAAAAATGTTATCTTCTAATTTATGCAAATGGACAATATATTTTATTTCTAATACATTTTACAGTACTATATATTATCATTATTGAACTTTGTACATGTGATTTGAGGTATGGATTTCAGTTGTGTGTAAAAAAATAATAATAAATAAATCAATTTCATTTAGAAATATATTTTTATGATTGCAGCAATTGAATCGACGTTCAGGATCTCAACCACCTGAATATCTCAGCACCCTCGTTCAAAAACAGGTCAAACAAGGTCTTGAGATGGTGAAGCTGCTAAGGGTATGTATGATTTATTACATTTATTAAATTTTTTTTTTTTTTTAAATTTGAAAACATGTATTAGAGAGAATCAAAATTAAATTAAGGGAAAATTCATTTCTTCCTAGTCATTTAAATAAATTTTTTAACAAATCCAAATAAAACAAACATCCATTTTATTTTTTTATAAAATTATTTTTATTCTTTATAAAAAATAATTTTTGTTAAAATTTGGGTGTTGTTACTGTGTTAACCCTTTGCGCTTGGTCAGCCACTATGTGTGTGCCTATCAATAATCTTCTAATTACATAGGATAAATATGTACTACCGCATAACCAGAACTTGGGTAGGCCACAATGTACAGCATGCACTGTTTCGCTGTTAGGTTTGTCATGTGTCAGACCATGTTCACACCTAGTGCTTGGAATTATATCACACGTGTTTGAATTTATTCTTTCAAATCAATAACTTTTATTTATCAAAATAATAGTCTTAGGATAAAATTTGCAAATAATTTCATTACTGAATGATATAATGTTTATTGATAGTTTTTAAATATATATCTATATATCTATATATCTATCTATCTATCTATCTATCTATCTATCTATCTATCTATATATATATATATATATATATATATATATATATATATATTTTTTAAATGTAAAACAAATCAATTTTTGTGCATTTAAATATCTTTCACTTGTAACAAATCTTATGTCCTCACTATACAATAATAGATTGGGACAATATTTATGCTGCAATATTGCCCTCAGTCAAAGCTATGTTACATATCTAGTAAAGGAAAAATGTCTATTTGGCATACATTATAGGCTCAACTAATACTAGCTCCAGATTTCTAGCAAATCTACGTTCACATGAATATAGGTATGGTTTTACAAAGTATAAGGAGTATTTTTTAAGTAAGCGTGATCAGCATTTGAGCCACATGCACATAGGTGCTGACGCAATCTGTTAACAAGCCACAGACACCATTACAGAGTCATTCAGCATTTTTAATTTGTTTATAAATATTTGAAATGTCTCCAATGACTGAGAATATCACCGACTGTGAAATACATGCTGTGATTTGTTTTCTTACTACTTAAGGCATGAAAGCGCGACTGTAAATCACTGTCAGATCAGGGAAGTGTAGGGAGAAAACGTTATGAGCCCAAAAAAACATTAAAAAACTGTGCTGTGCAATCTAAAACAAAAAGCATGGCATGCTCAGATTTTGGCCAATCAAACTCAATAGCTGATTGAAACATTTGGCTGGAACCATTTAATCACCCAATGATATAGCCATTTGATACTGTATACAGCCTAAATCTAGCACCCAGTGACTACCACTACATTTCAAGAAACATCTGTGTGATCAGCACCATAAATTGTACGTACACACCTTATACTTACATAGTACTTTGAAGCAAATCACTTTACAATGAAATCAGGTGACTATTTTAGGCACTGTTCCTAAGGAACAACTATAATGTTTAATAATGTGGTTAGTCATATGTTCTTTTCATGGAGTTACTCAATAGGACCCATGTGATGAACTCTTAAACTTAATCTCTAAAGAGCCAAAAATCTATAAATTGGGTTAATCTATACATTACAAGAATAATTTTCCTCAAACATTACATATAGATGTAAAAACTAATTGTACCAATTTTCAGCTTTATTAAAGATAAAGAGGTATATTATAGTATAAAACAATATTTTTTTACTGGTACTGAATGTGTTAAATGGGAATTAATTACACATAAATAATTATGTGTAATTATTTACAAGTCTAAATAATTTTTTAGACTTTCACAAGTCTAAAGCATACACGTTATGTTTAATTCCATGAACATATGGTATTATTACATTTATCTCAAAATAATTCTATCTTATCTTTTAGTGGCTTTTACTGTTGCCAAAGTTTTAATGGTTTAATTAAACATTGCATTTTTTCTGATAACAGGAAGCTGAAGAACATCATTTCACTGCAGATGACCTTAGCGTCGCTCTAGCCCAGTGCGGAGAAGGGAACCCAGTGCAATGGCTTCGAGATAATTGGCAAAATATGATTGATACAGTTGTCACTTTGGCAACTAATTATGGTCATGAACGCAAAGAGAACACAGTTGGTACCATTTCTGCAGCTGAGGCAAGAGAGGCGCTCAGGTTACACAGTGGTAATGTCTGGGCAGCTGTTACCGAGTGTGTCGAACAGAGGCAAAAAAAGGTAAGATGGCAAAGTTAATCCAACAATGGAATATGGAATAATTTTTAGTATATGTATATACTCACCATTGTAAAATAACTTAATACATATATTATTTTAAGACTACTCTTTTCACTAAATTTTGTAAAAATATTTTTATATAAAAAACATAATAGTTTTACTGGTGTCCCAAAAGTTCAAGCAAAGGAAAATATTCCATAAACAAATGATTGTATTATTTAGGATATAATGAAATATTATTCATTAAAATAAAATCTACTGAAATTTGTATTTGAAAATTTGGTCTGCCATTTTGGAATCTGTAACTTAAATGCAACTTTTTTTAAATACAAAAAAAAATCATGTGATGCATAACTTTTCTGTAAAGTTTTACGAAAAATCCACTGGTAAAATCTGTTTTTAAATATCTTTTTAATTTGAAGTTGCAGCCCTTCTGCTTACATCTCCATTCATCCAATCCATCAACCAGGAAATGTGTTATTTAAAAATGCACATATTTCTTGGCCATAGTGCAGACATGTCATACTTAAACCCATTTCCAACTGCATTTCTAATTCTGGAAAAATCTAAATTTTCAGCATATTTAAGTACTTTTCAGATGTTAAATTACCTTCTATTACAAAATCGGCCAATTAATTTTCTGGAAATCTATCAATCCTGCCCAATTATTAATTTTTTTAATGTGGCCTTCAAAAATCTAAAATTTCTGTCCAACCAGTATCTACTTATGTCAGTTTACAGTACCATTTAACATAAATGTTGTTTCCTTAGAAAATACAATGTGTTTTAGGCATAAAACTAGTGTACCAGGTAGGAAATTTTTCCTGTTTTCCAAAGCTTGATGGGCTGTAGCTTAAAACCAAAAAGATACACTTAAAATGGATTTTATCAATGGATTTTTTGCAAACTTTTATGTGTAAGTGATGCGCCACATTACTTTCTTCGTATTTGTAAAAAGAGGTAGCATTCAATGTGTGTGTGTGTGTGTGTGTGTGTGTGTGCACGCGTGTGTGCATGCATGCGTGTGTGTGTGTGTGTGTGTGTGTGTGTGTGTGTGTGTGTGTGTGTGTGTGTGTGTGTGTGTGTGTGTAATAATGTTTGCCATGTTAAAAGTACATTAACATTATTATTTTAAAGAATCTTAACTGTGTAGAAGTTTAGAAACTGGTTTATGATTAAACTGGTCAAAACTTTAATTAAATTTAAACATTGATTAATGATTTTATTGATAATGGAACAATAACTAAACATGCAAATTCTGTCTAATTTTTTTTTTAATTTTTTATTGTTCTAAATCTAAATATTAAAATACTTAGACAGGTAACATTATGGAACAAATAATTATGAAATTTTATTTTCAGTATGCAGACCTGTTGTCTCGGGGCAATTTTACCAGAGAAGATATCGTGACAGTTTTAACAGCGAACCATGGAAACCTCGATTCAGCTTATTTAGATCTCAGCAAGAATCAACTGAAGCCATTTTTAATGAGAATCTGGGGGCCACCACAAGGCATTGATAATGAGAGCGGAAATCTTACAAATTTAGAAAATCTAGGTATTTATTAAAACTACGAACAAGGCGTCATTTTTACTGAGGCTGTAGTTGTTGTAAAGAAAACAATGTCGTTTCATAACAAGAGCATAGTGATCATCATTGTATTATAAAATTCTAATAAGTTGTCATAACTATTAAATCATACAACTTTTTTTCAGAAAAATATAAATTTGATGTCTTTCAAAGAGACGGTTTAAAAAAATGACTAAATATAACTTATTAGCTTGGATTCTATTACATTTTTAAACAATATTATTTTTTGAATTTTGAAAAAGCTTTAAAAATGCTAAATACAGTTCATCCTGAATAATTGGTAATGCTGGTTGATTTGATATTTTCAACAATTTTAGGATTCTCAGTGGAAATTTAACATTGGGTCAACATAAACATACGTAGATAATTTGAATTTTATTTTAATAATTAGAAAAATAAAATTTACAAACATTATTTAACTATTCAAAAATTATAAATGAATGCGCAACATATACTTTTCCAAACTTATTTATAGGGCTTTTATATGTTTAAGACCCTTTTTGTTTATGTCAGCTAATGATCTATTGTGTCCATGGGTTTCCATCCTGTCACTCGCTATGTTTTGCTTATATATTCATTGGCGTGGTGCATCACTACTTTCCAACTCTTGAGAACTCTGTCTTCTATTTAGTTGACTAATTGTCAAAAATATTAATTTAATATTGTGGCAAAAGATAATTTTTTATAGTTTTAACTTGCTGCCAAAACATACACTTTATTTCTGTGTCTGTTTTTAGGAAGTCACCATAAATGCATTTATTACAATTCTGAAAAAACAATGTATCCAATTTTAAGAGAGTCCCTTTAAAAAAAAGTTTCACTTTATTATATATTATTCCATTTCTCAAATTTTGTAGGTTTATTGGTAAGTAGGCTTTAAAAACATTTTAATTCGCCGTACTTTTCTCTTTTATTTTTACTGAAACTTGATACAAAACACATCGGTGATCCCAGTCTGTGATGACTACATTGCAGGTTCGAAAGATTCAATCCTCACGAGCTGTCTGTATAATTTCTCATTATTGAACTGTCTAGATGCTTCCTCATTAACATTGTATTTCATCCATTTTTCATGGACTGTTTTAAATTTGTTTATCTTTGTTTTAAAATTATCAAGAACTAACTGTATTTTTATTTGATGTAAAGGATTAAAATCCTTATTAATAATAATAATACTATTATTATTTATATCATTATATCACCATTATCAGGTTATTTTCTAATAATGTTATTTAGCTCATATTATTACTAACATAGCTCAATATTTATGTTTTTGAAATAACAGTTTATTTAGTACTTTTTCTAGTTACTCATTTAAAGATTAAAATTCCTAGTTACTTCATTTCACTGAAAATTAGTCATCATAAAAAATAAAAAATGACATGAAATTTAAGTTGTTTGACTATATTTCCCTTTATAAATTGTTTTTGATGGTGATGATGGTTTCTTTTAAGTTGTCTAACAAATATTTTATGATGTAATAATATGTTAAAATTTATAAATTAAGGGCTCAAAAAACTTATATCTTGTTTTTGGTAGAGTTAAATTTTTTATGATAAATAGACATGGGTTGAAATCTGGGTAAATGAGTTGAAATTTATATTGAAATGGATATATTTATTTATTTATAACATTTCTGTATTTATATATACTCTGTCGACCTCGGATATAATGTGGTTGAAGGGACAAAACCTATATGAGTGCTGTAAATGAGATAGCGTTTGTAACTGAGTTTACACTAAGCAAGTTTCTAAACTGCAGAAATACTGTATGTAGTGTTAAAGAAAATCATACTTCATACTTCATAAATAGTTAATGGCTATGTTATTACAATTTATTACATATATGACATATTTTAAAATATATTTTAGTAAAAACTAATAAAAAATAGATTGTACATACAGTTACAAATTTAAAAACTAAAAGTTATCCACAACAATATGTTTTTAGTTTTATTTAAAAAAAGTCATTAATACTTTTTTGTACTTTTCTTGAATGTAGACATTTTTCTTCTATATCACTTGAGATTTTATACAAGTTTAATACAATTGTATTATTACTGTAGTTATCCCTGATACACTCATAAAATGAAACTAATTGGTTTACTTGAATTAGAGTTTCAGTGTAAGTTGTAGGTTCTTTTGGTTCACTTTTACTTCTGCTTCAAACTCATTTTCGTCAGTCCTTTTATTGGAAAACTTGGTTGATAATGTCCATGCTAGTTCCATTGGTGATAACATCCTCGTTGAAAGAAATTAATGATTGTAGGTATTGAGGTATGTTGTACTGGTTAATCCATTTGCTCAATGGCATGTTGTCGCCATCTCCAAGGTTTGCTGGATTTGTAGACAAGCCATCATAGTTGAAACAGGGTGTAATCGTTGATTCAGATACTTCAGTCCATGTCTTTAGAAGAAACCGACAATCCTCAAGTAATGTCACTTTTCCAGAGTTTGAAGTGTCTTGTTCTTGAAGAATACATACAGATAATTTCTTTCTGTAGTGGGCTTTTAAGCTCTTTATAACTTCTTGGTTCATCGGCTATAGTACACTTGTACAGTTCAGATGCAAGAGGATTAGTTTTATGTTCTTGAGCTCTGTAATCTTTAGATACAGTTGTCTACCAGTCGGGCAATTTTTCTTTTTTTTTACTAGTTCTTCATCCAAATTCCTAATTTCTTCCTCAAAATCTCTGAAGTCATCCAGGCTTTCTTGTTTGTTCGATATTTCACAGGCAATCATTTTACAGATTTGAAAATACGAGATTTCTCAATTTACCAATCACTTTTTAGTGATATGTCCTGTTTTTATGTTCCTGTCATATTTGCACACACAAATACAGTGTTACATTCTTTTGATAATTTTCCGCCAATGCACTTCTTCCCTTTGAATTTAAAGTGTTTTATGGTGCCAGTATATAAAAAAGATTAGTCAAATCCCCATTAAAAATGTTTTCACTACCATACTTGTCTATAATTTTTGGTCATTCGGTTGCAATCCATTCACACAGTACACTTTGGTTCACTTTCTTTGTTTCACCATATACTTTACCAAAGAGAATGTTATAACATTTTTTAAGCTGGTCAATGCAAACACTACTACACTCAAAATCTAAGTTCAGAGGTTCTGTTAGCTGTTGAGCTTTTGTTAACAAAATATGGCCACTAATTGGTGTGTCAGAACTGATTCAATAGCGTGATCTAAGTCTTCATGCTTTGTAGTTCTTATTATTTTAGATTCTTTGTTATTGTCATAACTGCAGTAGGTTGCCACAATTTTCTCTTTAGAATTCAAATGCCACAAATTGTTGAACCAGCCAACCCCAATTTTCAACACAATTCGATTCGTTTTTCACCTTTCTTTAACCACGCTATCACTTCAAGTTTTAATTGAAATAAGGCTTTTCTTTTTTACATGATGTACGTGACAATACAAAACACAAAACTGAAACATAATGAACATGAACTATCACACTGCTACAGTACAGTATAGTATGTATACATGCAACACAATGCGTACACTGTTATGGCAATTCATGAGATTAAAGCTTTCCTCCCCACTAACGTGTACAGTGAGTTGTGTGTGTGTGTGTGTGTGAGAGAGAGAGAGAGAGAGAGAGAGAGAGAGAGAGAGAATGCTTATGTGAGAATGACACAATTCACATTGTTTGTTTAGCCTGCTACAAAATTCTAAAAAAGGAACCATTTCTATTCTACACCTTTATTCTAAAATTAGCACACAAATGTTTTAAGTGAGAGTGACTAATAACAGTGTTACAGCAGTGTGTTCAAGTTCACAAAGCATTGTAACAGAGCCTAAAATACATGTACACTTAATATAGAATATTGGGGACATTATGAAAATAGCACTATAACTTAGTTAGCTTCCTAACTGAGGTCATTATAACCAAGGTCGACTATATATATATATATATATATATATATATATATATATATATATATATATATATATATATATAATATATGTATGAATATATTTATAGAAATAAATACATATTGCTTATAAACTGACTAAATACAATTTTAAACCTACTATTAGTATACTGAAATGATTTAGTAAACTAAATCATTTTTTTTTCAACTAGTGTGTAGTATTGAAAGAACCGCAATAACATTGATAACAGTTTGATACTGTTTGTTGACAGATGATTCAGTACTGACAGATGATCGTGATGATTTATCTACTGATGAGGTGAGTGTAGAGACTAACTCTAGTGAAGTTTCTAACTACAATCGAATCAAATCATGGCTGGATGCATATATACATACACCTAAGTCTCAGGTAGAAATTAAGATAGACAATAATTCATGTAATAAGCAGTTAGGGTATTTGCAGAGTAATTTGAATGATTCTGATCTCAAAAATAATGAAAATAAGTTTAATGAAGTTGTAGAACATAAGGTTGTTCCACATTTAGCTTTAGAAAGTAATAATGTAAAACAACAAGAAAACAAGGATTCAAATAATAATGCTGAAGTGAATAAATTAGGTGATAGTTTTAAAATTGAAGCAGATGTTTGCAGTGGTCATGATTCCAATACAAAAATTATTGTAGAAAGTGATAAAATAGATAACAATATGAACAATGAAAAAGATAACATTTTAAATAAAAGTCAAACAAATCAGTTTCAACAAATAGTAATTGAGAAGCTTATTGTTGATGGAAAAATTCAAGAAGTAAGGAGGTATATTTTAACTCCAGAGGAAGGAACGAAAGTAATGGAAAATATTGTTTCAGATGATAAAGAAGTAAATATTTTACCAAAAATAAAAAATGATGAACTAAGTGTTGATGAAAAAGACATTCCAGAAGACAATGAAAATATTACAGTTGCTCAGTTTATTCTTCCAATAATTGTGAGTAAATCTGAGAAGGAAAACAGTAGACATGAAATTATTAATAAAAGCAATAGTGATATTCAGATAGATACAGAAGGCATTATACAACCTGATAGACAAAATGAATTAAATATTTCTTGTTCATTTGATAACATTCTTTCAAGCCTAAATGAAAGTTTAAAAGACCCATCAGACAACCTAAATGTTAAGGATATTATTAAAATTGAACGAGAATTATCTACATCTTCATACGAAAGCTTATGTTCATTTGATGATGATGTTGACAGTAAGAATAATGAATCTGGTTTAGTAAATGTCAATGTAGAAACAAAGGGCACTCTTGTGCTATCAGTGAATGAACCTTCTTTGTTCAAAACAAACCAATCTCTTACAGACTATGATAAAAATGTTTCTACAGATCCTGAAAACAAAATAAAAAAACAAAATAAAGATATTCAACCCACTTTACAAACTTTAAGTGTAGAAACAATTACCACAGATAACAATTTACGAGGAACAATGGATGATATAAAAATGAATATAAAATCTGAAACTATAAAAAATTCATCATGTATATTACAAAATTCAGTGTCTGAATTAAATCTAAAAGATACCATCAATTTAAATACAAAACCAATTGAGTCTTCAAACTTCAACACACTGGATGCTACTAGCTTTGAAAGATTGGTTGAATATGAAAGTTCCAGTGATGACTCTGAGTCCACCAGTTCTGAATATGTAACTAAGTCCCCAGTTCCCAATGTGAAATCAGACTTTGTACAGTTAAAAAATTTAATTCCACAAGTAGACCATTTAGGTGAAGAGAAAATATCCGGTCTTGAAGATTCTAAAAACAAAAAAAAACTAAGCAGTGTGGGACAAATTTCAGATAATATAGGTACAAATAAAAGTTTTGATTTACATAATGATAACAATTTGATGAATGGCAGGACATTTAATCCCAATTCACACAATTCAGATGTAGAAACAAATTTAGAAAATACTGAGAAATTGATAAGCTCACATCATTCTAGTAAGAAATCAGTGCCACTACATGAACAAGATTCTTTCAATTTACAGGATTCCCAAAATTCTGATATAATTGTTAGCACTCCTAGTTCAAGAAACACAACTGCAGACATATCAGACAGGATGTTAGATTCTGTCAATAGCAATAGAGCTACATCTTCAGTTAATTCCAACAGATTGTCAGAGTCAGTGAATTGTGATAGGGACATTTCTCCTTTGAATTCAAATATAATACAAGATTCTGCAAGCTCTAATAATGAAATTTCAAGTTATCAAGAATTATCAAGTGTTTCTAATAATACTCAAGATGAATCTATTTCTGAAAATTCTGATAGACTGTCAGATTTCAGTCACAAAACTTCTAAAAATTCACAAGTTTCTTCCAAAGAATATTCTATTAATTCAGAAAAACTAGTAAATTCTCAAAATTCTAGTAAGGAAAATCTTTTTAGTTATTCTGATGGTTTATCAGATTCAATTAATTCCAATAAATATAATTCCAACATAAATTCCAGTATTTCTAATAAAACTTCATTATCTAATAATTCAGAACAACTATCAAATTCCTATAATTCAGATATAAATTCCAGTACTTCTAAAAGTATTGAAAAATCTTCTAAAGAAAATATTGTAATGAATGAGTCTTTTCAACCAAAGTTTGAGGAAGACTCAAAACCTATAATAACACCTGTGCCTCCTCAAAGAAAAAATACTAATAATTCTGAAAGTAAGTTAAGTACATTTACAGATTTAAATGATCCTAGTAGTTCGAGGCAAACTGAAAAAGAAGACTCAAAGAACTTTAGAGCAAGTGACACAAATTTTGAATCAAATAGTTATAGCAAAACAGATTCATCAAGAAGTTCCAACTCAAGTAAAACTAATGAAGAGAGAAGTTTGTCGATGACAGAAAGTCGAAATGAAATCTTAGAACTATTAAAAGAAAGTTTATCTAATGATTCTGTATTAGATAGGATAGTCAATACTTTATTTGCAAGTGTACTAGGTGGGCCTAAAAGTGAAGAGCAACTAAATTTACCTTCTAATGTACAAGGAGAAAAAGTTTTAAATTCTAAAGAAATTCCAAGTAAATCTCTTAGCATTTCATCTGAATCAGAGGTAAATGCAGAAAGTGATTTTTATGAAGCTCAAGAAGATGTTGATGATGAAGAAGATGAATCACAGGAAGAAAAAAAAGAAGGAGAAGATAATGATCATGATGATGAAGTAGTAATAGTAGAAGAAGAAGAAGAAAAAAGAAGAAGAAGAAGAAGAAGAAGAAGAAGAGGAAGAAGAAGAGGAAGAAGAAGAGGAAGAAGAAGTAGAAGAAGAAGAAGGTGGAGGAGGAGTAGGAAAAGCTGAATCAGAAAACAGTAGTGAGATAAAAAAAGTTGTTGGTGAAAATAGTAATAAAGGAAAAACAAAAGAAATTGAAACTGAACCTCAAGAAACTTCTCCTTCAGAAAAAAAAGAAGACTTCATATTAGTGGAAAAACCTGGTGATTCATTTGAGGTAAGATTTGTTTAATTTTCTAATATTATTGGCATTTTGTTTTACATAAATAATTTTGTTAAGTTTAGTACAAAAATTGTTTTGTATCAAGATTGAAATATAATTAAAACAAATTACAAAGTTTGAGAGTGGATACTGTAATTGTAAGTTCAGTCAGTATGGAAATTATTGTGAATATGAGAGAATTTGTTTTGTAAAATGCAAACACCACAATTATAAACAATATAAAATAAACTATCTTATTTTTTAAAGTAAATTTTAAAGTACAAATGGTTATTTTTTCATTAATAATTAATTTTAGCCAAAAATTATTGTAAAAAGAATTTATCATGACATACTATTGTATTTTATTTTAATATTCTATGATTTAGATAAATGTACATAATAATGTTCCTTTGTGTGTAAAAATAGCTATGCCCATATTTCTTACTGAAACAATGTATAATAGCTAAAGAATTTTAATAAAACCTTACAAGAGTATTCAAAAAAATGTTACACAGGAAAATTATATAACTGTTTTATATACTTCAATCCTGTAGCTTCTGTATGTGTAGGCCTACTGAAATATGGTTTGACAAGTTCACAAGGAAAAATACATTTTTTCAGACAAAATGTTTTTTTTACAGTCATTAAAATACAAATAATTTATAATATTTTTTTAAAATAAAAACAGTTTGTGGTTTAACAAAAATACAGATTTTTTACTTTATATACTAATGTTAATAACAATATTTTTTTTTAAATTGTGAAAATACTTTAATTTTTGAAACAAAAAAGTACAGATTATTGTACTTAATTGTTGTAATATATAGTACCGTATTAAAAAAAATGTTGTATGAAAAAAATACTGAAAATCATTTTTTTTAATAATATAAGATTTTAATGTAATATATTTATAATATTTTTTATATAATATATTAATTTTTGTTATTATACTTCAGATACCATTTATATTAAAACAATAATATTTATAATAATCATCACTCAATAACTGGAATTTTTATTAAAATGTTAACATAGAGGCAAGTGCGTAGATGTCTAGCGGAAGGTCTGGTTTCAACTTATGATCAAGCTGAATTAGCTGTTCATCTAATGGAACTAAAATTTGACCAACAATTAAGTGTAGCAGCTGCTTTAGAGTGTAGCAACATGCAAGCTGCCATGGCTTATTTGCAACAAGAATGTCAACTGTGTACAGGGAAATACCCAATGAACCAGGTAAGCTCATTCCTGAACTATGTTCAAATGGTTGTTGCCTTATCATTGCTTCTAGAAATAATGTTAAAAATTTCATTTTGTAATGTTGGCCAGAAATGTATTTGAAATTTGATTTCATCATTATGGCTTTTTACTCAACTTTTACAGTATAATGCGTTAGCTAAATAAATAATGACTTATGGTAAACTCTCTTATATACAGTTGCTACACTGTATATAATTTTGACAATAATAGTGAAAAATATTTGTAAAACAAACAATAATCTTCCTTTTGATCAAAGATACTTTTACATAAGTTTTATAAGTTTGTTGTTGTAACAGTCTGATAAATTTTGCAGATGGTTTCTATGTTGGAGTGTGAACATCGTTGCTGTCATGATTGTGCGTTACATTACTTTACTCTACAAATCTCCGAGAGAAGCATTAATGATTGTGTTTGTCCATTCTGCAAAGAGCCCGATTTATCTGTCCTAGATGCTGACCAAGCACTTGGCTACTTCAGCAATTTGGACATTCTCTTAAAAGGACTCATTGACGAAACCCTGCATGAGCTGTTCCAGAGGAAACTGAGAGATCGAACATTAATGCAAGACCCCCATTTCAAATGGTGTATAAAGGTTGGTATGACTAATAGCTATGGTAGCATATCATTCAACTTTGAAAAACCGTTTTGGCTTTCAGGAGCTTTAGTACCTTCATTTCAAAATGAAAAACTGTTGAATTAATTTAGAAGCAGGCCAACAGAAAAATGTATAAATAAAAATATATTTTACAAATTTGAGATTTCTGTTTCAAAATCACTTATTGAGAATTTTAAAGTTATTCCTAGAAACTTTAAAATACAACTAAAAAAAGGTTTGAATTATTAATGAGGTTTATTTAATTAAAATTGTTGGGTAAAATCTGGATGTTTTATTGTTTTACTTGTAATGATATTTTTCATTAATACAGAGTACTTATTTTTATCCCATTAAATTTGAATTTTCAGAAATGCTTGAAAAATTCTTGCTCAATTCTACTTCATAAATTTTATGACCAAATCATCAATATCTCAATTAAATGGTGCATAATGATAATGGAGTCATAATAAGCAATATCTGAATGAGCCTTCTTTAATCAGATACTAAATGTAATTTCACTGTAATTTATTCATTTATTTAAAAACAAAAAATTAATGAAAAATTTGAAGTTTTATTTTTAGAATGTCATAATTGGTTTATGGTTACTTTGTCACAGTGTTCCTCTGGCTTCATTGCAAATCCACGTCAGAAACGTTTAGTGTGTCCTGATTGCCGCTCCATTACTTGTGCCAGCTGCAGACGACCGGTAATATTATTAAAAATTACATTATTGGTTTCATTATGTTTATTAAATTTATTTATACATTAGACCTTCTTACATGCAGTCTACTGATTTATGATCCTTTGATTTTATTCACATTTGTTCGTTACTGAACAAAATTTCGACTTAATAATTTTGACTTAAAGTAGTGAAAGGTTTTTTTGAAGTGGCGAGTAGAAAACAATATTGTTAAACAATATTTTGAAAGTGTGTAAGGTTAAAAGTGAATATAATTACTGTTTGTTATTAGGAAGTTTTAAACCTAAGCTTAAAAAATTTACAAGTTCAGGAAATACAAATTTGTAAGCAAAGAACTTAAAATTTAACTAAAATTGTAATTTAGTATAATACAAATAGTCATGCATTTCAAAATAACTGCAGAAACATTTCAATTTCCAGAAACAATAAAACTTCAGAAACAAAGCTTCCCTATTTATTTTATTCAGTGATATTTAAATGATACTCTAATATGTGGATCTTTTATTACCTGGTTCAACTTGTTGCCAAATTACATCAAAAGTAAAAGGGTCACCATTTATTTCTTAATGGTACGTACTATTATTCCAAATGTAATGAAGAATATTAATCTTCCTAGTAATATAAACAGGAATATAACATTCCATAGTATGTATTATTATAATATATTCATATAGGTGTGTACTTATGTACATTGTTGAAGATGTATCAACTGTATAGTGATCCCAAATTGTAATAACACAGCTCTCTCTCTCTCTCTCTCTCTCTCTCTCTCTCTCTCTCTCTCTCTCTCTTTCTCTTTCTCTCTCTTTCTTTCTCTCTCTCCCTCCCTCTCTCCCCTCCCTCTCACCCTCCCTCTCTCCCTCCCCCTCCTCCCTCCCTCTCTCCCCTCTCTCTCTCTCTCTCTCTCCTTTCTCTCTCCCTCTCCCCTCCCCTCTCCATCTTCTCCATCCCCTCCCTCTACTCCCTCTCTCCCTCTCTTCCCCTCTCTCTCTCTCTCTCTCTCTCTCTCTCTCTCTCTCTCTCTCTCTCTCTCTCTCTCTCTCTCTCTCTTTCTATTTGGAGTGGAAAATCTAAAATAGAGTGGAATTTGGTTTCTTTGATCCTTTTGCTACTTTCAAAAAAAATGTAGGTACTTTAACAAAGTTAATGTTATTACCAGCATATTTAACAATGGTATAGACTTTATAGAATTATGTTGAACACTACATGTGGTCTTGCTTCATGAATTTAAAACATGTTCATTTTTTAACAACTGCATATCAATGATGCTGCTAGGTTGATGCATCATGCAATGATGCATCATGCAATGATGCATCATATCAATGATGCAAAATACATAGCTTTTTTGCTGATAGGGTCTACCCAAATAAATAAGCATAAAGTAACAATGCTAGGAATGAAAGCAGATAGTACAGCATAATTAACCTTGTTTTCTTATCTATTGCTGTAGTTAATTAAATACCAATATCTTATTTTAAATTTATCTATAAATATTATTTAATTACATCTATAACATTTTTGAAAAAATAAAGTTAAATGGTTTTAGTGGGAAAAACAACATGAGGGAATGACATGTGAAGAATATGCAGCTTGGTTAGAATACAATGATCCTGAAAACCAATTGGCCCGACATTTAGCTGATCATGGAGTCACATGTCCAAATTGTAATGCAAAGTAAGTACAAATTTTAGTATTGTTTTACATAGCTAATATTTCTATATTCTACTGGTATAGAACTGATGATCATATATAAGGGTCCAGGTATTATGAAATATTAATATATATATATATATATATATATATATATATATATATATATATATATATATATATATACATACATATATGTATAAAACAAACAATTCTTTACTGACAAACATGTACTATATTCATTGTACATATTTATTTTAATTATTTACAGTAAATATTTTAATTTTATTGTTAAAATATTTTTAACTAATCAAGGAACACAGCAGTGTTCTGCCCCACCAGTTAACCCTCTGGAGCTGTTGCAACATATGTCAGGGAGTTGACAAGTACTGTTTTTCAGGTATCCATAACTTAAAAAAATGAAAATATTTGTAGAATTAATAATACTAACCCTTATAGTTACCTTAAGAGGTATAATAAAGTGGAAATAAATAAAAACATTTTTGAAAATCAGTAGAGTTGATTTTTATTTACTCTACAATAATCGTTTTGATCTTTTTTGAAGCAGAGGAAAACAATTTGAAAATGGGATTTTTAACAAGTTTCCATTTTCTTCTTCCCCAAAAATGCTGATGCATCTACAGCCTAACTTATGGACCAATTTAATCAACGATGACGCTTTTTACTCTTCGTGATTACAGAATGTGCCTTTTGCATAAAAACTTCAAAAATAAATATTTTTATGTTGTAAAATTAAAAAAAATAAAGAGAGATTGTGTTTTAATTTGCCGCTCCTACAGCTGAAACTACTTAATCAATTTTGATTTATGATCACTCATTTTATTCCTCATGGTTAAATTATGTGTTTTTGCATAAAAGTAAAAAAAGAATGTGTTAAAAATAATCAGAACATTAAAAAAGTGATTGAACTGGAAACATTTATGCACCATTGGTTATTGAACCAATTTTCATCAATGATCACTCATTTTATTCATCGTGGTTGCAGTGACTTGAGTTTTTTTTTGTAGCTTTGGTTGATTTGGTGGCCTTCTTGGTTCCTATGGTGTTGATGATGGGGGCGATCGTTTCAGCAAAGTTGGGTACATATTCTCGCAGCTAATTGCAATCTCCGATGAGCTTCTTTTCTGGACCTTGGAGTGTTAGTGTTCTGGATGTATTATTCCTGCGGTCAGTTTCCTTTGCTTGTGATTGTTTGAAATAGGTAATTTAGCTGCTTCTTTTTGAAATAATACTTCTCCAAGTGACATGTGAGGCTGTGTAGTTCTAGTTGTTCTAGCACATGCTCAACGTGGTTGTGGTGGCTTTTCCAGTCTTTGGAGAAGATACTAACACCGTCCAGGTATGCAATACAATCTGGTCACAACCAACAAGAACTTTCTGTGACATTAGGCACTGTAATGTTCTAGGAACATTCTTAAGTCCAAAAGGCATTACAGACAACTGGTAATGTCCGCTGTTGAGAGTACTGAAGGCGGTGAGTAGTTTTGCGTCCTCTTCCATAGGTATCTGCTAGTAGCCGCTTTTAAGGTCCAGTGTAATGAAAATCTTTGTGGTGCCGATGTCTTTCAGAGCCTGATGGATTACTGGAATGTATTGATGAACATCAACAGTCTGCTTGTTAAGTCATTGATAGTCTATGCTAAACCTCAGGCGACCATCTTTCTTCTCAACAAATACTATGGGAGAACTAAATGGTGAAGACAAAGGCTCGTTGACTCTAACAGCAGGCATTAGTTCTCCTTTTCTGTGGCGATCATAAGTAGGGCAGTAATTGAATTGGAGAAGTGTCACATAGTTGAATATAATGCTTGATGCTCCCAGTAGTCCTTTGGTGTGAAATGCTCTAGCGTGGAGATTCAGCATGGTTGCAAAGTACTCTTGTTAATCGTCTGATAGTCCATGGCCAAGAGTCTATAGATCTATATGTGGAGGTGTCTTTTCCCTGGGCGAGGCAGTGGTCCATTGTAGCATCGCTCTCTCATTTTGGCCAAATGTGAGGTTGCCACAAATAGCCTGTTGGTTGGTTAGCCAGGGGCAGCCTAGTAATGCAGCTTTGCTGAGATGACTATGAAGTCTGTATCCATTTCAAGGACCACGAGATGGATCAGTAGCCGAATCTGTCCCCCTATGTGTACGCGGGAGCTCTTATTTGCAAGGTGGGTGATGGCGTAAGCATGTCTGTGAAGTGAAGAGATGAGTGCTGGGTCAAGGTGGTCCATTCTGAGAAAGTTCCTGCTAGCAGCCCAGTTTACAAGAACTGAGATGTCATGTTTGCCATTGGAGACAATCCATGGGAGTCAGTTCTCGGTATCCATCTGGTGTGTTTTGCCCTGAGCTTGGCGCTGACAAGGGTCTTGGGCGCAGTCCCTGTCCAGTACAGTTTTCTGCTGGTCGTAGTTGCCAGTACTGGACAGTCACAGTGAAAATAGAACTTTGGACCGCGGCATTCTCGATATGATGGCCCTTCTGACCTTGATCGAAGTTCTGGTTGGAGAAGTTCCAAGTATAGCTGGATGTCTGCTGCTCATTGGACTGAGGCATCAATCAGGTCTTGTGGAGGAGGAAGACATCCACTGGTTCTCCTGCAGCTTGTTGCTTCCCGTAGTGCTTGGCCTAAAGTTTAGATCATACTGTCAGGGAGTCGAACTATGAGGAAATTGAAAAACTCTGCCCACTCAAGGTTAGCATCGGTGTAAAGCTGGTACCAGGTGGCTGCTTCCCTTGTAGCTGATCTATCTGGTGTGTTTTGCCCTGTGCTTGGCACTGACAAGGGTCTTGGGCGCAGTCCCTGTCCAGTACAGTTTTCTGCTGGTCGTAGTTGCCAGTACTGGACAGTCACAGTGAAAATAGAACTTTGGACCGTAGTCGAATTTCAGCAGTCTTGTTGGTGTCTGCAGTGGCATTGGTCAGCAAACTGTTCAGTGTTTCTGCTCCTCTTAGAAGTCCTGTTCAACTGCTGAACATTAGGTTGCTGGCATTAGATATGATGGCCCTTCGAAGTATTGATCGAAGTCTTGATGTTGGTTTACTTTACTTCAAATAACTTTGAATTCTTAATTGAAATTATTCAAATTGATTCATATCCCTACGCTACTAAACTAAAATTTAAAATAAATACCTTAACTACTAATCTTAATTTATTCTTAAACTAATATTATAGTCCTGCCAATAATAATGTTAAATAATGTCCATGTTTGCACAGGCCACTAATGTCTATCACACACTTCTTTATAAATATATTAATTCTCTATGATATTTTTTAATATGTATTCTAATCTTGAGCAAATTAATATTTTAATCTATATTAATCAGTTCTTTAAAATGTCTGTTTAATTATTTAAAACAAAATCTCGGGAGGGATTCGAGCTGGCCTCAATCAAGTTTATATTAAAATATGGAAATTGTATATATTATAAATTAAATTTTTTATGAATGTCATTTAAAAAATAATAAAGTTTCATTAAAAACCATTACAAATAAAGGGTTAGATCTCACCCATAAATAAATTTCCATAAATATATTTAAATTATACTCTCTTGATGCACTCACTGTATTAATAAATAAATTATCTATCTATTTCACTTCTATCATTCACTTCTAATAACCACTAACTTCACTGTTTAACTTGTTTTACTTTGATCAAGATGAACCACTCTGGTTGCTGATCTGTCTCTCTCAAACCCACGCGGGTACTGGCTATATATAACTCTGAAGTGATGCTAAAACTAGTTTTTACAACTTCTCGTCGTAACTCAAAGTCTGAAAAACCCTATCACTCTGGTTTTCAAGTTCATAAATTTTATCGAAGTATCCAGATTGCTGTAAATTTTGCAATAAATTCATCAAAACTAGAATCTTTGCATGATTGTTTTAACATATTTATTTCATCTTGATTTATTTAATTTAAAATTTGTCGTTTGTTCCATAACCTCACTTTCCTCATGAAGCTCTCAATTGATTCACGCTCTTGGGATATGACACATGGACTGGCATCCCTAGCTTCAGTAATAGCGTCTCAATATGTCTGCCTGGTTGCTTGACTTGCAGCTGGTGTCAGTAATGTTTTGATCTATACATGTTCCGCTGTTGAAAATATAATTTTAATTCCTAGATTGCTAGTTTAGTGATATAATTTAATGTTCCTCACCAAATACGTGATGATTTGATAAAATGAAATATGTTTGAACTAGGCCTGACTCTATGACGTCACCACGTTTTCATTTCTTAGCATGGCTTGGGTTTGTGCTATGTTTACATGTGAGTGTTTACAATATGTTTTGTAGTGCGAATTATGAATTGTTGCAACTTCATGGAGAAATTTTTAACACTAAGTAGTTTTTGTGTAGATTAAGTATACCAAACTTAAATAAATGTTTTTGAAACATGTTAATGTTTTTTTTGAAGTAGTTGTTTTCAACCATATAAATAACAGTCAATTTAGAATACTGTAACAGTCAATCTGTATTTCAAAATACTGATTTCGGTGATGATAGTTTGCCATAAAGACAAGAATTAAAAACTTTTTTGCTTCAAGCAAATGTGCTGAACCACAAAAAAAAAAATATTCTTGCTGAAACTATTTTGCGAGATATGTTTGTGGTTGACCTGAGAATACATAACAGATTGAAGGAAGTATTATCGTTTGAAGTTAGTGTAAGAGATAATGGACAGACTAGGACAGTTTGTATAATAGTATATGAGAACATTTGGAAACATTTGATGTCAGTCCAAGAACATATAAGATTAGTGATTCACCAAGACAACTTGTGCTAAAAATGTATGGTGGATTATTTGGGTACAGAACTTCAGCCATTCCACAGTCAAAAGGCTATTCTTTGCTTCTATGTGTCTGTGCTTCAAAAATGAACTTGTACCATTGTTTTTCAGCAGAATATTGTTGACACAAATTTTCTATAAAAAGGTCATGTTTCTGCCATATCTATTTGCTCCAAACAAATTGTTTAGTTTAACACCTGTTTTACTCAAAATTGAATATTTTGAATCACATTAGAAAACATTTTACATGATGCTTGTCATATTTTATAATTTCAATTAAATTAAGTTGAATTATATATGTATTCAAATTTAATTGTATACTTTTTTATAGGATTTATGTGTAAGGATTTAAGCTTTATTTATGTTTAATCTCAGATATTCACTATCTCGAGGAGGTTGTATGCATTTAACATGTCCACATTGCAAGTACGAGTTCTGTTCGGGTTGTGCAAAACCATTTGCGATGGGAGCAAAGTGTCAATTATCTGATTACTGTGCTAAACTTGGTTTGCACGCTCATCATCCACGCAACTGCCTCTTCTATCTGAGAGATAAGGAACCAGCTCTACTTCAAAAATTATTACATGTAAGTTAATTTAGAGAATATCTTGATACTTTACATGATTTATGGAAGTGAATGTAGAATTTTTAAATACTATCCAATAACTAAAAAAAACAACTTAATTCAAATAACAACCGTTTTCTGTTTCACAAAGGAATAACAAATACTTTGGGCTTTCTATTATAGGAACAGGTTTTATATAAAGTAATAAAACTTAAGGAGAATTCATGAAGAGTGCCCTAATGTGTTTAGTTTGTTAGTGTGATAATGAAATATAACCAAGTTTTAGTATACTAAAAAGCTGTAAAGTTAATGTGTGTTATATTAAAGTAGAAATTTAATGTAGCTATTAGTGCCAGAAAGTAATATACAGTATGGACTTTCAACTCATAGCCGATGTAGATAAAATACATTAGTAGAATTATGATATAATAAAAAAGATTCACTAAATTCATATCTACATCTACAGCAGTCCAAGAATTTATATAATGAGTAAGGTTGGATATCATTAAAGGAGTACTGTTATTTGGGAGCAGATCTGATATGCATAAAGAAGTATATTTCAAAGTAATAATTTCAAAACCATATTTTCTAAATTGGAATAATTCTTCTTTAACAGTTCTGGTGAATTTCAGTACTACTCTTTGTGGTCTAAATCCAGTAAAATTTAATGGGAGCCTAAATGATGATAAGTATCATTCAAATTGTCAGTTATAATGGTACTACACTCTTCTCTGTTGTTTATTTTTTTAACTCTATCTGTTACAAACTCATTTTACTCTTAGCGTATTCAATTTCCACATAATCCACACAAGAATAATATCTTGCATCTTCAAGGTCTTTGAGTTTTTTAATCAATGACATGTTTTTTTTAACTCAATTACAACCTTTGAATAACTGTTTAAAACTATTTGACTTTAATCAGCATATCAAATGTTATCATTTCACAGATAAATGCTAAATTTCACAGATTTTCCAGATCTGTTTTCTGGATTCTACACGACTCCTGTAATGTTTTAGACACTCAAAATTTTTCTTCATCCTTTTAATTAATTTTAGTTTCATAAAGGTTGCTTATTTCAACACTGTGTGTTCAAACATTTCGAACAGCTAAAATTAAATTTAGCAAAAATTGTTCTTTCTCTTACTACATAAACAGTAAATTGTAGAAAGCTCTTTCAGTTAGAAATTTTGATATGAGGTTTTACGTGATTTGGCGTATCCCTTTAATGATTTTCTTACTGCAATAAAATATATTCTACAAGTCCTTCTACTTTTATGGTAAGGTGAACCATAAAAAGAGAGTATAACAAAATGAAAACTATCTACAAGCACAGCTAAAGTTTTAAATTAGGCAATTTTTTTAGATAGAAAAATCATTTTAATATGTTACTAATTTTGAAAGCACATATTTAATAATGCAATTATTACTATTGTATTTAAGGACAATGAAATAGAATACAATGAAGAACCAGCTACTAAGGAAGGAAAATGTTCCGTACAGATGCAAAGAGAAACACCAGAAGGTTTACTTGATGGAGTCTGTGCATTAGCAGTGGAACAGGCTGGATTATGCAGGTCACAATTTTACACAAATTCCACTAAATTCTTTATTACAGTAAAACCTGTTAATCAAAACTAATTTAATCAGAACCAAATATTCCAAATATCAGTATTAAGAAATTTCTAATTACTCCTTTCAAAACAATTTCTAAAGGTGTGAGATCAATGCACTTTTCATTGTATAGAATCAGGATTTTACCTTGATGGCTGCTCTAATAACTATTCATTTGCTCAATATTTATCATTATGCTATTGTTATTAAGATATAGCAAATTGCTACCAAATCATTCAATAAAAAGTGACTGAATTTAAAATTATTTATATATATAAACACAAGGGCGTACCCAGGATCAAAACTAGGGGGGGGGGGGCAAGCCATGGTCGTTCAATATACAGAGTAACATTTCATCACGGAAAAGGTGAATGAAACCAAAATGTTAATAAAATTATGTATAATTATAGCAATGCTTTATCAACTAAGTTATTACAATTATTTGCTTAAAAAAATGTATTCTAGTTTATTTATACTAGTATACTTAAACTAGTAATTTTTTCCTTGGATTTGTAGAAAACGTGTTCAAAACTATTGTTACAATCCAGTCCTGATTTTCTTTAAAGAATCTCCGACGGACGCTCATCAAACACAACCCAGTCAATCTGTCCTCTCCCATTGTACTTCTCAGCCAGGTCTTTACCCTTCAAAGGGTACTGAAAGATCGTTCAACAGTAGCCGTAGTGGGTGGGAAAGCACTTAAAATGAGGAGTGTATGCCTTGTTGCAGGGAAAAAAATATTAGCCTCTTCCAAAAGTGCAGCCACTTCAATATCCTTTAATATATCTCCTGCTAAATCCTTCTTTTTCCACAGATTATACCACAAATATAATTCTGCACAGATATCACCCAACTCATAAAATTCTATGAAAGATTTTGCATTTTTTCCAAATCTTTTGAAGTAATTTTTAACATGTATGAAGGATGAAGACGGAATAAGGCAAAAAAAGGTGTATTTTCGTGTGAGAATCTAACATTCAATGATAAAGTTAAAGAGTCAAGATAAGGGATGATCAACAACTGTCTCCAATATTCAATCGCAGTCTCAGATGGCGGATTACTTCTGTGTATTTGCTTTTGAACAATTCGTGGACTCTTGAACTGTTAACTCAACGCCGACTTTCTCCACGATATCATGTGATTTTTTAAGTAATTCATAAGAAACATGTTCAATTTCTTGTCGATCCTTCTTGATGACACCAAGGATTTCACCAATATGTTTCCTCACCATAACTAAATCCATATTTTTACTTTGTAGAATGTTCACAACTGGTTCCAAAATCGCAGAGTACTTTGCAATCATGCAAATCCTTCTTTTTTTCTGATGGCACCTTAAGGGCATGACCAACATAACGACCAATGTCATTTTCATGCTAGCCATTGTATTCTTCAATCACTTTAGATATCCCAGGAACAGCTACTTTTAGAGGTGAAGAATTACTAGACCCTTGTTATTCCATAATAGACACAGAATCCGATGGTTCAGTCAGTTTAGTTCCATCTTCATCACCATCACTTCTTCCACTTCTACTGCTGTCATCTTGAGCCTTTTTCCGTTTGAGAGGTTTTCTGCCTGAAAATAATAGAAGTTGACATAGTATACAAAAGTTACAAACCGTTTTTAACTAACAATCTATATAATAAAAATGAAATGAAATGTTTGTTTGTAAGCGCATCACATGAGAACGGTTGTACAAATTTGGTTATTTTTTGTTTTAAAATGTTCGTAATAGTCTGAATTAGGATTTTGTGGAAAGAAAAATTTGAATTACATAATTACTTAACTTACCTTTTTGAAACCAGTTTCTTATATCCATTTAGGAAGCCTCAGTGTTCTACAAACGTAAATAAGAAGGTAAACTAATAAACTATAATAATTGGTTGTTTAAAAAAATGCTTAGTAAACATCAACAGTTCAACTGAAATACAAATACTGATCAACTAGCGAGGGTAACAGGCAGCTCAGTTTATATAGTGATGTGGAACTCACTAGACCACAGGGGAGGGCGGAGACCCTTCTAGAAGGTTCGCATTTCTCTCATTGGCTGCCGCCTGTAGACTCTTCTAGAGCCCGCTAGAGATCTCTCCATCTCTTGAATCCCACTAACTGGGTGATATAGATTCCTCTACCAGTCGCTTGTGGTTCTAGATCAGTGTAAAGTGTTGCAAGATATACAATAATTACCATATTTGTTTATAGTATTATTTTTCTGTTTTCCTATAGAAAATAATTGAGTACGATTGTATAACAATTTTGATCGACATAATGATAAATTATTCTAATTACATAATTTTCAATAGTGTAAGTATTTTTTTATTATTAAAATAGTTATTTCAAGAATTGTATTAAACTCCAGCAACAAAATTTAATAATTTAAATTCCAGCTCCCTGCCCCTCGCTGGGTACACCCATGTATATATATATATATATATATATATATATATATATATATATATATATATATAGATAGATAGATAGATAGATAGTGTGTGTGTGTGTGTGTGTTGGGTGGGTATGGTGACTTTTTGTCTTTTAACAATGTAAGGTTCAAAATTTTGATTTTGATAATACCTTGGACAAGTCTGTTGAACAAAATCTAGGGCTCAGGCACTGGTCAGTCTGCTGTGTCTCTGAACTTCTCACCTCAAGATTCTTAGTTCAAGCCACAGTTACTTTTGCTGTTTTACCCTTATTGTTAACACTAATCTTTCATCCACAAAAAAAATCTGTTCATTTGTTTTCAAATGATAGACATTCAAAATATCTTAAAATTAATAACTTTTTTGAAAATCTGATTTTACTGTTGAAAATCAATTTTAAAATCAGCTTATATTACAATTTAAAATGTTAGTGAAATTTAAAAAATGAAGGGGTTAACAAGTAGGGTTCCTTTTTTGGATTCAATGGAAATTTTAAAATTTGAAGCCATGCAGAGTATAACATTAATTATGACTATGAAATCAACTTTTTAAAAGATAAATATAATGAATTTAAAAAATATTTTGTAGCTGTAATTTTAAAATTAATTTTAGTGAGTAAGAACTTGTAATGCATTTACACTATTTTTTGCCAACTTGATTTTTACAAATAAAAATATTGTTGCAAAGGAGTAATATTAATTGATTTCAAGTTAAAAACATAACGATGTTATTTAATGTTCTTAGTTTTTTTTAAATTTATTTCTATTACATCAGCTATGTTAATTGTGTTAACAAGTGCTAACACACTTGTATGCATATTTATGGGAAAATAACATAAAGACCAAAATTAATAATTAAAAAGGATCAAAGATCAAATTGTTTCTGAATGAAGAATTAATTTGAAACAAATTCAATAAACGTCTATCCATAATAATTAAAAACAAGGTCTTAAATAATTATAGAGCTTATGGATATTATTAAAGTTAACAATTTAAATATTAGGTATGTACTTATTTATGAAAATGACTTTATGAGTTAAATATTCAAATTAAATATAGTTCATAACTGTAATTAATATTACTGTGGAATATTTTTATCTTCATTTCATTTTCACCATTAACAACAATAATTACTTTTCTATAACATTCAATTTATTTATAACAAATGTTTACAGGTTTACACAACATACAGTATTATAAAATGATATTTTTTTATACTTAGATTACTTTTTATGACTCATTCCAACTAAGTAATTATTATAAAGTAGATTATTTAATGTTGTGAAACCAGGAAACACTATGTGGAATATCTGTGCCGTTTAATTCGAAGACATAATTTGGAAACACTTGGCTTGCTCACACCAGATGACCTTGAAACTGTGTTACGGAGGTCAGGATGTCGCCTACCTCCAAATCCTTACGGTACACCACGAGTGTTGTATCATAACTATTTACTTCAGGTATCTTAATCCCAATCTGGAGACATTTTTTTTTATTTAATAGCACTTAGAACAACAACAACATTGATTGGATCCTGTTCTATTTTTCTTTTAGTAACTGATGTTTTTACCTTATTAGAAAAAAATAATACACAATTTTTTTAATTTAATTTTGCTATAAATAATTATTTTAGTATTCCTATTTTATCAATCTGAGCTTCAAACTGTCTAGCTATAAATTTGTTAGGACTCTGGACACAAGAGTGACCTATATTTGCACACATTTTTATCAAATTTTATAGATTGCCCTGGAGATTATTGATGTCCACTACTGGCAGTTCCATTAAACTGTTTACAAATTTTGTGATGCTGTTTTAACAACAAAAATCTGTTGCTCAATAACTATAGATTTAAATTCGACTAGCCATAACATATTGAGCTTTCTGGTTAATGTTCACCATTGCTTTTCAACAGTTACATGTGCACATCAGTTCTGCACACTGTGGCTACAGTTCAGTAGATCTAAAAACAGCCTCTCCTCGAACATGTCATAACAGAAATATTTTTCAACTTTTCTTTTGCATGTTATGTGTTGAAACTGGTGCAACATTTTTCAATGACCTGCTAAATGAAAATGAATCATTAACAATGCATGAATTTTGATTATTTCTATGATTCAAACACTTCTTGTGTTATGTGGACTCCAGTTGTTAATTAACAAAGTAATTAAATTATTTAATTCCTGTTTGTTAATCAAGGACTTAATTTTAACAAACTTTCAGTGAATTTGGAACAGTAATTTCATCCACATCATCATGATAATAATTATACTATTTTGAAATCCAATAAAGTTCTACACATATATTTTTCCAAAATTAAAAACAGAATGATGCACATTCACAAAGGTCCATTTAATGATGTATATAAGCTAGTCAGTATCTAAGATTGGTCTTTAATTTAGTTACACTACAAAGTCAAGTTAACACATACATAAATAAATGGAACATAACTAACCAGTGTTGTTGTTCTTAGAAGTATATTTATAAGAAATTTAAATATAAGCAAAGAGGTATTTTGTATGTTTGCTTTAGGACTCACTACATAGAATACTTGGTGAAGTTGATAGTTCAGAATAAGTTGGATCCTGTCACTATCTTGGACTTAACTGAAGCACAACAAGAGCTGCGGAGACGAGGCAAGGCTCTACCAATCAGAGCGAGCAATCTTTCTGATCATGAATATCTCACACTCTGTGCTAAGGTAACTTGCTGGCTTCTGATTGGCTGAGAACAGCCCTCACTTTCAGCTGTTGTTATGTTTATGTCAGCTATGAAAAACAATTCTTTTGTCTTCAGTGCATGTGAAAGTAACATCAAATCATGTTATTAACTTTCATCATCTTAATGACACATTATACATTATGAGACTGCTTTAAATGTTGTCTGTGTAATAACATCAGAATTAATGCCAATGTTGTCTACCTTGTTAATAATCAAATCATATTTGTGAGTTAAAGACAGAGAAATTAAAAACACTAATTTTTACATTTGAAATCTTTTTCATCATTATAGTTAAATTTTTTTTTAATTTTAATATTATAATGGATTTTAACTTAGTACCAATAGTCATACGTATGAATAGTTTACATTTTTCCATGTCTATTTTTCTTAGAAAAAATTTAATGAAACACAGTCTTATTATTATATGGTTTAAGGCTGCATTTAAAGCTGTTAAATTTCACTTGACCCCAGAAAAGTAGCATTTAAAAAAATGGTAAGGGTAGTGACACATAAATTTGATGTACAGTTCAGAAACGTATGGTCCTTTGCTGGTTTTGCTGTAAAATGCTAATTTTTTTTTTTTTTTTTTTTGATTATTATTTTATTTTTTCAGTTAAATTCAACATTTTAAAAAATAACTAGGCTCTACTTTTAAAGCCGCCTCGGTGGTCTAGTGGATAGCGTACTAGGCTTTCACCCCGAGGACCTGGGTTCGATTCCCAGCGAGGGCTTGGCATTTTCATACGTTATAAATCATCCCCATTGTCTGCATTAGCCCAAGTGTGCACAATAGTCAGACGTTAAACTCCATAAAAAAAAAAAAAATCTATTTTTAAAAAAACAATTTATTTATAAAAAACAAAAATATTATATATAAATGAAAACGAACATAGTTTTTATAATTTTATGATCAAAAATTTATTAATAGACTTTTCAGTTTAAAAATACCTGTACTTGTTTTCATTTAATGTGTTGTTAAAAAAAAAAATACAGTGATTTTTTTTTTCTTAACGTCCATACTTTATGCCAGTTAGACTAATGAGGACAAAAGATCATTGTTAAAGGTAAGGGAAGAAACAGGAGCAACTGCGACTCAAACTGAGAACCTTTAGGTACGCAGTTGAGTGACGCAGCAGAATAACCGATGCTTTAAACATCTCAGCCACCGAGCCTCAAGGTTACAATAATGTTATAGCTCCAAATAATTAACTAAAACCTACATAATTATTAATTTTTATACTAAAATAATTAAAACTTCTGAATATTAAACATAAAAAGATAGAAAAGTAAAGAGAGTATAGATTTTTCAGTAAATCTAGTGGATAGCGTACTAGGCTTTCACACCGAGGATCCGGGTTCAATTCCCGGCGAGGGCTTGGCATTTTCATACGCTATAAATTATCCCACCATCTTCATTAGCCCAAGTGTGCACAATAGTCAGATGTTAAACATCAAAAAAAAAAAAAAAAAAAAAAAAAAATTCCCAAATAAATATAATGCTATTAAAGATAGTGTCATGTAAAATAAACATACGATAAAATATGTTTAGAAAATAGAGTCATATCAGCCAGACTTCAAAGAAAAAATTAATGACACAAAAACTATTCAGAAATACATCTACTCACAATTTTAGCTGGTCAGCAACTGACTCGCCACAATAAGAGGGCGAGGGGTTTGAGTGAATTGGATTAAAAAGGCTAGTGATTATTTCATACACGTCAATATAACGTACACTACCATTCTAGGGTTTTAATCTCAATTTAATGTTCCTGTGCTTTTATCACTGGGCAACAACAAACCAGTGAGCTTGTTGTAACAAACAGTCTACAGCTTGTAAGACTATAAATGAATCTTCACAGATAATACATATTCTTGAGGTGTGTTTTCTGAACATTTATATGAAACAGTTTGCAACAAAGACAGCTAAAAACCCAATATTGTCTAACACAGTTTCAAACATTTTTTTTAAATATTAGACAATATTCCATAATGTTTCAGTTCAAAACAAATTATTTCATTCAAACTGCCATTGTTGATATTATGATTTTGCTTAACTTATTAAAAAATGTTAAAAAAGTAGCTACTCTTAATTCAAATTTACAAAAATAAAGTTTAAAAATATTGTTAAAGTATTTGGTAACTAATGAACTAAAATTGTTTTTGAGAATAAAAACTTGATAACTTTTTTTTCATAAAATTAATAAGGTATGAAGCCATAATCAATAATATATATTTTTTAACAATGGAAATAGACATTATATTTCATTTTAATATGCACATGCAAGCTCTGGAACAATGAGTGTGTTTGCTCTTGCAAATGAAACTAGGACAACAAATGTTGCAAGTGCAAAATCCACCTTTTGAGTGATCACTAAAATAAATGCACTGCACTGTTGTAAATTAGACTTTCCTTTGTTACTTGTGTTAAGCAAATATTCTTAGTATCTGCTCAGTTTTTATTTTATCTTTTTTTCTAAAAAATCTTTAGTAAGAAATAAGAAGAGGCACAGATAGTAAATGAAACTGCCTGTATGGAAAAAAGGTGTAAAATATAAACACATAATGCTAAAAGTTGATTCTTATTCAGAGACATTATCACACGTTAATTTTAATAATTCATTACAGTTTACTTTACACAACTGTAAAATTCTTTGGAATTTCGTATTTTGATAAACCAATATCTCAAAATCCCATATGTTTTGGAACACACTACTGTACTTTTTTGGTGTATTATTGCTTCTGAAATGAAGTCATATATATAAAGGTGTAAAATATTCTAAAATCAAACAATCATTACTTTAAAATTAAGGTAAATAGTATTTTATAATAAACAAACAGGTTAAAAACATGTTTTCTGTTAACAGGCTGTGCAAGAAGAAGTTCCATTGGACTAACCAGTTTTCATGACATTTTTATCAAATCTTATTCTTTTTCCACCTACATTTCAAGTTGCCAAACACTAACCTTCTACAGAGATTGACTCTTTAATAGGTCTACATTATTTGGCAAATTTACTTTCATAACTTATATTATTTTGTGCAAAATTAAATGTACAATATTACTAATATTTTTTTTACAAGTAATATATAAATAAAAAAATAACATAATAAATTTAATAAAATAAGATAATTTAATATCTGTGTATAGTGTTTCTGTTTTTCACATTTGTATAATTCCCATTGTATTAATGCATATTTTAAAAGTGAATGAAAAACCTACGCACTATTTTTAAGTCTTGTAGATCTCTGTTTTAAATAGTAAGTTTGAATTAATTTTAATTTTTTGCAAAATTTATAAATGAAGATTTTTTTTTGAAAATTACATAATGTTAATACAGCAACATACCGTTTTATTTTATCATTTCACCTAATGATTGTCTAGTGACCACTTCCAGAAATTACTCCCATTTACTTTTTTTTTAATATGACCTTAAACATTCCTGTCTGTATTCATGTACAACACTGAAACAATGGTGATTTAAATGGTTGTGTACCATTGTGTACAATGGTCTCTGAACTATTAAGAACGATGAGGGGCATTGCATATCATACTGGGCAGCATTGCTGGTTGGAGTGCTGGTTTTAGGTCGTCTTTGTGGACTTTAATGATGGATCTCTGTACTGAATCCAAAAGCTGTTCCTTCTAGAGTATTGGTGTACAATGGAGGGGCCTTCCCAGTGACCAAGGAATCTAGCATGTTGCTTGCTTGCTGTATCTGACTGGTAATGCGTACAAATCATCATTGCATCTCCAGGAGAGAAATGTGGTTGAAATGCGACTGGTAGTGAGCTTGATACTTTGTCTGATGGTGTCACATGGTTTTGTGTTGTTCCTTAGCCATATTTGGTGGATGAGGAAGTTTCCACTCTCCAGGTCTTCAAAGGTTATATCCCAAGACAGCTTCACTCAGTTACATTCTGACAGCAGCGTTTCTGCTAGTCTGGAGGTTGAATAGCACAAAAAGCCAGTGATGGTTCCAATATGAGCTTTTCCATGGAGATGTCTGTCCAGATATTTTATAAAATTACCATTTATTATTTTATGAAATTTTAAATTTTATACAAAAGTTATAAAAAAATGTAGGCCAATATCTTAATAAATTAAAAAATTACACTATTTTTTCAAAATTATAACACTTTTTACTTCTTTTGTAAACTTTGGTATAAGCAGTAAAAGTCTTACAAAAAGCTTAATCTGTAAAATAAAAATAGCATCATATAAAAATAACAAGTTAGTTGAATAATTATGAATGAAAACATTTAAGGATTATTTATGCTAAACTATTTACAAATGATATATAAATATAATTATAAATATAATGTGATGCCTATCGACCTTGATTTATCGCAAAAATAATCTTGACTGATCCATATCTTAATTTACTGACCTACTACAATCACTAAACTAAATAGAATCAAATATAACCTATGTACAGCTGGCACAACAAACTACATATCAAGACTAAATAACGGAATAACTTTGAAACAGCTGACTCTATGGTCTCAGCCAACTTGATCGATGTTTGCACACAAGTATTGGTTTTTGCATTGATTTTATATACTGTAATGTATGTGAAATGAAAAGAACAATTCTTCTATAACAGATTGAAATTTTAAAAATTGCAATACTACTTTTTTATGATTCTTTTTCTCAATATCTATCACAATCGGATGTTGGAATTTCTTGCACTTTTTCGACGTTTGGTCTAACCAGACATTGGCACTTCTTGCATTTTTTTAAAAATGTCTGGTAAAACAGGATTTTGGCACTAAAAGGGTGAAATAGTAAATATAAATTGTATTATCTTTACAATAAAACTCTTCGGGCAATATAATAAACAGCTATTACATTTTATTTAGCTTTTTTCTGATTTGTGTTAAATAATTTTTCTTAATTTCAAATTCAGTGGTACACTAATTTCAGCTAAGAATGTTAAATGTTTAAGCAAACTTAATTTTGAGAAATAAAGGCTCTTACAATTCTCCCATTAACATAAATTATTGTTCTGCTAATTAACTACAAAACCACATTTTTAGGGAGTCAACAACCAACACTTTCTTCTCAAGGGATCGACTTAGGAATTTTAATCAAAATCACTTATATCTTCTTTATTATCACTTGGTTATTATGGTAAAATTATAAAATATCTGTTGAAAATAATGGGAAATTACCTACAATTTTCTTATAATTAAAATTTTATTATTTACAATATTATGCATTCATATTTAAGCTATTTAGTAATAAAACAGTATCTGTTGAAGCTGCTAAAGGTTGAAGTTTATTATTGTTATGAGCCACTGCTTTCCTGAGGAAGTCTAGCCAAGAAATATCTCCAGTAATGTAATGCTTCCCTTCAATTTGGTTCAATATGTTACAAACTGCTAAAGCAATATCTGCTCCCTGAAACAATTTACTAGTGTCAAAGGTTATAACTGAAATGAAATTATCTTATTACTAGCTGTTACCTGTCATGGCTTTGCCAGCAATTATAATATACATTAAAGATAATAAAATTTATAATCAATTTTAAAAATCAGAATAACTTTATTTCAGTTTAATATATTTCTGTATACAATATTGTAAGATTTATGGTTTTTGGCCAATAGGTATAAACTTCTGCTACTCGACACTCTAGAACAGGCAACATATAACTGACCATGGGAGAATGACGGAGTTCCCAAATGTATTCCTGCTACTCTTAATGTCTGACCCTGCGACTTATTAATTGTAATTGATCACCCGCGAAAAACGTTTTTTTTAAAGAATACATGCGATTTTAAGCCAATTTTTACGGAACTATACTCAAATGATATTACTGTTTACATTGCATTGAAGATACTATTATTCCTTCTCTGATTTCCCGGACATGAGCAATCTTGTTATGTACGTGTACTTATTGCTCATGTGCGATACAGAATCTGACAGGCATTACTAAATTTTATGATTTATTACTGTGTTTGTGCTTGTTAACGAAACATTGTTAAAATAGCCGCTGTTATTTGTGAACTTTTCTATTTGCCTCTCTTTGAGTTTTTAGGTTGGAATTTCAGTCGTGTTGTCGAATTTCATATTAACTATGGCATCTTTAAAGAATCGTATTAGTGTTCGAAGTGCAGCAATATTTGCATTATTAATAAAGAAAAATTGTTTTATTGAAACCGTGTACGACGAAAGCAAAAATTGTCATCAGGTTTTTTTTCATGCATCACCGTATTAGGTTCAGCAACTGTGTCAGTTGGGTTATAGGTAATCTTTAAAAAAAAATAATAAAGGTTTTTTTTCATGCACACTGTGTTAAGACCAACAACCATGTCAGTTAGGTTACGGAGTACTCTTTTTTTTTTAAAATAAAGGTTTTTTGAACACATCACCGTGTTAGGCCTAACAACCGTGTTTAGTTAAGTTATGGAGTACTTTTTTAAAAAATTAAGGTTTTTTTCATGCATCACCATATCAGGCCCAACAACCATATCAGTTAGTTTTGGAGTACTCTTTATAAAAAGAGAAATATAGGTTTTTTTAATGCATCACCATGTTAGGAGTAACAATGGTGTCAGTTAAGGTATGGATACTCTTTTAAAAAAATGAAGGTTTTTTCACCACACCACCGTGATAGGCCCATAACCATGTCAGTTAGGAATATAGTATTCTTTAAAAAAATATAAAGGTTTTTTCACACATCACCATGTTAGGCCTAACAACCATGTCAGTTAGGTTATATAGTATTCTTTAAAAAAATAAAGGGTTTTTTTAAGCACCACCGTGTTAGGCCTAACAACCGTTTCAGTTAGGTTATTTAGTATTCTTTTTAAAAAATGAGTTTCTTATCACCCAAAACCCGTGTTAGACATATTTTTATTGTTTTACGGATCTACAACATGTTACCAACTTTCGCGCGGTAGCAATTCTGAGTTTATGGTGGTCACTTTTATTTTTGAATTTTATCATACTTCTCGTGGTTTCCACGCTTTTATATTTTGGATTCTTGCTTTTGGGCATGTAATAAAGCGTTTTAGTAACAAAAATATCAAAAAATCCAGGACATGCTACATTGCATATTTACCATTTTTTCATATAATGTAATTACATAAATATATATACTACCTTACAATTAAAGTATCGTAATAAAATTGCATTTGTTATATGTTCTGCATTCTGTATCAAAAACATTGAAAAGTCTTAAATGAGAAACACCAGATTATGATTATTTGATCTAATGAAACTTAAAATAACAAAACTATAAACAATAAAGCAAACCATACTTTCAAAAAGAGAAAATACTTATAATTATAGTAATTTCTAACGTATTGTAATTTTCACTCTGCGTAGGGATTTTTTTAAATTTAATATTTAAAATTCAATACAAAGTAACAAATTAGAGTCAGTTTTGACAAAAATTTTAACTAAAATAATTGAAAATGTAACATTAAAAGCAATAATTTTGCAATAAATAAAACACGGATTAAGATTCTTAAAATGGGATTATTAGATCCCTAAATCTTAGGTTCAGTAAACAGTAATTTAAACATATAAAACGTCACTATTGTATAGTTAACACAATCCACAAAACTAAATACTACATAATTATGTTGGGCTGGGTAAGTAGTATAATGACATTTTTTAAAACGGGAATAGGCTTATGTTTATCTCAGATACCTAAACCATTTTAGAATCAAATTTCATCTCAATTGGTTCAGTGGTGAAAGCGTGATTGAATAACAAACAAACACACAAACTTTCAGAAATATAATATGATTAAGATAAGATTAAGATGTATTTGTAAATATAATTAATTTTTATTTTTAATTAATTATTTTAGCACAAAACCTTCTTTACAAAGTTATTTAAAATAACAATAGTTGGGTTTTTCTACAACTGTGTCTCTTTCTGTGAATGAATAATGTAACAACTTGGAGATTTTTAAAAGATTTTAGATTTCATCATTACAAGATTCATATGTTTCACTCGTTGGTTCTGGGAGACACCAAACCAGTCTGCGTTTTGTACTTGATATTTTTAAAAACAAGAATTTGTTTATTTATATCAATAAACAATTTTCTCAATAAATAAATTGGTTTTGTCATAATTGCCACATTTAATATAATTTACATTTAATGTTCTGAGTTAAATTAATTTTGAAAAGTATGTTTCCCAAGGCAAACATGTATTACATTTCAGTGATAAATTTTTTTTTATATAATATAAAAAATGTAAGTGGTAGTTACCTTTGTACGAACATTGTTTGTATTCATTGGAGGGTATATTTCTTGTATAAAATCATCAACGGCTGGACTGACAACTTTAACCAGATCACATAATTCATCCAACTCACAGATAGACTTCAAATCCTTACAAGATCCATTACAATGTACCGCATCTTGTACACGTTTCAAGCAAGATCTGGCTGTCTTTATAATTCCTAAGCAAGATGAAGCTAATTCTCTTTCAGGATTGGTCCACATTTCTAAATGATTCACATCGTCTCCAGTCCCAGCATTAAGAGTTGCTTGGTCTTGTTTTATTTCCTTCAACAGAAATACATTTGTTTTAACCTGTTAGCAACAATGTGTATTGATCACAAAAGAACAAGCCTTTTATATGAGGTTTCTTCTTCATTGATATTTCACATCATGAGACATTTTATAATGATAGTGTAATTTATGTTGAAGTGTAACTTATAATACATTTTGTTGGCATATACTGAATAGTATTTAAAAAATATATAGTTTAATAATGCACAGTTTTGATATCTGCTGGCAGTTGTTTGAAGTATGCCAATATTGCACTCCCATGAAAATGCACAATCTAAATCAAGTCAAAAGATAGCAATTGCTGCAGAAATTGGCATTCTTCAGGTCTGTTACATAAAGTAACTTCATTCTTCTTTAAACAAACATTCAAGATTAAAATCACAAAATCAATTATCAGCAATCAAGATTCTAAAGCCAGGTCGGTTCTAAAGGCCTACTTGTATGACCACCAGGATAATTTTTCAACTAGCATTGCTAGCGACCACAAGTGTCCACGTGTAGTTAAAGCCCACGACTTTCCAACTACTATCGCCAGCAACCACAAGTGTCCTTGTGTAGTTGAAGTCCACAACTTTCCAACTACTACCGCCAGCATCCACAAATGTCTGCATGCAGTTGAAGTTCAAAGCTTTCCAACTATTACTGCCGGCATCCACAAATGTCTGCATGCAGTTGAAGTTCAAAGCTTTCCAACTATTACTGCCAGCATCCACAAATATCTGCATGCAGTTGAAGTTCAAAGCTTTCCAACTACTACCGCCAGCATCCACAAATGTCTGCATGCAGTTGAAGTTCAAAGCTTTCCAACTACTACCGCCAGCATCCACAAATGTCTGCATGCAGTTGAAGTTCAAAGCTTTCCAACTACTACCGCCAGCATCCACAAATGTCTGCATGCAGTGGAAGTTCAAAGCTTTCCAACTATTACTGCCAGCTACCACAAGTTTCCACATCTAGTTGAAGTCTGCAACTTTTCAACTTTAATATCACCAATGACCACAGTGTAGTTGAAGTCCGCATTGTTCAACACAATAGTTCATTTTTTCTCAGCATTTTAACTAAATCCGACAACCAGTTCGGTGCTAACTAAAACACTTTTCCTTTTTACCAGTCCATTCAAAGTGTTCAATCAGACAAAGTCTGTAGTTTTAGTAACATGACCTTTCTGACAGCAGCGATTGATCACTGGTGACTGTACAATATACAAGGACATTCCGGGCATCTTGTCAGCTAGTCTATTGGATTTTGAATGATTAAAATTAATATCTGTACCAGCCAGATTGGTCCTACAAATATAGCGTGTAGCCTAAGTGGTAAAATCTGCATTCTGCTAATTGCCTTATTTTCTGAATTTAATTTTATTACTCCTATACACTCACACAACAAGGTCTTTGCAAGTTAGTTCTTTATTATTCCTCTATAAGTAGAGAGTACAAGTTGTTTCTGAAAGTTTAAAAATGAATGAATTTGTAGGTCATAATTACTGTATAACATTCACAATGAAATGATTGGTGTTTGATGAAGAAAATTATGATTTTATAATGTACAATGAAGAAGAAATCTTAGGTTTACACTATTTGGTGTGAAGACAATAGTATAAAATATGAAGAGTGTTTTTGACAGTGAGAAAGAAAACAGTTTATCTACCGACTCAACAAATATACAATGTAGGCCTAGTATGTTGTGCAGAATTACTGAGTCTACTTATTACCAGCCAACTGATACTCTCAGTCTGTAAATAGTTTAATTGAAATGACATAGCTAAAGAACATAATGATGCAAATCCATTTTCAAACAATGTAGCTTATTCAATTTGTAAATGACAGTCTGATGCAAACTTTGAACTACAAGCAGTTTTTTTTGTCTGCCTACAGACATTGAAAAACAGACTCTGTATACAGACTCATTGAACGACAGTGATTAAGAAGAATTGTTTTTTTTTAACAATGCTTGATTTTGTTTCACATATTACATGGAAAATGAACAAATATTTCATTGTAATATTATCAACACACTGTAAACTGAATAACAGGTCAAAATAAGTCTCATTGTGCTGGTCAACTGATCCCCTTATTTACACATCAATAATAATACTTTTTTCATAAAATTATAATTCTATTTTAATAAACAAATAAAATGTATACAATTAAAATTTTAGAAAAAACTTTGTTACCTCTTCAATTTCTTGAAGGGCATCACAGACAAAAGCTTTTTGTTGTTTCAGATAAATCAAAGAAGCTTGTAGGTTGTCCCTTGGTACTTTTGTCATAGCAGTGCATGCATCCCACAGTGTTCCAGTACATGACAGCCGGTCTTTATTTCTAAACATAAAATGCCCACTTATTAAATAACAACACATCTATCCCTACAGTTAGTTCGAAACAAAAAAAGTTAGTTTAAGGAAAATAAAAATGTACTAAAAAATCTATAAAAAATCTCGAATCTGGAGTGAAGTGGATTATCTACATTGTCACAGTGAGGTTCAGACGTTGCATAATCTCCCCCCATTTACAAGCGACCAACAGAAAAAATTTGGTGGGATAGTTAAACCAGATTGTCCGTCAAATGAGGGCAAAATCTGTATGTGCCCTGATGTCATTTATTTTATGCCCTGTATTATATAATAATTTATTTAACTGCTTTCAAACTTCAAACTTCTTAGAAAGAGTGATAACGTGTAATGAGTGTTGTTTCATTTATGGTCCAGAATCAAAACATCAATTCATGCATTGGAAAGCCCCAACTTCACTGAGAGCTAAAAAAGCTTAAACGAACGAAAGGTTCCAAGAATTCAGGGCATGATTCCCCACATCAAAATTAGATGAAAAGATACAATAAACATAAGTCCAAAAATGCTTAATTTGCTGCCTGGTCACCATTTTGTTTTTTTATAATAATTTATATCTTGAGAATGGCTCAAAGTAGCTTCATGAAATTTGGCACACATATGTGTATGTGTATCAACAACTGTTTAAAAGGCACCTAAATTTTAACTTGAAAATTTTCAAAATTGCAGTCATTAAAATTTTTTAGTTGTGAATAACTTTTTCATTTTAATTTTTTAATCATTTAATTTGTTAGTTGTGAATAACTTTATTGTAACTCGATCTAATCGGAGTAATTTTCATAAAATATACGAAATATTTTATGAAAATCACTCCGATCGAGTTACAATAAAGTGGATAGCAAAAAAATCTTCTCCATGAAAAAGGATATGTACCAACTTTCATGGTGATTGGTCAAACGGTGTCCAAGTCCAATTTTAAACAGACAAACCAACCAACAAAAAATATACATACATCCATTTATGTATATATCCATCCATCCATATATATATATATATATATATATATATATATATATATATATGTGTGTGTGTGTGTGTGTATGTATGTATGTATATATATATATATATATATATATATATATATATATAACATATACACATACATACATACAATGGAACTTAGTATATTTGAACTTCAAGTGGTTTTAAAAAAATCGATTTATTCAAAAATTCAAATTATGAGTATCTTAAAAATGGTTGAAAAAACACTTGAAATTCATGTTTGAACAAAAAACACATTAAGTGTATTTAAAAATCATGCACATAAAAAGTTGAGAGTTGTATAATGTTGCGGCGGCAAGATTCAAAATGGTGTGAACCAAAAGGAGCCATTGGAAGAAGAAGATAATGTTGCAGCTTTAATATTATTCATGATGTATTAATTTGTTCACATTTCCAACCCACAGACAAATACTGTAAAGCACATTGTTGTGTACTGATTTATTGAACTTGCGTCTACAGATTTAAGCATATATACGAGGTGTGAACAAAAGATAGTGTGAATGAATTTTTATAGCAAGAACTTCTGATGCTTCATCCATCTGAAATAATAACTCCTATAAACTGAACTGTTAAGACAGACAGTGTCAAATTTGAATACATTTTAACTTGTCAATCATTTCCCAGAGCTGGTAGAGTGGGGTTGTTTTTACCGTGTCTGTCGCGCATTAAGGATTACAAACAATGTGTTAACATTAAGTGTTGTTTTAGGTTGCTAAAAACTGCTAAAGAAGCTCATAGTGTTAATTTTTTTTTTAACGTTCAACTATTGTGCACTTGAAGTGTTAAAACCAGTGTATGGTGATAATGTGCAACTGAAGGCTATTGACAAGTGTAATGAGTGGTTAAAAGTGGAAATAAGTCGGTTGGAGACGATTAATAGTCGGCATATTCATCGATCTCAAAAACATGAAAAAGGTGTAAAAATTATTCATTAAAATAGGCAACTAACTATTTGATAGCTTACCAAAGAACTTAACATCTTGTATGGGTCTGTACAAAGCATTTTAACCAATAATTTGCAAAGGAGACGATTGAGTGCAAACTTTGTCTCTGAACTTTGACTGACAAATAGAAGACAAATTATGTGTTAGTTTGCATGGAACTGAAGGATCATCTTCATGCAGGTCTAGATTTTATACAAAAATTGTAACCGGAAATGAAAGTTGGGTATATGGATATGACCCTGAGTCAAGAAGTAAGAGTTCCTAATGGAAGACCAGTAACTTCTCTCACCTAAAAAAGCATGAGTCAAAGTCGAACATCAAGGTCATGTTTTTTTAGTAATTGTGTTTCAATAAAGAATATGCAGTCCAATCAGAGTTCGTTCCTAGGGAAATAACTGTAAACTCTGAATTTTACAAGGGCATACTGTAACGTCTGAAAAACCATGTACGAAGAAAGAAACCAGAAAAATGGCCCATTGGCTTCTTTCTTCATCACGACAACATGCTGTGCCATTCCTTACTTCTAAACCACGAGTTTTTGGCCAGAAAGTGTTCTTGATGTCCACATCCATCTTGCTCATCAGATTTAGCACAATGCTACTTCTGGTTCTTCCCAAAATAAAAGCCTTACTGAAAGGAAAAAAATTTACAATATTCCCAACAATGAGAGGGCCACTATGGAGCAGCTGAACACCATTCTCAAAGAAACTTTCCAGAAATGCTTCTAGATATTTAATCAATATTTTGATAAGTGCACTGTTAGCTACGGACATTACTTTAAATGAAATTTTCTCATATTACATGCAAGCTTATTACTTTGTAATAAAATTATCCACAGTATTTTTTATCACATCTAATAAGTTTTCATATAAAGTTTTGAAACATATTAATAATATAGAAGATCCTCATTGATCATTTATAGCAGCTGAGTAGCAGGGGACCCTACTCATGTCTGTCATCATCAAATAATGTCATCATTTATTTGACATTTCTCTCCTTTTCTCTGAATCAAGAGTTTAGTCCAATAAGGAACTTATTGACACTGTGACCTGGAACCAACCAATCCAAGAAGAGCAGTATTACAACCACTGCCATAAACTAATCTTTCCCTCTCTCCTCTCCCCTCCCCCTCTCCCTCCCTCCATCACTCCCTCCCCCTCTCCCCTCCCCCTCTCCCTCCCTCCATCACTCCCTCCCCCTCTCCCCCTTTCCCCTCCCCCTCTCCATCTCCATCTCCATCTCCATCTCCATCTCCATCTCCATCTCCATCTCCATCTCCATCTCCATCTCCATCTCCATCTCCATCTCCAGCTCCACCTCCACCTCCACCTCCACCTCCACCTCCACCTCCACCTCCACCATGAGCTAATGTTTGTGAATGACCTAAGCAGGAAAAATGAACGTGGCGGAGATAAATGGTTATTTCCTGTCAAAATATAAATGACTAAAGAAGGAAACCAAAAACATGTGACTTGCTACAAAAATTTCATTTTTTCATTGTTAAAAAATTGACTTTTTATTTCCGTAACCGGTTAACCCCCCCCCCACACACACACACACACAAATTTGTGAAAAAGTAACAGAATTGTTTTATACCTGCTCATTTTACAATCACTTTATCAATTACACTTTTAAATAGTGTACACATTACTTAATAGCCTACATATCAGTCACTGTATCATATTAATTTATGCAACTTATACAACGATCATGGTAATAACAATACCATTACTAGCTGTCATGCAAAAGCAGAATTATTATTTAATTTTTGCTGTGCTTATTTACAAATTCCATTCACTTTTCTCCAGCCTTTAACAAACAAGCAACATAATATTGTATCCAGTTCAAAGATGTATCACTCATATAACACGATACCTATGTTTAACAATTACATCATGCACCTGTAGCAAGATGCGAGTAGTGCTGTGTAGTGTTGCATCAAAAATAAGCAACACATATTGAACACTTCCTACTTAATTTACATTGGTTACAAGAACACATGCTGTATCATATTATACACTCCATATGTGTTTCAATTCAGATTGGTGTTTATTTTTACGAGTTCCCAGAATTATTTTTTAGCCTGCAGCTGTAGAGTATTGATGGCAGTATTAGCACCGTATTTTGTTATGCTGTATCCCTCACTCACCCTCACTCCTAACAATTTTGTTATTGCCATTATCCTTACTCTTAATTCTTTGTTCATTATACACAGAGATGTGATGGTACAGACAGACAGGTAAATCTGTCTGTTTCAGGAAAAACACTTTCAAAATAGTAGCCATCTGAAATCTTTAAAAATTACTTTTTTACCTTACCTTTTTTTAAATCTAATTTCAACATCTTAATCAGTAATAAAATCTGTATAAATTAAAACTTTATAAATCAAGATTTTTTTTAAAATTAAAAAAAAAATAATTTGATAAAATTGATGGTGATAAGGGTTATTTTATTTTAAATATAATTTTAAAGTTTAAAATGCTAATTTATGCAATTTTAAATTAGATTATGCGGACGAAATTAGATTTTCAAAGGATTGTAGGTACCAAAGAAAAAAAAGGAAGGCAGTTGCAGGAAAGCCCGACAGAAGTGACTTCTTTTGGCATGCCTGACTATACTTTTTCAATATTATGATTTAACTAGCTGTTAACTGTTGCAGGTTTGCTCACAATTATAATGTAGGTAATAAAATTTATAGTCGATTTTCAAAATCAGAAAAGGTTCATTTCAATTTAATATATTTCTATGTACAATATTATATGATTCATGGCTTTTGGCCTAGACATATAGATTTTTGCTACTCGAAACTCTAGAACAGGCAATATATAAACTGACAGCGGGAGAAGCACGAAGTTTCCAAATGTATTCCAGCTACTCTTAACATCTTACCCTGCAACTTATTGTCATTGTAAATGCCAACTTCAAAGGAAACTGCAATCTTTTAAATTAGAAAGGCAGGTTGTTTAGAATTATAGGGATTTTTGAAAAAAAATTAAATAAAACCACTGCAAATGTAAGCTTATAAACAATAATTTCATAATAAATAATAACAGGAACTATGTTCATCTCAGGTACCTAAACTATATTCATTCTAAATTTCATCTCAATCGACCCTGTAGTTAATGTGTGATTAAATAACAAACAAACACACACAAACTTTTAAATTTATAATATTACATTAAGAAGCATAAAATATTACTAAAACATCACTGTTATATAGTTGATACATATCACAAAACTGAATACTAAATAATTAAGTTGGATTGGGTAAGTTGTATAATGGTGTTTAAAGTAATTTTAAATATTTATTATTCACACCTACTAATATATAATAAATGTATAAAACATCACTTTTATACAGTTAACACTCGTCACAAAACTAAACACTAAATAATTAAGTTGGACTGGGCAAGTTATTTATTTATTTTAAGGCAAAAAGCACATTGAGGCTATTAACACCTTCCTAAATGTAAGTGTGATTGTAAAGTGTTAAAGTCATAAGTGTAGTGTCGCAAGTGTAAGTGTGTGTTAGTCAGGTACCGCGAGAGACGTCTAAATCTTGTCAATAAGTGCAGCTAGTATGCACCCCCTGCACAAGACTGGGCAAGTACTATAATGGCACAAACATACAAGATTCCACTTCAAAAATACATTTTACTAATCACTAAAAAATTCTCATGTTCACTAGAGTGCGCATATAGATGTGTTAGAGCGTTCTGTGACGATAGAGTGTTCTGTGACGGTCGAGTGTTCTGTGATGGTAGAGCTTGATGGCAGCAAACTGAATTTTGTTTACTGTGCAAAACATACATCCATATCCCGGGAAAAAAGTAGTCACTTCAAAAATATTAGAAATTTCCTATTATTTCATCAGCAAGACCGCTACATGTCATGTTATTTAAGTTTATTTCATAGGCATCTAATACTGTATTTATTTGTATGAATTTCAAAATGTTAAAATATGTGTATATAAGTATCAGAACCTAAATTATAATGTACAATGGTATATAGCAATAAGTAGGTAGGCTAGTAACAATGAAATAATTCAACTTACCCTTTATTTGTCAAATCTTTCAAAGAGCGAGTAAAATGAAGCAGAGCTACAAGTATTTCGCTAACTGCTAAAGCGACTTTTTTCTTAAATATGCTTCCTTGCTGCTTGGTTAAAGTGTGGTAAACATTTACTAACTGGGAGTGACCAAGCTTTAAATCTTTTAACAAAGCAGTTAAGTCACTTGCATTGGGATATGGTGGTTTACTGAACTGTAAACTGACCTTCGTCACTTCATTCGATATTACTTGAACAGCATAATCTATAACAAAATATAAATATATTTTAAATATGTATATATAATATGCATATGTTGTTAGTATATGCAACAAGATATATACCATCCAGCCAAGTTTGAAAAATTGCATTGTTTTTCCAATAGTCATTTAGTATAACATATAAATTTGTTCATATTGCAGGCCACAAAGTATGTAGTGTATTAAGTAGGAGTTAAAAAGAAAGATTTTTTTTCAAGGCAAAAAGCACATTGAGGCTTGAAAAATACACTGCCTCCCTAAATGTAAGTGAGAGTGTAAAGTGTTAAAGTCGTAAATGTAGTGTTGTAAGTGTAAGTGTGTGTTAGACTCTGGTACTGCGAGAGACGTCTAAATCCTCTCAATAGGTGCAGGCTACTCTGCACCCCCCGCAGGGAGAAAGCTAATAAAAACATTTGTATAAGTAATAAACAAAATTAAAAATTTACTGACCTTGCATCGTTTATCATAATCAACTGTTCAATAAATTTGAAGAAATGTGTACTACTGTACGGTTATAAAATATTTACCTACTACAAAATTGTACTTTTTATTACTATAAAAATATTGTATCTACTTCTTAAATAGCATGTGTAATTCAATAACTGGCTTCCATACTAAATGCAAAAAAGAAATAATTATAATTACTTTAAAGTTGGCTTATTTAGGTTGATACTTAGGTTCATTTTTACATTTTTAATTGCTTTCATTTAAACACTAGGCCTCATTTCAATTCTATTATTCTAGAACAGCATGAATATGAATCTCTGATTTCATATTATGTTTATAATATCTTTCAATATTATTATACCTTGTCTGATCTATCACATGACTTCTTTTATGAAACAATGTGTTTAGAGCCATACATCTGTCCTCAGGCATAACTAATCACTCAAAAGATATTGTCAAACATTAAAACACACACATACATACATACACACACACACACACACACACACACACACACACACACACACACACACACACACACACACACACACACACACACACACACACACACACACACACACACTTTTTTGCTATTTTTCTTATTACATATTACAATGGTAGAATGTGCCTGGTTGTTCCTTTCATCCTCCTACCTTCTTACTGTACAAATACAAAAAAGAAAAAGGTCTAGCTATTGCCCAGTGGCAGTAACTAATGTCTGTAATACATTTAAATATTTAATTTAAATAATATTAATAGTTACCCACCTGCTGTGACTGGAATAAACTTAACCTTGGTATAAAGTTCTTTAGAGCATTTTCTAATAAAATTAATTACTATTTTGTCCTAATAAGTTTTTTAACCCATAGGCTATATAAAAAATGAAACATTAGTGTGCAATTATCTTACAAAAATAAAGTTTCTAATTGTTTAGAGTTCAATTTGAATTTGAATACTTACAGTTATGAGAAGTTAAAAAATTTTACAACTAAGCTTCTTGAAATTTTTTTTTAATGTTTTGTTTACAGATTTAAATAAATTTACAATAATTAGTCATTTTCTTGTAACTTACAGAAATATCTAGATTAGGCATACTTTTTATTAAACTTTTAAAAATATGTTAATAATGATATATAAAACAAAAATGAATACATTTTTAAGAAAAAGATATATATTATGCAAAAAAATCTAAAAAAATATTATTACATAGGCTTATTAGAAACTTTATAACCTCCTATAATATACAACTGATAATAATAAACTAAAATCACTAAAACCATAAAAATAACTTTATACGTTTTTAACAAAACTAAATAAACAAAAAATTCAAATACTATCAAAACCATGTCATAAATGTCCAGCAGAAGTAGCTGTGGGTTTAATATCCCACCATAACTAGCTCATACTACTCTCACTTATCTACTCAAAACGTGTGTGTGTGTGTGTGTGTGTGTGTGTGTGTGTGTGTGTGTGTGTGTGTGTGTGTGTGTGTGTGTGTGTGTGTGAAGTTGTTTTAATGATCTCTTAGAATAATATGATCTTACTTTTTTTTAAGTTAATCATGGTGATGGTAAACTGTAAAAGGTTACAGACATGGTGGACAGGTTTTTTCTGCCTATTCTTGAAGATAAAACACTATTTCAGCAAAATGGTGCAACTATCCATACTTGAAGAATTGATATTAATGTACTTTTCATCACATGAAAGGTATCTACAGAAAAGTATCTGGAGATATATTTTTCATGGCCACTTTTATAAGTAGGAACAGATATTTCCCTTTGGAATATTCAAACACAGACCTGACAACTCTAGATTTTTATGTTTGAGGATATCTTTTTTTGTAGGGCCTAACTGTTTTTCATTGACACCTGCCAAATATTACGAATGACACAAAGAAGAGAATTAAGCAATGTCACTGGAACATTTAAATAACGTTTTGTTTTGGAACATAACATGGTCACGTTTTGTTCTGCAAAACTATTTCATTATTTTAAAAAATAACATTTTTGTGACATACAAGTATAAATAATTTCTACTATTGTGTATCATATTTCTTTCAAACAAAATTACATACATTATTTTACTTTTTTGTTATATTTGAAATACCTTTTCTTTGCTACACCTTATACAAAAAGAACTTACCTACATGAAACCAAAATCCTGATAAGGAGAAATTTTCATCAGCCTCTTCAGCTTGATTCTCTGTAAAATAGAAAACAACATTATTATCAAAAAAAAGTAAAAATAAGTATTGTATTGTAAACAATAATCACCATAAAGGCCGGCAGGCCAACAAATATGGAATGTAATCTGCACTGAGGAGCGGACTGTGCATTCAAAACCGATCCTATTGTTTTTAATGTAAGTGCGGCTACTGAAAGCGAGGCAGAATCCTGCAACACTGCTCAGTTTTGTCTGCTGGGAACAAAAATTTGAGGGTTCAAGGTTCAAATACCGATTATAATAAGCCTCGTGTTTTAAAAATGATTGTAACTCGTGTTAAATTTAAATAATTCATAATAATATCTTAGTACAGTTAAAATATGCAAAATCAATTAAAATAAAATATCCAATTAACAAAAACCACAGACTGAATATATATAAGAAGTCAGATGGATATATAATAATAAAGTTACATAGATAAATAATAAAATCCTGTAAAGGAGTGTAGTTGTAAGAAGCCATTATTATAAAATTAAAAAATAATTAATTTTATTAGAAAATGCCCTAAAGAAATTTATCAAGGTTAAGTTTATTTCAGTTCACAGCAGGCGGGTAACTAATAATATTATTTAAATTAAATATTTAAATGTATTACGGACTACAGCTGGGCAACAGACCTTTTTCTTTTTTGTATATGTGCAATATAAAGGAAGGAGGATGAAACAAACAACCAGGCACATTCTACCATTGCATTATATAATAAGAGAAATAGCAAAGAAGTGTGTGTGTGATTGTATGTGTGTTTAATGTTTCACAATCTCTTTGGAGTGATTAGTTATTCCTGATGACAGATGTATGGTTCTTAAACACATTGTTACATAAAGAAGTCATGTGATAGATCAAACAAGGTACAATAATATTGAAAGATATTACAAATATAATATGAAATCAGATATTAATAGTCATGCTGTTCTAGAATAATAGATCATGCTAGGACTATTTTCTTTTTATCAAATAGGCCCTACTCAGGAAATGTAAATGAAAAAAAGCATCAGTAAACATGTATAAACTACTTTATTAAGCCTACTGCGAAGATTTTATTTGACCCAAAATAATCAAAACATACTCCTGATAATAAGTATAACTTCAATAGATTATTACGTCTACAGTTTTTTAAAAGTAATTGGACTGATGACAAGAACATGATAATTTTAGTTGAAATATACTACTTGTTATAGTTTATTGCAAAACGTTATATAGGCATACTTAATCCAAAGTATTTATTGATTATAATTAACAAACAAAATCTTTAAAATACCAAAAGTAGCTTATTGTGTAATTATACTAAATCACCTTTTTATAATTTGAATTAATAATAAGTTACACACTTCAGGTTACTCACCTTCAAGCAGATCAATGCTAGTTTTTACACTGTCAACCATTTCATCTATAACTGTTCCAACAGATGTACTCATTTTAAAATTGCTGAATAGAATATTGTTGAATAGTTCTGATTTATCTTATTGAAGGTGCTTTCTGACTAAATCCATATAAAGGTCCCAAATAAACCTGAAATTTTATAAAGTAATTAATTATAGAGTATTATGGTAACAACAGACAAGACAATGGTGTACAAGGTGTGGCAATTAAAGAACCAAACTGGTGCTAAAAAAACATTTTATTGATCTCCAGTTACTACAAACTATATCCCTTTCAATATACTCTCCTTGCTGATCCCTACAATGTTCCACATGAATTTTCCATTGTTGAAAACAATGTTTGAAGTTTGTTGTTCAGTCAGTTTGTTGAGAACCTCCATCACTTTTGCTTTCACCATTTCCATACTGTAAATCATGTCATCTAAGTTCCAATTTGACTTTTGGAAATAAAAAAAATCATAGGGGCCAGGTTGGGGGAGTAGGTGGTCCAAAACGGTGATGCCATGTTTTGCAAAAAGGACACTTTAACAGACAAAACAGAATAGGCAGGTGCATTGCATCCAAAAATTGCTTTTCCACAAACTTGGTCTTTGTCTTCTCACTTGTTCATGAAACGCTGTCAGAATCTCAATATAATAATGTTGATTGGCCATTTGACCTTCAGAGACCCAGTAAACAAACAATTCCACACGTCAAAAAAAAAAAAAATGACCTTGAATTTTTATTTGCTCATTTTTTCATTTTTTGGTGTGGTGAAGTGGGGCTCTTCTAATACATCGATTGGGATTTTGTGTCAGGATCATAGATGACAAACCACTGTTCATCACAAGCAATGACTCTGTCTAACAATTTTAGATCATTATCAGTGACGAGTGCCCGGACAATCAAACAACAATTTTCACAGATCAATTTACCAAATTTATGGATATTGTTTCTGTTTGTGATGTTGAGGATCGTCCAGGGTGTGGATCACCTTTGATCATTTCACATCCCTCCTTAACTCTTCTAAAACCACTCAAAAATTTGTGTGCACAATAAACATTTATCTTTGTGTACACACACACACACACACACACACACACACACACACACACACACACACACACACACACAGTATTTTTAAATTACAAAAATTAACTTCTTACTTTTAAATGACCTTTGTCATCAAATTCAATTTTCTAACTTCATTTTTTTATGGAAATGGGAATGGGTATTTTGGAAATGGGAATTTATGAATTTTTAATGCTACAGCATTCTGATCACTTATTTAAGAAAAGCTCAAAGACTTTGAAATTCCCACTGGGAAAAGTTACAATAGACAAGGCTAAATCATTGCTAGTAGGCATTGACTGACACAAATTCAAAAGCTTGTAAACTCAAAACCAATACAACAATATCAAGTTTTATTCAAAGAAAAAACAAATGAAAAGTAAGAATAAACAGAATGTATATAATGCATGGATGAAGGAGATGTGAGAAAGCATCTAGAAATTACAATAAAAAAATATTCAAAAACATCCAATTAAATCAATTACAAAAGGGGTGATTGAAGTCAATAAAATACCGTATATGCATCACCACAGTATTGCATAGTATTGAAATATGCAGGAGTTGCAACATTTCATGATCTTAAACATTTAACTTCACAAGTAAGTGAGAAGTTAAATGTACCATACCCATACTTACTTGGTGAAAGAAACATGGAAGATAAATATACCAGATATTTTTTTGTGTTTTAATGTCCGACTTTAATGTACCAGATAAAAATACATATTGAAAAATTTCAGCAAAGCTGTTTGAAATGCAGTCACTGGTATACTTATGAAGATATTTAGCCAATGTCAGTGGGTGCAAGAGGATTGGATCTTGCAAGAAATAGATATATATTAAAACTTCAAATTAAAAGGATTTGACACCATGGAAGTAACAAATATGATTAGAAAAAAATCAATTGAAAATTCAAAAAGTGAAAGAATAACTAATAAAATAGGAATGTTCTCTTTATACTCACCTTCAATAAAGGAAAAACACTGAACAAATATTTATTTACGATGAATTATTGTTAAAACTGAACCACTAAGGAGGAATACTTCCTTAATTTTGCCAATGTAAAAGATGTCAACACTTTGGTCATACTCAGGGGTATTGTCAAAGAGAATTTAAATGTGTCAAATGTGCTGGAAAACATTCAACAGTAGTTTGCCCTAAAAGCAAGTGTCAGCCAGCTAAATGTGTTAACTGTGAAGGTGATCACCATGCAAGTGCTGAGGATGTTCAGTTGCCAAGGAACATTCGGATAGAAGAAAAGACAGGTCTTAGCTCAACAAAAGACCAATGTTGTACTGAATAACAAATTGATAGCAAAGGATAATGCAAATACGAACAATGGAATAAAATGTCCAAGTAATAAAATGAAAAATCCAAAATTCTATGGAGAAATTATTTAAAATGAAATAGTAAAGGAAAAGGATTCCATTAAAGACCTATTAAAACATGTAATACTGAGACTTAATGATCAGGACGAGACTAACTTGATGATAACCAAGGAAATTCAGGGAGACATTCTTAACAAATAAAATGAATTGTACTCTGCCTACTACTATTTGTAATGTTAATGATCTGCTTTAACATTTATCAGAATTATAAATGTTTCTAAAAATGAAAAAAAAATGTCTTTGAATTGAATTGAATTTGCCTGACTTCAGAATCACACTTTATGCAGCAAACTTACATTAAAATGCAGGGTTATGACTTTTATCATCTAAATCTGCAGAAAAAGCAAGAGGAGGGTCATCAGTTTTAATTAAAGATAATATAATGCATCATTCAAGAACTAAAAATAATAAAACCGATAATGTAAGTAACAAAAATAATTTATTGATCACTAAGGCACTATCCAAGGAAAGAAGGTTATTTTGAGAAATTAAGGTGATTATTTTGTTATTGGTGTCAATTTTAATACTAAACATATGTACTGGGCTTCCAGACTGTTGGCATCAGTAGGAAAGGAACTTTACTCAAGCAGGAAGAAAGCTCTTTTCCATGGGCTTACTGATTTACTGGCTGACTGATCCAACTGAAATCCCAGATCTGATTGACTTCTTTGTGATTATATGTATCAAGAGTGAATATGCAAATGTGAAAAGTAGCAAAGACCTCTCTGTCGATCACTCACCAGTGATTCTTATTTTAAGAGAAACAATAATTCAGAAGAACTGACTTAAAAAGAACAAATTGGTAAAACTTTGGGGGTTAACTGGAACAGTTTGTGGATTTGCAGGTTCAAGTTGATACAAGGACACACTGATAATGAAGTTGAACTGTTTATTGCCGATATACAGCAGGCAGCTGAAGAGAGTAAACGTTTTAGCATTTGAAACAAAAACCGAATAATAAGTTATCCCATGGAAGTGAAAGAGTTAATCTTGGAAAAAAGGAAAGCCCATCGAAAATGGCAACATACTAGATATCCGGACGATAAATCAAATGTGAGTTGAAGAACCTATAAAAAAACTCTATAAAAAACAAAAGAAACATCTATAAATATGTTTCTAAGTGATTTAACAGCAGAAGAGGACAATTAATACACATTCTGAAGAGCAGTTAAAAGAATAAAAATACCTAAAATCCAGAACCACCCTTGAAGATGGTGGTCAATAGGCAAACAAAAGGTAAATTTTTTCGTTGGACAGCTGAGAAATGTCTTTTATCTGATGTTAAACAAAAAGATACAAAATTTATATGAAAAAGATAGTATATGTTATAACCAAAATTTACAAAATTGATGAAACAATAATTTCTCTAGTCACTATTACAAAATTAATAAATATAATATATTGTAATCTTGGTAGTAAAAAATGCCAAGCTATGATTTAATAACAACACAGATAATAAGAGATCTATAAATAGATTACTAAAAATTGTATATTATTTTCAAACTGATGTATTTTCCCGAACAATGCAAAATTGATGAAGTAATTAATTGTTATAACCAAGCCAGGAAAATAGTCATATGAAGTTACTTCATATCAACCTATTTCTTTATTACCCACATTGTCAAGAATAATGGAAAAAATATTTGTGAAGAGGGTAATGAAAGTCGCTTTAGGGCAAAAACTGATTCCATTACACAAATTCAAATTTTGAATAAAACACTCAATAATCAATCAAGTACACTGCATCACATGAAGTAAAGAAAATCTGCGCAGTAATCATCCTTAAATTGCACAGACTTTTGATAAAGTTTGTCATGAGGGATTGTAATTTAAACTTAAATGAGACTTTCCCCAGCAGTATTTTGAAATATCCAATTCATATATTTCAAATAGATACTTTCGGGTTAAACATAGCAACAAGTTTTCTGAATTAAAAAAGTAAAGTCAGAGAACACTTATGGAAGTGTTCTCGGTATCTGTGTTTTCTAACTACAAAAAAAAGACATCTGGCTTTGGAGGACAAGTGCCACGCTAAGATTTAGTATCCAAATGAAGCCATAATCTCTATCAAGAAAGATCTGATACTGAATTGGTGTGGCGAGACCTCTCAGTAAAGCCAGGCTACTTCTGGATGCCCAGCAGAAACTGGTGTTAAGAGGTTGTGAACACAGCTTACACCAGCGTGTTGTTGCAGATAAGGTGTCTGGAAAAACTAGCAATTGTGCAGCTCAAGTACCCAGACACAACTAATGGAAGACATAGATAGCAGCATCAGAAAGGAGATTGGCCAGCACAGATATCTGGATTATCTTTCAAGTTGCTACTTGAAATGCGGAGCTATGGTTATTGACTGCAGTAACATCAGCAAAGAGTGGGTGAAAAAACAGTTTGAAAAACTGATTCTCTTTTAGGACTGAACTACAGTAATGATTTTAACATTTTCTTTTGTTTTATTGTGTTCTGTATTATTGAATTTAGAGATATTCACATTTGTAAGAATAAATTTATTTGATATGATTTTAAGCAAATTTTTGACAGAAATATATTAGGATGTGATTACTGTTTACTTTGCATGGAATGTACTAAATTTACTACATTATATTACTTTGCCAACATCACTACCAAGGTACTGCTCATACATGCACATTTGTTGAGTTATACATATATAATGCTTATACATTATAATCGAGTTGAGTTACGTAACCTAACACCCAACAACTAAGTCGTTAGATATATTTTTTTAAGAAAAATTTACATTGCACCCAACAACCAAGTTGAGTTAGATTCTTTAGTTGTTTTTAATGAAAAAATTTTTTTTAATCATTACTAATAACAAATTTAATTAATCGTTTTCCTGGTGAATAACATGTTATTTACATACTTCTGTGCATTAGTCATTTTGAAGTTGTTTGTCATTTTATTTTCAAATTCTCGTTGTTTTCATACTTTTATACTCCAGATTATTAACACTGGGCATATAATAAAGCATTCTGGTGCAACTGACTTGAGGTCCAAAAGTGCAGTTGGTTAAAACGCAGAGTAGCCTGTTCTGCTTTTTCGATATTTTTTTTACTGAAACGCTTCAGTACATGCCCAAAAGCAATAATCCATTATATAAAGACGTATTTTTAAAGTTTTACCAATCTACAACATGTTGGCAACTTTCGCGCAGTAGCAATTTTGAGGTTATGTTGTTCATTTTTATTTTCGATTTTTATCGTACTTCTCGTGGTTTCCGCGATTTTATATTTTGGATTATTGCTTTTGGGCGTGTAATAAAGCGTTTTAGTAAATAATATATCGAAAAATGCAGAACAGGCTACACTGCATAAATACCAAAAAACATTTAATCATTTTCCCGATGGGAAACATGATAACTACTTTTGCGTAAATCATTTTGAGGTTATATTTATCGCTTTTATTCCCATTTATTTCCAATTTCCCGTTCTATCCACACTTTTATATTTTGGATTATTAATACTGGGCATATAATAAGTGTTCTGGTTTGCAAAATTACCCAAATTGACGTGAGGACAAAAATTCAGTTTTTCCAGAACATAATGCCTAGAAAAGAACCAAAAAATTGTCTGGTCCTAAGAGTTAAAAAAATTTTATAATTTACAAAAATTCATTTGATTCAAGTGTTAAGATTAGAATATATTTAATGGCAGTTTTAATTATATTTGTGTAATGATTCATACTACTGTTAATATTACTGAATTAATATTATTACGTACATCACAGAATAACAAAACAAACTGACTTGTGTTGTCCAGTCAGACGCAACTCTATGGGGGAAAATGGAACTATGTCACAAATCGTATTTATGAAAAACGTCCACACTCACCAGTGGCGCCACAGTCGAGACAGTCCGACGAACTTATTAAATTGAACGACAGAGTGGTTACAGTTACAAATTATAGAAGAAACAATTGTTAGTTTAAAAATTTTGAAACCTATTTTTAACTTATGTACAATTTCTTATATTATTTTAAATCCAACGTGAAACTGAAGTTACGGTATTAAAATAAATCTTTGTGATTATATATATATATATATATATATATATATATATATATATATATATTAAAAAATGAATAAATATTGTCTGGTCCCTAACAGAAAGCAGAACTCCAGCATAATACATAAAAAAAATGATATGCTTCCTACCAAGTCACAAAGAAACCCAACTACATAAGTACTATATTATTTTGCCCTTAGTTTTATTACATAAGTTAAATACTTAAATAGGTAATAAATATTATAGTTTAATATTTAAATAAGTCACACATGGGCTATGAACATTTCAAATTAATCATATAATTCAAGACTATAATAATCAATTGCAAACTAACCTTATGTGTGTCCAGAGTATGCCTAATAAAAATAACTCTTTATTATTTGTTGTAGTGGCCGATAAACATGCATCCGTCCCGCTTGATGGTCACCACCATCTTAGCGTCCTCTTGTTTTTAGAGAATCTGCGTCTTCGTAAGAATTACTTTTTACAATGTCACACATATTGCGTTATCGGAAGTTAAAACATGGCTTGATCGGATGGTCTGGGTTTTGTATTTTTGCCGAAATTAACTTAATATTGTAATTTTAAACAATTATTTTGTCGAAACTGATTTATCTTGCTAATTTTTGATTTTTGAAGAGTTAATTTTTTTCCCGCATAATTTAGTTTTTTGTAAGGCAGCATTATCAATATCTGTTTCACTTATATCGCGTTAAATTTGTTAACGTGGTGTATATATTCCGTGCGCATGCTCGGTCTGTTTCTCCCGGGTTGCGATGTAGGTTTAATATATCTCCTCTTGTTTATTAATTTTTTGCATTTTTCTATTTTAGCTGTACATTTTGATATTCGACGTATAATAGAATATTGTTTTCGTTCTGGTTTAGTAAAATTATTTCCTTGTCCCCGGTGATTAAATTATTATTTTAAAAAAGTAAACAGGTTTACGCTATGCTTGGTGCGTAATGTCATAGCATAGGTTGTTGTCGTCAAAGGCCTAGCTTCATGCAGTGTTTGTTTTTGAGTTAACCCTAACCTATTCTACAATTTGATTTATAAATTGTTATACACATATCTTAACAATTTTGTTATATAAAAAAGAAGTCCTGACTGACTGACTAACTGATTCACAATCAACGCAGAGCCAAAGTCTATTATAGCTAGGGACTTGAAATTTTCAGAGTACATTTATGTTACCATATAGGCGTGAACTAAGAAAGGATTTTGCAAACATTTGATTTTAAGGCCATTAAACTACTTACCCAGTCCAAATTTAATAATCAATGTACAACCAATACTATTATAGCTATAGACTTGAAGTTTTCAGGGTAACTTCTTATAAAAATGTCAAGATCACTAAGACAGGATTTTGCAAAAAATTGAATTTGACGCCTTTAAACTACTTACCCAGTCCAAATTTAATAATCAACGTATAGCCTAGATTATAATAGCTAAAGATTTGAAATTTTCAGGGTTACCGCCACATGTAGGAGTGAACTGAAAAGCGATTTTACAATATTCAACCCCTAAAGAGGTAAAAATGAGGTACAACAATTTTTATTGGAAAAATATGTTTTTCGTCTGACCTTCTTAAAACGTAACATAGCCACTCTTAAATATAAGTGATAAAATATATTTTAACCATTTCCCAAAATTCATCCCCTAAAGAGATTGAAAGGTGATAGAAAATGTAAAAAAAGTATACAATTTTGCATTGAAAAAATATTTGTTTTGGATCGTATATTCTAGTAATATGCTATGAAACAGAAATAATGGAATACATATTTCAACATTTTTCCGAATTCATTTCCTAAAAGTTTAAAAATATAAAATGAGGTATAATTGGGAGTTTTCATTGGAGAGAATTATTTTTTATCGGCTTTTCTTAAAAGTAAACAAAATATTCTAAAACACAAAATATGATACACGTAATTCAGCATCCCTCCCTGAATCCATCCCCTAAAAGAACAAAAATATAAAAGTGGTATAAATGTTAGTATTGAAGAAAAATATTTTTTATCAGGTTTTCTTAATGTCGAATGGAACATGTTTGAATAAAACAACATATTCATGTTATAATATTTTTTCATATAAACTGTAAAATAATCACGAGTTTAGATAATCATGCTTTTATTAATATACTTTCTTATGTTTCTAAATTATTACATTACTGAAAAAGTTTCGTGGGCGAAACCACGACGGGTAATGCTAGTCTTGGCTGATTCATAATTAATGCAGAGCCAAAACTATTTTAGCTAGCGACTTGAACTATTTTCAGGGTACATTTATGTTACCATATAGGCTAGCGCTAAGAAAGGATTTTGAAAAAATTTGGTTTTGACGAAATTAAACTACTTACTCATTCCAAATTTAATAATCAAAGGTACATCCAATACTATTATAGCTAGAGATTTGAAATTTTTAGGGTACCTTCTTCCAACAATGTCAAGATACACAAAGAAAGGATTTTGCAATAATTTGATTCTGACGCCATTAAGCTACTTACCCAGTCCAAATTTAATAATCAACGTACAGCCAAGACTATTATAACTAGAGACTTGAAATTTTCAGAGAACCTTCTTACAACATTGTCGAGATGCAATGAGAAAGAATTTGACAAAAAATTTTGTTTAAACGTCATTAAACTACTTACCCAGTAAAACTTTATTAATCAACGTACAGCCGACACTATTATAACTAGAGACTTAAAATTTTCAACTTCTTTCATCAATGTCAATGTACACTAAGAAATAATTTTGCCAAAATTTGAATTTTACGCCATTAGACTACTTACCCAGTCCAATTTTAATAATGAACTTACATAAAAGACTATTATAACTAATGATTGAAATTTTCACTTTCTTTCAACAATGTCGACGTGCACTAAGAAAGGATTTTGCCAAAATTTGAATTTAACGTAATTAGACTACTTACCCAGGCCAACTTTAATAATAAACGTATAGCCGAGACTATATTTAAAGATTTAAAATTTTTAGGGTTACCACCACATGTAGGGGTGCACTGAAAAACTATTATCTAGTATTCAACCCCTAAAGGGGTAAAAATGAGGTACAACCATTTTTATTGGATAAAATATGTTTTTCGTCTGACCTTAAAACGTAACATAGTCACTCTTAAATATATGTAGTGAAATAAATTTTTCACTATTTCCCAAAACTCATCTCCTAAAGAGATTGAAAAGGGTTAGAAATGGAAAAAAGGGGTATACAATTTTGCATTGAAAAAAATATTTGTTTTGGATTGTATATTCTAGAAATATACTATGAAACACATATTTCAACATTTTTCCGAATACATTCCCTAAAAGAATAAAAATGTAAAAAAGAAGTATAATTGGAGAAAAAAGAGTGTTTTCATTGGAGAAAAATATTTTTTATCAGATTTTCTTACATTCGAATGGAACACGTTTGAAGACAATAAAAAAACATATCCAGGTTATAATATTTTTTCAAATTCACTGTAAAATAATCATGAGTATCTAAACTCTTTTATTAATATATTTTTTTATGTTTCTAAATTTTTACATTACCGAAACAGTTTAAATTTCGTGGGCGAAGCCGCTATGGGTAATCCTTATCTATTATATATGAAATTGTTTTTAAATGTTAAAAAACTGACCCTAAAAATACGTAATCTATTTAAAAAAGAATTTCACAACTTTACAGTAATGTCGTTTAATTTATGTCTATGCTCAACTCATATTTATCACAGATCAGCATCCCACGTTGTACTTTCATTTTGTCTGAACAGCAACAGTGATCAGTTTTCAACTCACGACTTGAAAATATTTGTAGTAGTCAGCTAAGGTTTGCTCAGTATGTCAAAATGGCGCCGGTTCTAGATGGGAACGATTCGTCTGGATTTTCAAAGAAAAAGAAGGATGATTCAGACGACAAAGATAACCTATGGTAGTTATAATTATTCAAGAGCTGTATTTAAAAAGAAATCAACTTCAATAATTTCTTAAACATTGAAACCGAAATAATTGTTTTAAACACTTTTTGGCTTAGTGCTGGATTTGGTAACTTATTATGACTAATGGTTAGGCTAATTCCCATGTTAAACAGAAAATCAAAATTATCTTTATGATTTTATGATATTGCAAATAATGTAATATTTTTGTATTATGAAAGTAGATCTTACTACCTTCGTTGTATTATTGGCTATAAAATATTAAGGAGGTAATTGTTGTGGATGGAGTCATAACCCTGGAAATGTTTTTACATTGATATCAAATACAACCTGTTAACATTGTGTCATTTGATTAATTTTTATTAATACACGGTAAACCAAAAGTGAATAAGTAGGCAGCTTTCCTTAAATATTGTTTTTTTGCAAAAAATGGTTAGGTTAGAAGTTTAGTAGGCTTACACCACTACCACAAAAAATCAGGAAATTTCTGAAGTAAGAAATCAGAAAAGAGGATGATTGGAGTAGGATTTTAGGGAGTGCTGAAATTATTTATTGCTTAAGTTGTTGTAGTTGCCAAAGTTGGTAGGACTAGTAGATGAGGGTTATAAACAAAATAATGTCATTGACATAGTGAAACTGTTATTAGGCCAAGGTTGTCACCACATCGGTATGTAATCATATATATGAATTTTCAAAACTTATGAAATTGCACTTAAAGAGTTGTGTGAACATGTTCCTGTAAACACATGCAACATTTCTAGTTTAACATCCTATTTTAAAGTGGGCTCATAGAGCTACATTCAAACTTTTATCAAGTTTATGATTGAATTTTAACCAATATTTCTGAGTTTATAAACTTATACTAAGTAATGATTTTTAACATTTTTTTGTTTTTATTTTATTGTATACTGTGTTATCGAACAGAAAGATTTTCACCCTCAGAATTATGATTTTAATTCATTTTTTTATAAAACTATTGTGATATCATTGCTATTCAATTTGAATGTAGCATGCTAAATTTACTACACTAGAATACTTTGCAAACGTAACCACTGAGGTACTGCTTACATACGTTATCACATTATTATAACCGAGTTGAGTTAGATTAAACACCGAACAAACCAGCCAAGTTAGTTTTAAGTTTTGTTTTTTCTTTTTTTCAAAAGAAGTATATTACACCTTAACAACTTGGTTAAGTGAGATTTTTCAGTTGTTTTTTTTTAATAAAAAATGTTTATATTTTTTTATTATTAACATGCTTATTAATAATTAATTAATAGCATATGCTTTTGTTAATAACACACATTTAATGTAATCACTTTTGCAAAGAACATTTTACCTACTTTCGCATGCTAGTCATTTTGAGATTATGTTGTTACTTTCATTTTCATTTTTCCCCAACTTCTCATTGTTTCCGCACTTTTATATTTTTGATTATTTATATTGGGCATATAATACAGCTTTTTGGTGCAAACACTACCAAAATTGACTAGGTCCTACAAATTCAGTTTTACCAGTCTTTTTAAGTTTGGGTATTTTCTTCGCAATTCAACTCGATGACTTCACTTCACTTCACTGTCTCAGATTTTAATAAGATTTGGCATAAAGGTATCCCCTATATATAGTAAGAAAATATCAAATTTGAACTTTATATATTAACTGGTTTTGAAAATATTTTTTTTTTAAATTTAATAATTTCAAAATAACCCTCTTGGAAGGTTTATATTTTTTTTAGAAGAGTAGTGTAAGTTTAAAAATGGGTTCATAATGAGTCCATATGGAAAACTCTTTTTATAATTAATCTTGACATTGAAGTGTTTTTCAAAATTTGAAGACCTTGCGCCTAAAAACTGTCTTGGCAGGATCTATTGGTACTCATACAGTATGCAATTGTAACATTTATCGAGGATCACATTTAGATAATCAGCACTTGTAGACAATTTTCTGTTCATGCCTCTTCATAGCCATGCATAATTTGCCTCTTCATTTCCAAGAATATTAAAAACTTTACTTTATTCATCTGTACTCAATACAAATATAACATTTTTTAGAAACAATTGGGCAATGCAGTGTGTAATAAATAATCATTGTGAAAATATGTGAACCTGAGATAAGAGACTGCTAGTTAAAATAAAAAAAAATATATTTCAAATTTATATGTTTCTATTTGATGTGAAGCAATAATACGTGATATTTTTTACGTCTTGTTATTTTTAAAGAAAAATATATTATTTATGTTGTAGTTCCCCCAGGTTTTTTACCTTTTTTTAACTATTTTCCTTTGTCCATTAATGATTCACTTTTTTCCTGTTTGCACCTTTAAAAATTTTGCGCTCTAGGCACAGACATAGTCAGCCTAAGGGGGCATTTGTCCCTACATATTGAATGAATGAATGACTTTTTAGGGTTACTATTGCACTGTGACCTTGTATATATATGCATTGTGCTCCTTTCTATATTCCTGAAATGCTCATTTATGGCACCTTCTCTAGTTCTAGTCTTTTGTTAAAGTTTAGAATTTAGAGAGGATTCAAGGTGGGTAACTCCGTCACTTCTAATTGGTGACTTCCCAATTCATTATTGAGCAAATGCTTGCTCTGCTAATTGCCTCTAAGTTTCTCCCATCTTTTATTAAACTTGATCTAATTCTTATATACTCTAAGTTACTCTTGACTCTATCACAGAGGTTGTGCCCCATTTGGCCAACTTTTTTGTACAGTGAGCTCCTGCTTATTCTATTTACATTCTTACTCATGGGAACATGAATAGCTAGTGATATTACATTCATCCACACAGAGCCCCACATGCATTGGTATGGTACACTGGCAGTTTGCCAGATATTACAGGGCTCTGTTTGGTTTACTATTAAGCTGGTGTCGTACACTCCATCAGCATGGGTCATTTTACACTTTATAGTCTACCCAGGTTATGTAAAGTAGTGAATGTGTGTCTTGAGTATATGAATGAGCTAGAAGTATGGTGCGTATATCGAAGTAAAAAACCGATTTTGGAAAATACAAAAATTGATCCACTAACAAATGGATTATTATCATCATCCTACTAACCACTGTCTTTCAAGAGTACTGTGCAACCATGTTTCCATAGACTGCTATTTACGGAAGTGCCTATCCTGTCCTGGGAATAATTTTAAAAACATATATTAGAAAGTGGTTTTGAAAACGTAGTTGAAAATGTAACACTTCACTAATGGTTATCAGTTGATAAATCTAATTTAAAAATTAAAAAATCAGCTTCAAATCTTATTGATTTGTTTTGTAAAAACCTCTCCATATTGGTTAGACATGACTTCATCGCCATAGAGCAAAACTCTTTTTTGAACTGTGGTAAAAGAAAACTTCGAAAACACCCAGAAGTTCTTGTAATTTGTGATTTTGCCAATACTTACAGTTTTCTTTTTCAAGATGAAAAGCCCAGAGCTACAAATGAACCAGTGGATAAGCCACTGCCCACCCTTTTGTCAACTACTACAAAAGAGTAAAGATTGAACATATAAGTTTTTATATAGTTTCTGAATGAGAAGGAAAAAACAAATCATCATTTATTTGTATTAAATCAGTTTCAGTTGTGTACTTGTAGTAGAGTTATGGCGGATGCAATACAGTATGATATTGAGTGTGAACTGTTGTTTTTAGAAAGCATCAAATGGCTTTCCACTTAGTCTCATACATTTCGTTAGGTTAAGGAAAATGGCTTTTTAAATATGCATAATTGTCAAATTTTAATATTTAAGAAAATTTGTGTATTTTTTACTGGTTTAATTTAAATGCAACAAACACAAATAGTGGCTCTATTGTTTTAAGTCATTATTACTTTATTAAAAATGACGTAAGGCCATATTTGTTTAGTTGTACTTGTGTGTTTTAATTTTAACTCACTATTTCAATATTATAAACATTTTGATTTTAGGACATCAATACTAAGTGAAGTTCAAACGAAAGGCAGCACAAAACTACCTTCTTTTAAATCAGTTTTAGTTTTAGGTAAGTGCATAAGCTGCAGTAGTAAGGCTATATATTAGCCGAAATATTAAAATTGTATTTTCCTACAGTAGTGAAAAAATGTGAAGTTTGCTATTACTTTTCCTCACTCACCAAAGACAATTAAATAAAATTCAAGTGCTAACAGTACAACTTATTTGTACACATAAGATGAATCATATTATATAGTATTTTTATGTTAAATAACATTTAGAATAAAGTGTATTGAATTGAGGGTAATTTTTTGTTTTTGGTATTTGAGTTGGCAACATTTCGCTTATAATTTACTGTGTAACTTGAATGTTTCTGTATTTTAAAAAGTTTGAATAACAACCTCACACTGTTTGAACCGTAAATGTATATTATTGAATTATTAGTACTTTTAAATACTACTGTACGAAAAATTCTATGTGCAATTTGTATTTTGTTTATTTTCAAACCGAGAAAGTTTTACACTCGAAAAGCCTTGTGCGTAAACATTTTTCTCTTGTTTAAGAAATTGCCATTTAGCTCATGAGTTGCACTTGTTGCACGAATACCTATCAAACCTATTATTATTCTGATGTTGTTTTTGAGATATAGTCCCAACTAAAAAAGCTATACTACTCTTAAAGGAATATATGTAATGTTCAAAAAAGATATATTAGATTGTTTAGAATTTATTTTGGTTTTTCAGTTTAGAGGCTGACTATGAGCTAACATTTTTTTTACAAAGTTTATAAAATAATCTTTTAAGGAGGTTATATAATTGTTTTAAGAAAGCATGCTTATTTCTAAAAACTGAAATTATGGATTTGTTAATTCTCCTTAAATATTATTTATTTAATGTAAAATTTAAAAGTAAATACTACAATAAACCGAATGTGTACAATAACAATAAATTAATTCAAATCAAAGAATGTATGCATTAAAATATAAATATCTTTTATTTACTTGAATTTATACAATTTCAGGTGATAACGAATCTGGGAAAACAACGTTAATAGCAAAATTGCAGGGTGTTAAAGATCCAATAAAGGGATCTGGTTTAGAATACGCTTATATCGATGTCAGAGATGAGTACAGAGAGGGTGAGTTCATATACTTATTTAACTTAATATAATGTTATTGTAGTTATTAAAAAAAAAATTGTTATGCACTAAAACCTTGAAATCGATAAGACCACAACAATTTCAGATACATCAAATTTACCATAGTTATATATAAAGTTTATTAAATTTTATATCAGAAAAGAGTGTACTTTAAAAACTTCAGATAGTAAAAAGTTTTTTATTTTATATTACTATACAAATTCAGAACTGAACAACTAAAATTAATCACAAATGATTATAAAACTAATGAAAACTTTGTACATTCCATAATATTTGAAATTTTAAATAATTAAATATTGTAGTTTTGCTGCTGACAAGTAGGTCCCTACTTTCTTACCTTATCTTGTATTGTAGGATTTGTTTATAAACCTCCTATATTTATAATGAAACTGAGATTATCAGTGATTATGTCTTTATCATATATATATATTTAGTTATGGACCGTCATAATGCTTACTTGTCATAAGAGCTGCTATATTATATTATGTATTATTTAGGATTACAGTCCTGTCCAGTGTTTCATTTTTGTAGAACAATCATAATAAATTTATATTATGACTGCAGGTCCTTATATAACTGTACCATATTTCCAAGATGATAAAAGCTATGCCAATGCCAGTATTATTGATGCAAAAACCTTTAACAGAGATATAGGGATCACACCCAAGCCCCAATATTTTTGGAAGAATGTTGTGTGATATAAATTTAATGGTTTTACAGATTATACCAGAATACATAAATGAACAATATATAGAGGAAGAAAAGTTGTTTATAGTTATGTATTAGTTGACATATTGTGTTATAAATTCATTAGAAATAGAGTATATATTTTGCTAAGGAGCCAGAATCCTTGTTTTAGAGAGTCAATACATACAGTAGAACCCTTTTTAATTAAAATAAAAGGGGAGGAGACGTTGTGGATAATCAATGGAAGCTATATTTCAATGTTAAAAGGTATAAAAAACACAAATTGTTCATGAAAAAACATATTTAACTGGAACAGCCTAGAGCAGAGTTCTGTTCATTAAATGATTAATTAAAAATACATGTAACTTGCACATTAAAGAGAGTTTCAGATGTTAACTGCACATAATACGAGGTTTGTCCAATAAATACGCGAACTGGTCGAATATGGTGGCCATTACGGAGAGTTAAGCCACGGCCACAGGCCTCACGTGTTATCTGGGACCCAATGAGCCGTCAGTGCTTGGCAGAACGTTACGCTGTGCGGATCTTGCGAGTAGAGTTATTTTTAGTTTTGCATTATTTTTTTGTTCGTCGATATGGAAATTGACCAATTCACTGAACAACGAATTAACATCAAGTTTTTGGTAAAGCTTGGTAAAAATTACCAAGAAATTGCTGAAATGTTGAGAGTTGTTTATGGTGATAATGCTATGAAGAAAACAGCCATTTTCAAGTGGATTAAGCGCTTTAAAGAAGGTCGAGAAGACGCCACGGATGATGCAAGAATTGGACGACCTTCAACCTCTTGTGTGCATGAAAACATTGATCGTGTGCGGCGTCTTGTCCTTACTGATCGCCGAAAAACTGTCCGAATGATAGCTGAAGAACTAAATTTAGGAAAATCAACAGTGCACACAATCTTAACCGAGCATTTGGGCTTAAGAAAGTTTGTGCGAAAATCGTGCCAAAACTGCTGACTCCGCATCAAAAGTTGAGAAGAGTCGAATGTGTTACTGACTGGAAAAATTCCATGGAAAATGATGTTGGATTCTTAAATAGGGTTATCACTGGTGATGAATCGTGGTTTTTCGAGTATGACCCCGAATCGAAATCGCAAAGCATGGAGTGGAAAGCAACAGGTGAAGCTCGAACAAAAAAATCAAGGAAAAGCCGATCAAAAACAAAGTCATTCTCCTGGTTTTCTTTGATATCAAAGGTGTTGTTCATCATGAATTCCTTCCTGAGGAAAAACAGTAAATTCTGAGTTCTACCTTAACGTTCTCAAGCTTTGAGAGATCGAGTGCGTCGTGTGCGACCACATTTGACTCAAAACGATGGATGGATTCTTCATCAAGACAATGCACCTGCACATTCGGCTTTGATTGTTCGCCAGTTTCTGGCTAAAAATTCAATCACTATCCTTGATCATCCCCCTTATTCACCGGACCTCGCCCCCTGCGACTTTTTTCTATTCCCTAAATGCAAAAATGTGATGAGGGGATAACATTGGGAAGATGTGGACACAATAAAACAAGAAACGACGAGGAGACTGAAAAGCCTGACTTCCGAGGACTTCCAAGGGTGCTTTGAAGAGTGGAAAAGAAGATGGGATAAGTGCATAGCAGTGAATGGAGAGTATTTTGAAGGGGACAAAATCAATGTAGATGAAATTTTGTAAAATAAAGTTTTTATGACCTTAGTTCGCGTATTTATTGGACAAACCTCGTATACTGTATTAGACATTTTTTGAGTGTTATTCCAAGTATTTATGGTCGTAGCATTTTCAAACATCTCCTTATACAGTATACTGATCAATCGATGAACCTTTTTTTACCTTTGTGTTAACATTCTGGCACTACTCCATTTATATAAAGTTGAGATACTAGACCAAAACAAATCTGCTACGTGTATATTTGTTATCAGCAGTAGCTGGAGACTCTTGAATACATACAATTCACATGTAGACCTCAGGGATCATCTACTGGTTAGGCTTTGTACTTACAGATTATAGTTTAAGTTGGTTAAGTGATCTTAGTGTGAACTGTACTGTACATATTTATATCCTGTTAAATATTATTGTATTTATTTTAGTTCGTAGCAATATCATCTATGTTGTAAAATGTGCAGTAGATGTTTTGTGAATCCGTCTTCATTCAGTGGTGGGCCACACGGCTGTTAATGTTTGCCTCTCTACTAGAGAAATGCACTTTTTATACTGTAGTTACAGCACTGTAATGTACTTACAAAACATAAAATTGAGGAGATACGAGTTACTCTGCCTGTGATGGTTTTGGTCAATTTTAATCAAAAAAGGTACCCATCGGGTCATAGACACTAGCATGACAGCATTAGGTCTATGTGTGAACCAATTACTGTATTCAAATTTTTTTGATATTGTTTCACTAACTTGAGCTTTGGATAACCAGAGTTTGGGTAAAGAGAGCTTTACTCAATACGAATTATTGACAGTATGAATTATGAAAAAGTGAAAGACATATAAATAGTAGAATATGTTAAGCAATTAGAAATCAATTCAATTTTGTGAAAATAAAATGTTGAATCATGAGTTGATCATTTTTTTTAAAGTAAATGTAAGCTAATATTTTGACCAAAGTTTATTAGGAAAGATATTTTCACATATTTGTATAAAACTTATATTTTTGTTATTAATTTTTTCATTTTATTTTAAATTTATAAATAAGTACCATGGACACTTTTATTATTATTATTATTATTTATTAAATTATCTAGAACACATTTATCCAAAATATTGAGTTATCTGAAACAAAATTTTTTAAAAATTTGAATAAGAAAAGAATTTTTTTGTCATTTCCATGATGCAAAAGTTGAACAACTGCTTTTTAAACATGAGAATATTTCAAAATATGTAATATAAGAATTATTTTTAACAAGCATCACTGACTGATTGCTACCATTATCATGTCAACTAATCGTGTATGTATGAACAGCAAAACTAAACAGTAGTACAGTAAATATGTTGTGTGACCTTGATAGCCAGGCACCAATGTGACCAGATTTTTATTAATATCGCCAATGGAATCAAACTTGAAATTTCATAGTATACTGGGATATTATGTTATGTATTATTTAAATTATGGATAGGTACTATCATATATAATTTTTGTTTATTTTCATTTTGCTTTTAGTCTTGATAAATGTTATCTTTGGAAAGTAGAAAGGTATGCTCAGGAATATTTTTAGATATGACCCAGGCATTGGATAAGGTCTCTGGCACGGAGAGCTTGAATACAAACTGTGCTGAGATTTACCAAAGTAGTATTATCAGATTTTAAAATCATATATTACTTATAGATATTTTAGGTAAGGTATGATGAGAATTCAAAATCTATACACTCGCTACATTTAAAAAGACAAGCATTGCTACGTTTGCAGATGATAGAATCATTAATCTCTGTTGGAAACAGTTGGAATAAGCAGCTAACAAGATACAGAGCTCCATTATCATCAGTGAATGAACAAAAAGGTGTTTTAAAATTAATGACATTAAGTCAACACATATAAATTTCACTCTTTAAAAATAAACCCAATAGCCTACCTGTAAAAATTGAATTGCAGAAGGTCCCAGAATACAGCCAAATATTTAGGTATAGTTGATACAAAACTTAAATCATAAATACATGTGAAAAAAAAGAAGAGCTGGACATCAGATTTAGGAATTTGTATTGGCTTATTGGCATGTATTTTGAATTGACAGTAAAGAAAAAACTCTTGATATATCAGCAGATTCTAAAACCTGTGTGGATTTAAGGCATCAAGTTGGATTGTACAAAAAACTCAATGTAAGTATTATTCAAATATTCCAAAATAAAGTACTGTATAGCATTGTAAGTGCTCTGTGTGATATGTAGGAAATGAAGATCTACACAGAGGACCTAAACATGGAGACCATCAAAGACACAATTAAGCATACTGCTGTGAAACGTGTGCAAAGACTCCATAATCATGAAAAATTCCAGTTAAGAAGAATGACAGACATAGTAAAGAGAAAAACCAATGGATTTGGTGTTTTAGTGATGATAGTGATATGGCATCATTTTATGGGCCTAACTATCAAGTCTATCGCAAATAATCATGAGTCATTAAATTAATAGATTAATATACCACTACGTAAAGTCAGTTTTGTTAAATAATATTAAAAAAACCTTATAATATTTATTTATTAAATAATATTTATTAGGCACCCAAAACCTGTTATGAATTACTTTTTTGTGCACCCAAAAAGCTGTTATGAATTACTTTATAATTGTGACAGAGCACTATCAATAGGCAAGAACTGTATTTGGCCACCAATATTATACATTGACACTGCTAAGTTACAGCTCGTGGTAATGGTACCCCAGGCCCTACTGAAAGTGATGTTTTTTTAACTACAGTAGTTAAAATTAAGTATCAGAACGAGATGAAGTAAGTTCATTTTACTTGAAAGGAAATATTACTTTGTAATCAATATTTTAATTAAGTTTAAATTAGCAAATTGAAAATTCAATTCCAGATTATTTTTGCCTGTGACAATTTCAATAAAAGCGAAGTCTACTTTTGAAGCAATAATACTTGGTACAATATGCTGATAACACATACTTACATTATACACAAATTTCATGCTTTTACCTATAAATATTTTGTGTTTAATATAGAACAAAACATTTATTTGTAAAATAAAATGGTCTTTAGTGTTTTGAATTTGACTACAGTAGATTAAGTATCAGAACAAGATGAAGTAAGTTCATTTTACTTAAAACGAAATGTTATTTTGTAATCAATATTTTAACTAGTTTAAATCAGCAAATTGAAAATTCAATTTCAATTTCAGTAAAAGCGAAACCTACTTTTCAAGCAATAATACTTGGTACAATGTAGCAATAATATATGCTTACATTACAAAAAGTTTATGCTTTTACCATTTTATGTTTAATGTAGTACAAAACATTTGTATGTAAAATAAAATGGTCTTATCCACTCAAAAACTTCCCACCCAATTATCTCAAATGATTATGGTAGCCATACTATTGCAGACATGTAACAGAACATTGTTAAATGTATTTCCGACATAATATTATTGAATTACAGGCACTATCCCATGCCTAGCATTTGTTTTTCTTACAAAACAGTGTTTCGTATATATTACCTGCTTAACCAAATTACTTGTGGTTCTTTAAAATTTGTTTAAACGAGACTTCAGCATATAATAATACATAATATCTTAAGGACAATATCTTTTTGTTAATTGTGCGGTTGTTGCTTTGGCTAACCTTTTTAATAGTAATTGCATTTTCAAAACCTATTAAGTACTTGTGTAGAGTCAATGCTTGGGCTGTACAAGCTGTAGTAACAATATATATTGCATATTTATTTATCAGCTCAAAATATTTATTTAACTATTATCTTTGTTTACAGATCACACAAGGCTAAGTGTGTGGGTATTAGATGGTGATCCTTATCATGCTCAGTTATTACGCTTCGCTTTGTCAGAGGAAAGTTTCCCCCATACTATGGTTATGTTTGTTGTTGCTATGACAACGCCATGGGGAATATTAGATCAGTTACAGACCTGGGCTACAATATTACAAGATCATATAGACAAGTTGAAACTGCCTAGTGATAAGTTACAAGATTATAGACATAAATGTAAGTCATGTACAAAAAAAAAATTACATATAAGGTTTTTTAATTAGGAAAGAAATTTTTAAAATGGATGAATTATTAAGGTTATGAACTAGGGGGAAGTCACTTTTTTCTGATTTGTTAATTATTCCTAAATAAGTTACATTTGTCTTGGCACTTTGAATAGAGGTTTTAAAATGAAATAGTATTAACTATAATTAAAAATTTTTTTTGTGTGCTAAACGTGTAGTAAATCTGGAAATGTAGAAATTTCATTTATTTGGAATTAATTATTAAATCTACAGTTTCATTCTATGAGTATTACATATTAATATAATATGTAATATATTAATATAACATATTAATAAATATATATTATATATATATATATATATATATATATATATATATATATATATATATATATATATATAATATAATATAATATAATATAACATATTAATATAATATAATAATATATGTTTGTGTAAGTTAAATTTGTGTTATATAGGTATTAGGAGGTGGCAAGAATACGTTGAATTAGGAGATGACTTAGAATTAGATTCTCAGCTAAGAAGAACTTCTAGAAATCTTGAAGATGAAAATGTGCCAGGAGATGTTTTGCCACTTAACGAAGGTGTCCTAACAAGGAATCTAGGTTTAGATGTAGTTGTTGTTGTCACCAAGGTATTCTAACAAATCATGTCTTCTAGAAACATTATATGAAAATAGTTATATTGTTTAGATCTGCAAATGTAACTACTAATTCTAGTAACATGTTTACTAATAAAACATCTGCCAAAATTCTGATTTTTCCATATTTGAATATCAAATATGAAATGGACATCAGTGATATAATGGCCTAAATAATTAATATTGACAAAATCCTTAATGTACATAAATTGTATGCAAATTGTTCCTGGTAAATTATAAGGTATTGTGAGTCACTTTTAGTTCAGAAATATAGAGTATAACCCAGACCATTCAGTTCTTTTGCCTGGTCCGTCACCCTTAGGACCATAATTATTAAAATAATAATGGTTCATCATTATTTTAAAATGTATTCAACTTCATGAAGTGGGCAAAAATGTTTAAAAACATACAGTTTAATAATCTCTTGCCAACCACCAATTCTAATAATAAGAATCAGCAACATTGTGTAAAAACATAAATAATGTATTTCTTATCTATATGTACAGTATATTCAAGCTGTTGCATAATAACCCAGTTGAAAGAATTAGTGGTTTTTGTCATCATTATTTATTTGTGTTGACATTTTCATATGACAGTAAGCTCTGTTTAAAACAGTATACCACTCTGTTTATTGAGTCAAGTGACAAAACCAAATGACTTTTTGGTGTATATATCTTATTAGCATCAATTGTAGACATTTAAATGCATTAAACAAAGGCTATCAGGAAACTGTTTTATCATGCCTATTTAGAGATGTAACAAATATACATTTGGTATGCTACATATGCATTTCATAAAAGTAATGACTCATCATGCAGATGTTGGTTATGCCAAAGTGACGGTTATTCGGTTATTTGTAAGTGGGATATCCTGAGTTCTAGTGTATTATAAAATCAGTTTTCACCAAGTAATGGTTTATATAAAATAATATATTATTATATCAGGACTTACTTACAGTATGAAGGCTTGGCTTGTAATAAGTGTATTTGAATAAATATTGTTAAATTTGCCTCTAAGAATAAATTTCAGTTTGGTAAAATGAAGAATCTATTTTTACCAGTTAATTTATATTTACCTGTTAGTTTCACAAATTTTTTTTATTGAGTAACATGTTTCTCTATGAGGCAAGTTCAGACTTAAACTTTATGCCTGAAGATGTCTCATATTAAAACTTGTCACTCATACAAGATTTTGTGAAACTATATTAGTGGTATAATTTTCCTTGTTATAATGGAGTTTAAGTAAGTACCAACTGCACATTCAATAAATATTCTATTTTATCACAGATAAAACTCCTAAACTACCCATTCCCCATGTTTTTCAATAACATTTTAAATTTTCTTCTTAGTGGTGTAGCTACATTTGGGCGATTGTGGCATTGCCTTAGGGCCTCCAAGTCTTGGAAACTGCCTATAGAAAATAAAAAAATTCAAGGAAAAGGTATAAGATCAATTAGAACTTGAGAACCCCGCTAATAATTAATTATTAGAATGACAAACCTCAACTTAAAACATTTCCAGTAGTGTTTATCAGTAACAAATGTCAACACATTTATTTATAGGGGGGTCTGAGTGACAAACACTGACAGCTAAGTTGTTGCTTAACCAGTGGTTTGTAATAGTTCTGCGTAATAGTACGTACATGTTGACTGGAAACGTTATCTGCTAGATGGTTATCTTCCATTTCACTCTGACTCTTTCTCTTGTGCTTATCCATACAAAATTTTGTTACTACAATCAAGGGGCATACAGTATTTAGTGTTACTAAGACTGAATTTGTTTTATAATAAAATTGTTTTGGCTCATAATTGTGAAAAATAATGTTACATTTGAAATATTGTTGCATTTGAAGCCAATTCATCTGAGTTGAGCTAATAACTAATAATGAACTTTGATTAATGTTAGAAGAAGTAAAGATGAAACTTAAATATTTTAATATAATTTTTTAATTTCAGACTGACTATATGTCAACTTTGGAAAAAGATAACGATTATAGAGACGAACATTTTGACTTCATACAACAATGGATCAGGCGGTTTTGTTTAAATTATGGAGCAGGTTTATTCTATACATCTGCCAAAGAAGACAAAAATTGTGATCTGTTGTATAAATATTTGACCCATCGTATATACGGGTTTCCATTCCACACACCTGCTTTGATTGTTGAAAAGGATGCTGTTCTCATGTGAGTAATCCTCAATACAAAATAAATTATTACAATAAATGAACAGTTAAGCAAAACTAACATGTGATATTGCAACAGGGGATTGATAAGTTATTAATAAATGTCAGGCTGAATGTTGTAATTGACACATTAATAGGTCACTTTTTTTGAAACAATAAGCATATAACACTTTTTGAAAAGGTGTGTTATGCTTCAACATTTTTGCAAAAAAAAAAAATAGTCACAGATAAAGTTGCAAATGCCTTGCCAGGTCATAGCCGAGTGTTGGTTTTCCTCATTCTGCCATTTTATATTGATCTGTAGTAGTAGTGGTCGTTATTCATAACAGTAATAATTAAGACGCAGTTTAAACATTTATTCCTAGATCTGTTCAAATTTATAAACAAGCAAAATTTTTCAGCAAAAAAAGACTTCCATCTTTATTTTATAGAAGTCAATTTTATATATTGCGGTCTATTTTGGTTGCGAACTACTACTGGTTAAGACAAGCAATACATTTATGACAAGATCAAGGTATTTATTTATTTTTTTGTTATTTTAAGGCGAAAAGCACATTAAGGCTATTATCGCCTTCCTAAATGTAAGTGTGAGTGTAAAGTGTTAAAATCGCAAGTGTAGTGTTGTAAGTATAACTGTGTGTTAGACTCGGGGTACCGTGAGGGATCCTCTCAATAGGTGCAGCTAGTCTGCACCCCCCGCGGGGAGGTATTTATGTGATTACATTATCCATTAAACTGTTCTTCAGAGCCAAACCATATTATAGCGGAATTAAGTTATTCAACTAGATTTTCCAATATATTTTTGAAATTGGCACTACAAAAAATTTGAAAATGGTACTACTTGTCTTATCTATTATTGTTTTTACAAAGTTGTTGAAATATGCAGACAAATGTTTTACCATGAATATTTAAAACATTATAAATTATAAAAACATTATAAATAGAAAGAAAAAACCTTATTACAATAAATTATATAATGTTAAGTGGGTTTCATCATATTAAATAGAATAGAATACACATTAGATGGCTGTTGTAAATTTTACTAGAGCTATATAGCCTCTTCATATAGTGTATAGAAAGATAATTCATTATTCATACAGAAAGATAAATTTTCAGACTGTGGCAAGAGGTTAAAGTTAAAATAAAGGTGTAATTTTCAGCTAAAAATTTAATAAAAAAAAATGTAATTAGAAATTTTAAAATCCAGTTCCAAGCTGTTGTCGGAACGTTTTCTGACCACTTATTAAAAATTTTAGATCTCTGTGTCATAAATTTTGCTGTACATCGCACACACACACACACACACACACACACACAAACACACATTAAATTGTATATAATTTAATTAATTAAAAAAAATATTTTGCAGACCTTCAGGTTGGGATAATCTGAAGAAAATAAGTATATTGTATGAAAACATGCAGAGTATGAAGCCAGATGATTATTACAGAGATGTAATAGCACAACCTCCAACAAGAAAAGTAAGTAACTAGATGTAAAATGTAACTAGAGCCTTTCTTGCTACGCTCTATATGACAATGTCTCTGGTATTTCAAATAGTAGTTGCCAGACAATTTAAATGAACTTCGAATTAAACAGTCCAGATTTCAGATTGTCAAAAATTTGGATTGTTTGACTAACACTTTAAATAAAATGTTGAATATTTAAAAAAAACCTAAATTAAATAGTCTACTTATTATACATTCAATTACCCTAAAATGAGGGAATGAGGGCTAGATATTCCATTAACATAATATAGCTACAGTTAATAAAATAACATTGAATGGAAATAAAATATTGTTGAAACAAGTAAATTAGACCAAATGAAAACAGTAGCACAAAATGTTTAATAAAACATGAATGTGTAGGTTAATTAAAGAAGCAAGCAAAAAAGACTTACTTTTGTACTATATATACACATAAATGTCAATAAATTATGCTTCTTTTTATCCTTCACATCATAAAAATAATTGGTCAGCACAAAACCTTAATGTTAGGAAACAATTAATCTTCTTTCTATAATAGATTTTCAAAATACAATTAATCTTTTTTCAAATTATAGATTTTCAGAATACAAATCATCTTTTTCCATGTTATAGATTTTCACAATACAATTTGTCTTCTTCCTTGTTATAAATTTTCACAATACAATTTCAAAGGGAACAAAATGTGACTTTTTGGAAAATATTTACAATATTGTTTTCTTTATTTTCATGTTTGGTGCATATGTTTAATACATTCTTCTCGTATTAATTGTACAATACACCTATTACCTGGCTAGCCTGTTTTGTTTAAGCCTAAGTGCTATTAAAATAAATATGGCACTTTAACTTATATTCATATTTAAAATTATTATTAAAAAATTGTTTAAAAATTTCCTACCAATAAATTCTACATTAAAGTGAAATAACGGTTTAATTGTTTTTATCCAGTAACCCGAAAATCATGTTAAATAATTTCATCAAATTATAGCACATTTAGAATAGAAGACCACGTTAAATGGCTGTTGTCAATTTTACATAGAGTAGTACTTGACCTAATTAATTATTCATAGATTTGTTTAAAGCTACTGTGTTCTTGATAAATTTTCAGACTGTGGCAAGAGAAAATGAAATCCAAGCAGAAGAGGAGCAGTCATTTTTAGCAAAACAATTAGCCTTACTACAACAAGGTTCACCTGCAAATCTAAGAACAGAATCACCCATGAGATCACCAGCTGGGGTACAAAAAACTGGGGACAGGAGGATTCAGGGCTCACCTTCTGTCCAGGCTCAGCTAGGGTCACCTAATAAAAAAGTAAGTGAAAATGCTAAAACTTAACAGTTATGATTTTTTAATATAAAATTGAGTATTTTTTAAATTGAGATATATTGCTTTTGAGAAAATTGTATTATATAACACTTTCATGTTCAGATTGATCCAAGCAAACCTGGAGCTGTGGGTAGTGGAGAAGGAGTCTTAGCTAACTTTTTCAATTCGCTTCTCCATAAAAAAAATAGTCCTGGTGGAATTGCAACGCCTAAAACTCCAAGTAAGCAATTAATATTTTTTTGTACTTGCTATAAAAAACCAGTATACTTTGTACTTTTTTTGTACCAGTATAGTATAAAAAACCAGTATAGTTTATTACATATTGTATAGTATAGGATTATAATAAACATTCAAGTAGAAAAAATTAAGTCTATAATATAAGTTGAAATTAACCTTTAATTGGAATTATGTATGTTTAAAGTAGGCAAGTTTTAAAAAAATATGTGAAATATTTGCTGTTGTGAATCCCAGTAAAACAAAAAATACATGTTAACATTTTGAAGTCTAACCCTTTCATACATGGCTTGCCCTAGGCCGGGCAGTTTTGACTGTTTAATATACATACATACATACACACACACACACACACACACACACACACACACACACACACACACACACACACACACACACACACATATATATATATATATATATATATATATATATATATATGAGGTATTCTTTGTGAATGAATGACCCCACCCTGCCCAAAATTGGTTTGATCTGTTAGTTTATAGATGGTCAAAAGAAAGGTCTAGACAGAAACCTCTAGTTTCTGTACCTGTCTGGCATATTTAGTGAATCGCTACTGTAAATCCAATATGGTGGCTAGAATCTCGTGACCCACGCTGTATTTTTACTGAAACTATTATAAAACTAGCTACATGAACCCGATTGAGGTCTACAAAGGGTTAAATGAAAGGTCTTGAACTCTACTTTCAAAAGCCGTATGGTAAAAATTTCTTGGTTTACATAAAGTCCAATATGGCAACCAAAAATACGCGACAGGCGTTTTTTCATTAAAATAATTGAAAATACACCTTTTTTAGCCCTATTCAGGTCTCAAAAAATCTTAAATGAATGATTTCAAAATGTACTTCTTAAATATATAAAAGTAGCTTTAGTTGAAACAAAATGGTGCCTTAAGTCACATAATAAATGCGGTTTTTCATCAAGAAAGCACCATTTTTGAGTCATATAGTGGTCTAAAAGAAATTAAATATAAAATATTGAATGTTTTGCACAAATATAGTATAGTATTATTGTTCTAGCCCCTCCAAGTTTCAACATGGCTGTGTAAACCACTTGGTATAGGCCTTTTTGTACTAAAATGTATGAAAACAAATTCCACAGTCACACAAAGAAAAAAGGATATATTTTTCATGCAATATATGTTTTCCAGTGTATTTTTCCTCCTGATGGTGAACCCAGTATCAGAATTTGGTTTTCATGTCAACATTTTTTCCTAACCTAAAAAAATGACTTCTGCTGCACAAAAATTGTCAAGTACGTTAGAGGCTTATAAGATCTTACGAAATATGTTCATGAAAGGTATTGATTTCTAGTTTTGAAATTCGATTGATGAAAAATCTTAAACTCTGCTCTAATTCCAAAATGCCCGCAAGAACCACATGATTTACTAATTTTTTTTTTACTTAAATTTCTACAAAACATGTACATGCGTCAGATTGAGGTCTATAACGTCTCAAATTAAAGTTCTTCACCTGTATGAAATTCAATATGGTGGCCGAAATCACATAATTTTGCTTTCCTGCCTTAAATTATTAAAAAAAACTAATGTATTTGGGTCCCGTTGAGATCTGAAAATACTTAGATTATATATTTCAAACTGTACTTACTAGAACTATTATTGGTAGAACAAATTACAAAAAGTCCACAACAACATTTGAATAATTTTGAATGTTTAAAATTTGAACAAGAAAATTCAATGTTGAAATGTAGAAGGGACTAGAACAATAATACTATACCATATTTATGCAAAACATTCAATATTTTATATTTAATTTCTTTTAGACCAATATAGGACTCGAAATGGTGCTTTCTTTAACTTTTGCCGGCGGAGGCAGCTAAAGTGAGCAGCTGGATGGGCTTAGCGACCCCACCATACCTCTAGCTCATTTTACTCTCACTCATTTACTCAACACACACATACACACCCATAGGGGGGTGCAGACTAGCTGCATCTATTGAGAGGGCCTAGACGAACCTCGCGGCACTCGTGTCTAACACACACTTACACTTACAGCACTAGACTTACGATTTAAACACTTTACACTCACACGTACATTTAGGGATATGCTGTTCTTGTTCCGTTGTCTGGGAGTGGCGATTCTGCTTGGTTTCCTTTGGTGGGGCCAAGTATGTAGAACCAGATATGTGCCTAGCACTGCCGAGGACCTCTGATGGGACAAGTTCTGGGACCGAGCAAACTATAGGCGCCTGACAAGCACATGAATGTTGAGTTATGGGTGTCGGAGCCCATAGCTGAGTCTATCGAAACAAATGGTTGCATTCTGTGAGTACATAGAGGGCGGTTGCCAGTTGTACTTGGGTTTGGGGAACCGTAACTTTGTACCGGAACCCATTCCTAAGATTCTGGAGTGCTGAAGACATGTATTTCGGCTCCAGGATAGTGGACAGTCCTCCCAAATTTATTGGGGATTCTCGCTTTAGTTCGAGTATCCTGGGCCGCTGGTGGTCATTTGGATGCACCCTGTGCCACTTGTTCGAAAAATCTTCGTTTATGAATCGCTCGGCAAACTAACTATGGAAAATAACAAACAAAACGCCAAAATGAGTTTAAAGAGGCATCTTTTGACCTTGTCAAACGAGTCTGTAGAAAGTGATGTTAGTGCAGCACAGGGAAAAGATATGGAAACTACACCAAACGTACAAGGAGATGGTAACTTTACGCTACTTTCTCCGAGATTCTTAGTTTTCAAAAATTCAATGAAAGGAGTGGATTTGTCCAAAGTCTCGCCCTTTGTTATTAATACAGCCATTGTTGGTAGGGCAGGTCCCATAGTATCTATCAATAAACTAAAAATCGGGACTTTACTTGTGCAAATCTAACAACGACAAGCAGACCCAGTCGCTGTTAAAAATGACTTCCTTTTTTGATAACTTTGTATATTCCATGATTAAAAATCTTCCAACATCAGGGAGGAATTCCCTCCTGAAGATATACAATCGTATGTTTGAGGAACACTCTTTTCCTGATGCTTGGTTGGAAGCAACAGTGATCCCTATTCTTAAGCCAGGTAAAGATAAAACTGATCCAAACAGCCACCGCCCTATTTCTCTTACCAGTGTGTTATGCAAGCTGGTGGAGAAAATGGTAAATCACCGTCTTGTTTGGTATTTAGAAAATAATAATTTACTCTCTAAGGACCAGTGCGGTTTTAGGCAAGGGCCATTGATCAGTTAGTTTTATTAGAATCTGCAATCCAGAATGCCTTTTGGTTACGTCAAACACTTGTTGCAATATTCTTTGACCTAGAGAAGGCATATGATATGGCTTAGAGAAGAGGAATACTAAATACATTAAAATCATGGGGTATAGAAGGTATATTAATACTAGCTTTTATTAAAAACTTTCTCCCAAACAGATATTTCAGAGTGCGCCTTGGATCTACATTGTCAGATTGTTTTCGGTTAGAGAATGGCGTCCCGCAGGAAAGTGTACTTAGTGTGACCTTGTTTGCTATTGCTATCAATAGCATAACTTATAATGTGCAGTCTCCTGTTCGCTGTTCTCGATTTGTGGATGACTTTGCAATTTATGTGGGTGCTAGAAATTTGGCTACAACTGAAAAAACACTTCAGCTTGCAGTAAATAGATTTCAGTCATGGACGAATTCTACTGGATTTTAATTTTCTGCTGCTAAAACTCAATGTATTGCCTTCAGTGGCTGTCAACTCCTTCAATATTTCTCGATAGTACAGAACTTAGTACCAGTCCATCTGTTCGATTTTGGGATTAATATTCGACCAAAGACTTTCATGGAACCCTCATTTGCGTGATTTAAAGTTACGATGTAACAAAATTCTCGATATGTTGAGGGTGCTTAGTGGTTCTGGATAGGGCGCTGATAGAACTTGTATGATAATGTTTTACCGTGCGGTGATTCATTCACGAATTAATTATGGCAGCATTGTATATTCGTCTGCACGACTATCCGTATTAAAGAAATTAGACCCAGTCCATCACTCTGCAATACGACTTGTTTCTGGAGCCTTCCGTTCTAGTCCCATTGTGAGCATTCTAGCCGAGGCTGGGGAACCTTCACTCTCTCGACAGAGACAGAAACTACAGTTAACTTATGTAAGCAATTTATCATCTAAACCATGGCACCCTGCTTTTAATACAGTTTTCAAAAATCAATTGCTGCGACAGTACGAAACTCGACCCAATGCTACTGTTCCGCTTGGTATTAGAATTTCCTGTGTTTTTGATGACTTAGATATTGTACTGCCCCCAATATTTTATTCCTCCATGGACAATTACCATGCAAACAGTTGATTTATCACTATTGTCTTCCATAAAATACAACACTCCTGACGTAGTATCGTCAGGCGTTCCTGCATATTCTTCATTCCAACCCATCTAGTGAAATTATTTTTTCAGATGGTTCAGAACTTGAAGATAAAGTCGGTTGTGCATTTTACACATTAGGGCAAACGTGTAAGTATGGATTACCCTCAATTTGTAGTGTCTTTACTGCTGAACTGTTTTCTATCTTGAAGGCTTTGAACACCATTATATTCAATTCTGCTCATTATCTTGTGTGTTCCGATTCGAAAAGTGCACTCCAGGCTATCCAGGATATGTATTCCGTAAATCCTCTAGTTCAAGATATTTTGTGCTATATTGAAGCCTTGAACTACGAGGTGTTGGAGTAACATTTTGCTGGATACCTGGCCACTACGGGATAATGGAAACACTAGAGCGTTTATTGCAGCAAAGGAAGCAAATTTGCTGCCACCAAGCACGCACCGTGTATTTTGTTCAGATTACCTTTGCAAAATAAAACAACTAATTCAAATGCATTGGGAAGATGAATGGACAGCCTTAGACAATAACAAATTGAGGGTAATTAAACATACTGTTCGCCCTTGGGGGTTGTCTCTAAGAATAAGTCGTAGGGAATAGGTGGTCGTTACATGCCTCTGCATTGGTCATTCTTTGCTGATACATGGTTTTCTAATGGGACGCGGAGAGCCACCTATATGCCAACTCTGTGGAGAAAACATCACAGTCAAACACTTTCTGTTAGACCGATTATTTGTGAAACATGCATACAATATATGGCTTAGGAAACTGTATGCAGGGAACAACTGTATGTATCTTAGGGGACAATTCATTAATCATTGATTGCGTTTTGGTCTTCCTGAGGCGCTTGCATATATATCAATATATTTAATTTTATTTTTATCCCTTGTATTTATATATTTTTTATAGTTTATATTCTTGTTAACTAGTTTTAGGTAATTTTATTGTTTTTCATAATGTTTATTATTTTTCTGTTTGATTAGGACCACTTTACAGTCCACTTTATATTGTTTTAATTTTTTATTATTTATTCTTGTTCTATATGTTATCTAGTTTGTAAGTAATGCTAAGTTTTATCGTCCTTTGTTTTGTTAATAGTTGTGTTTAGGCGATGATAGCCTTAATGTGCTTTTTGCCTAAAAAAAAAATTCTTTAGCTTTTTTTTTGAAAAACCACATTTGACTTAAGGCACCATTTTGTTTCAACTAATCTTATATATGTAAGAAGTATATGTCAAAATCATTCAGTCAAGATTTTTTGAGAACTGAATAAGGCTAAAAAAAGTTGTTTTTTTAACTATTTTAATGAAATAGTCATGTATTTTTGGCCGCCATATTAGAGTTCAAGACCTTTCATTTAAGCCTTTGTAGACCTCAATCGGGTTCATGTAGCTAGTTTTATAATAGTTTCAGTAAAAATAGTGTGTGGATCACGAGATTCTAGCCGCCATATTTGATTTACAATAGTGATTCACTAAATACGCCAGACGGATATAGAAAGTACATGACCAGACCTTTCTTTTGACCACCTATAAACCTTTAATAGGTCAAACCAATTTTGGGCAGGGTGGGGTCATTCATTCACATAGAATGACACATGTATATGATCATATTCCTTCTGTGTAATTAAATTTAAAAAATTGTATCTTGCAATGAATTTTATATGTGTTTTAGATGACCTTTCATTAACAAATTCATCACACTTAACTGTGGATAAAGCGGCGATGCGATCAGATGCTGCAGCTGAACTGGACCGACTCACTAGAAAGAAACCTCCAAATTCTTCACCTCCAGAATCTAACTCCTCCGATTGTTAAAAATACTGAGGCTGCTGACTCCCTTCGTAGTAGTCTCTCCTCCATTTGTGCAAAATAATTTTTTTATGTTCCCAAGCGTATAAAAAGGGACCTATTTTTATTTGTTGCTCATAATATATCTTAAATTATTTTTTATTCTAATATTTTAACATTTGTTTAATTTTAAAATTAATGAAAGAAGGAATCTAACTTATTCATATATTTTTTTTTATACAGCAATACTTTCAAAATGTTTAAATTTCTGCCTTCATAAGAAATTAACGTAAAAATAATGTGTGATTATAATTGCCAAGTCTTCTTTTTCTCATATTTTTTAAATCGAAAAGGGTTAGCACAAAATTGAATCAATTTTTGCACACTTATGGTATTGTTAATTTAAGAATAGGTTTTCGTTTTTTTTTTTTTTTTTTTTTTAAACAGTGGTTGCATATGAATTAAATTAATGTCTGCTTTAGGTACTTGTAGTGCTAGGTGATCTTAAAGAAACTGAACAAAAACCCTAACCTTAAAGCTTTGTTGTTTAAAATAAATATATGGTTACTTAATTTTATCAATTATACGAGCATGTATGATTATAATCGGTAAAAGGAGTTTTTCATTGTACATAGTGTAGCATTAAATTATTTTTATTTATTTTTTATAATATACGTAAAATATATATATATTTCTAGTTATCACAATATAAAAATAGGTTCCTTCTGATCTTTATAGAAAGTACATTCAGGACCAAAATATAATTGTTTTCTCATTATTCTTTTACAATAAAAATTAGTTGTTGAATTGTATCCATTTAATTGGTAATGAGTAATCTTCTACCACTAACCACATACAGTAGAACCCGGCATAACCGACCACTGAATGTCCGTCACCTCTGCATAACTGACCATCTGCTGAATAATTCATCACTTTTAGTAGTCATCCATTTGTAGCTTCTTAATGGAATACATATTGTGATGTCTCAAGGTAGTCAAGATTAAGCAATATTCTTAGTCTTTGTCAAATGTGTTGCAGTGCTTGCAACTGATGATGATAAATTACACATCAGACAGTTTTGTTTTTGTGTCCTCTCTTATCTTGACAACCAGGACATATTTGTAATTTGAAAATGTCAACACTCAAAAATAAATAGCGATAGTTAATTCACAAATAAAAACCATTCCTATACATGGGTATACGATACACATGTACAGTATATCATAGATAGACAAACAGTTAACTGTTTTCACTTAATGTTGTTGCTTCTTAGTATTAGAATTAAAGGTTGGCAAGAGACTATTCTATGGTACTATATTTTTTTCAACATTTTTCGCCCACTTTTTGAACTTGTATATATTTTAAAATAATTATGATGGACTTAAATATGACATAGTACTGTATTTTTTTTTTAAATAAAGTTTTTGGCTCCTTTTTTACCCAAACTTTGTCCAGTCTCAAGGGTGGCGGATAAACAGTGTTCTACTGTATAGTAATCAGATTTCATTCTATGTTTTAATTCAATGAAGACTACTGTATGTAACATGTAAGTGCCTATATTATTATATTTTTTATTTGTTTTTTATTAGATAGCCTATTTATGTAAGTGTATTTATTTATTTTGTTTATGTTGCAAGGATATAGTTTAAAAAATGTAATTAATTTGATTTCTAAATATAATAATAAATATAGGGTATTTATAAAAGAACTCCCTGTTGTTTTTTTAAAAAAACAACGAAATCAGCACTGTTATTTAACTGTGGTTTTTGTTTTAACATATTCAGTAATTCTCTAAGTTCTTATGGTATTAATTTGGAAATTTATTTATCACAGTTGGCAGTACCGTGTGACTTAGAGCAAGCCAGTGGCAATTTATTGTAAAGGTACTTTAATTTCAGTGGCAATTTAGTGTAATGGTGAAAAGATAATTACAGCAAAAACTATTTGGTTTTAGTTGTAATGTTTCAAGAAAACTGGCTGTGATTTAAAAGGCAAATTGCTTCGATGACCACTAGATCCAGAAGAGACTGTGAATGAATCCATGCTTACTGTGTTCACAATCCAGAAAAAAATTTATGAAGTTGTAATCTAGTGTTTGGTGTACCTTAAGATATCTTGTATGATGTGGATGTGGTATGTTGCGTAAAAGGCCAACTGCAAGAAATAACTGTTACATAAAATAAAAAGTGGAAACAAAGTAAAAAAAGATTAGAATTTGCTAGTTGTTAACAATAAACAAAATTATGTGTTTCTAATGAGATTACTTCATATGAGCTAAATGATCAAAAAACATAATTGCAGAATTTTAGGAGCAGAGCCACAAAAGTTTGTGTACAATTAGTTTGGTCTTCAAAACTGTTTTTTTTTTCAGCAAAAAACCTTTAATATTATTATCGGAAATGTATGGTGCAGTTGGCTAGAAAAATAGTTGGATTTTTTATTTTACAATAGTAGCGTGTTGAAACAATCACTTTTCTTAAGTGGATAATACAGTACTGAGGTGGATAAACAACTAATGTTATTTTAAAATGATGATGCCCTAATTACTGCAAAATTGTACAAGTAGAATTGGATAGTCATTTTACAAGAAGGTAGGAAGGCAGAACAGACCGAATCACTTGGCCACAACAAAGCCTTTTTTGGCATGTAGTTGGTCTTTACAATGGAACAGACTCAATCAAGGGCTACTAGATGTCTATGTAAAAAAAACATTAATTTTTAGTATTGTTCATAATTATGCTTATGTGTATCCAAATACACTTTTATATCCACAATTTAATATTTGCGATAAAGCACAGTAGGTAAAATTGAAAATGACTCTTGAAATGTCATTGGTTACATTTAAAAATCAGACCTGTTCCACTGTTAACTGGTTCTCATTCCACAAATAACTGAAAATCTTTAAAAACAAACTTTCATCAAATAACCTAAGATATAACAGTCTAATACAGTAATCACTCACCAACCATTGAGGTTCCATTTCCACAAATGCCATGGTTGGGTAAGGATACATGATTGTACACATTATGTGATATACAGTGGACACCGTATGTGGCGGAGTAACAGGTGATTTACAAATTCAAATACTGTAAATAATTTTTAGGTTGTAAACATAGTACTTAAATACATGCTAAGTTTCTGTGTATTAAAAAAAGAGTATGTTATTGTACTACTTTTAACGTGATACTTATATCTTTACCTTTTATTAATCAAGTAAAATACCAAAACATAAACTTAACTTTGTAGTAACGTACTCAGATGGCCATATCATATTTCAGTGTAAGTATTTGGGAGTAGAATAAACAAACATGTTTATGTTTGAAATGTAACACATTTTTTTTTTTTGAATTTGTTTATGAAAAATCAGGGTTAATTAATCATCAGCTTTTGATATACCTCAAAGTAGTAAAGGATATTTATTATTGTAGATTTAGATTTGGACCTGTAGCAATAATAATAATGCACAGCCAGGTTCATTAAAAACCCAGCAATAAAAGTAATTAATGTATTTATGGAAGTCATACTTTATTAAGTTAATAGTTATTTAACCTTATTACAAGTTAGTGTAATCTGTACTAAACTAGTAACAATTACACAGTACAGTAGATATTCAGTCTTTTTAAATAAATAGTTTTTTGTAAACTGAGTCCCAACAGTAAATCCGATAAACATTGTCTGCACATGCAGTACATTAAAAACCAAAATAGAGGAAAATGTTGACACGAGTAGGAGAAAACCTCGGTATGTGAGGAATTATTGTAATTTGATGACTTGGGAATACTCTACAGACGTTATCACTGGTCTTTTCTTTGTCGTCATACTTTCTCAGTCATATACTTACGTATCTCATGGTGATGATACCTGTAAGCTTTTATGCCAGGAAAAATATGTATCTTCTTATATGCCATATATACATACTTATATATTGATCTTATATTCCATGTATATCTTCCTCAGCTTTACATGTCAGAAACTCAGTTAAAATGTAAATCATGTTTTTCATAAAAAAAGTGTAACATTCCTTAAATTGAAAAAAAATAGTTGATATTGCAATTCACAAGCACGAAAAAGTGATGTTTCCTTGTCATATGTACAACAATTGAATATTGGGATACCAATTAGTCTGTTAGTGAGACTGTATATAAAAAAATATGTTGTGTACAGAAAGGATTTTAACAAGAAAACTATGAGATGTGGAATAATCTTGATATAACAAGCAACGAATGGAAATAATAATGTTTGTTAGGACTATTAAAAAAAACTTACTTTTTTTCATATATACATTTCTGTATTTTTTTATATTTTACAATCAAATTTGTCTGTAAAATTAGGGAGTTCTTTTACAAACAACCTGTATTATATAGGCAGTTACTATACTGTAAGTTATGGAATTCATTTTTCCATTAAAAATTTAACAATTAATTAAATATTAAAATGATCTTTTTGTTATATTTTGTATATTTTTATGAAATGTTCATTTTCTTTATGTTGATTTTATCATATTTTACTGGTGTTATTTAAAAACAGTCTGACTTAATTTTGCTTGAAATTTATTTGTCAGTAAAGTCACCATCAGTTTGCTACTGGTCTTGGATAGGGAAGACTAAAATGTGGCCACATAATAACAAATGTCTGATGAATGTTCAGTGTGTGTTAAATACTGAAGTAGCTGACCTTGGTCTGCAAAACACTTTTGTAATGTACAGTTAAATAGTTCTTGAAGACAGTTTAAGTAATTTAATTACTGGTTCAAAGGCAACAAAGTTTAAATTCATTTATCTTCGCTTATATATTATTTGTTTTCATCAAGGTATAGCTTCTAAAGCAAAAAGAACAGAATGGATCATATTTCTTTGAATTGCTCTTGAAATGTATAGTGCATATATTACGCAATATATTTATACATAGTTTATATTAAATGGTGTAAACTCTTTATATATTTAAACTCAAGTAGATAGGCATACAGTAATGTTTTGTTTGCAGATTTCAATTCATAGTTTCTACAATACATGGTTATTTCATGTACATGAGGAAAAAAGGCATTACAAGTTCTTTAACACTTCCTCCATTTGTGGAATTGAAATTAGTTTTTACAGATTACCATTAGCGGCTATCACTAAGCTGCGCTGTATTTTATTTTAAATTTTGGTCATCATTAGTTGTAGTGAAATATACTGTTGAAACTAAAAACAAATATTTGTTCAAATAAACATTTATAATTTCTCTTTGAACAGTATTTTGTATCAAAATTTTGACATCTTAAATTATACTCCTAACAAACAAGCAAAAATGATGCCAATTTCACCTTAATATTGTTTGCCAAGAAAAGTAGTAAAATTTAAAAGTGGGCTTGAAGACTTTAAGCCCAACTACAATTAGTTATGCTCTGTAATTGTAGCAGCTTGTGACATTTTGTACTTTAAACTTCAGTTCTAAACTTGATAAACCCCGAAGAAGTGAAGGAACATTCCTTTACTTCATGATTAAAACCATGATTAATTTGAAATACTGGCTATTTCAAGTTTTCTGTCTCTAGAATTATCTATTATATAACTGATTATGTTGAAAATTTGTTAGTAATTTGTGTTTGTAAAAGTAATTCAGCTTTGTCTGGCAGTCCTATAATCTCCCATTGCATCATAAACTTAATATCATTCTTATACTAAGTGGAGCTGTTCAACTCAGTTCAGCTTTCAGTTGCTGCATTTAAATTAGAAACAATAGGTTTGGTTTTAAACATAGTCCACTTTGCTCAGCACAACTCCATTTCGCATTTGGTAGCCATTCACAGATCTAATAATAATCTGTTATTAAAAACTAAAAGTACATATAATATGTTTTTAGTAATGTACCAAGCGAAATTTTACTATGTTCTGTAAACTCATTGCTTAAGACTTTCTTACTATAAGGGGTAAAATGAAAGAGTTCATCAAGGTGATCTCGAGAGATTTTAATGAATCAACTTAATCCAAAAAGTGGATTTTACTTAGATAAGTACACACTTTTGAAGACTAAATTAACTGATTGATTTTGATGAAATTTGGTATGTATAGCCAGTGGTTTCTCATTACAATGGGCCATTTTTAATTTTTGAAATTGTACTGTACAATTATTATTAATCAGATCATTTGGGAGCAGAGCAGGTAATCAGAGTTGACAAAAAAAGTATAATTTATGCAAATTTGAATGCTTTATGATAATAAAGTAAAATTTTTTTAAAAAGCTTTGAAAAGTTAATTTTTTTTTTAAATCATGGTTCATTTTCATATTTCTGTTGCAAAATGTACACATGATTTCATATTTAAGTTTGTTAATATTATTAAATTTTTGTTACTTTTTGAAAATTCAGCTTTCATCATGTCAGCAGTATTTTACTGTTTCTGATTAAAAAGCATATTTGTCACAAGTATCCAATTTTTCAAAATTTGACTGTGTCCAAAACCAGTGAAAATGAAAAAGATGTGTAGGCTACTTTAAACACCATTGAAAAATGTAAACTTTTTATGATGATTAAATTCAAATAAAATAAATTAATTTTGATGTAGAAATTCATTAAAAAATATATTGATAATAATTATATTTGTTAATCAAAAAATAATAATAATAGAAACTAATAAATTTCTGGTAAAAATGTGCAATGATTTACAACATTTTACATGTTATTTTTAAAATTAATAATGTAATAAACCAAGATTTTATAGTTAACTTAAACTTTGTGGTGTATTTAAGTCTAATATTAACCAGAATTACTTAACTGAAAACAGTCCTCAGACGTATTTTGTCTGTAAGGAGGAGGTAAAGCTTTTAATCTTTTTTAAACATTAAATATGAAACAAAGATGGCAGCATTTGTTCCCAGTTCTTAAGAGCATTTGAAAAGATTGAATTGTAAATAAGCTTGTATGAAACTGTAGAAGCATTGATAAAATTTAAGATGCAAAATATTAATTGAAAAATAGAGAGAAAAAAGGCATATTTCACATGTATACAAAAGTTTGGATTCAAATTTTAATGTACTGGAAAAAAATCTTTTTTTGGAAAATTTTATTAATATTTTGAACAAACTTATGCAGACAGAAAGTATTAAATTCAAACTTTTCTCCTCATATTAAATGTTTTGTTTTTATTTAAATATGTAACATGCCAAAAATTAATGTAGCCTTAATTATATTTAATAAGTAAGACCAATAAAAAGCGAAACATTTGATGAATGCATACATGGGATTGATTGTTTTTTACAGATTAGGCTATAACAGTAGAGCAGCTTTGGTAGTCAGTGGTCTATATAAGGCTTGCCTGTGATAAGTGCTCGCATTATAGGCTCTCTTATTTGTTAAAATGTCAAATAATTGCCAAAAAGATTGGAATGGAATGGTGTAGATAAGCACTAGCTAATAATACACAACTACGTTTTGGGTGTATCACATTTTTTGACAGAATAATAATTTTTTTAATCATGATAACTCAAGTTTTTGTAATGGGATTGCATTTGTATAATCTTTTGCTTCATTTTACAGGGAAAATTGGAATACTCATTGAACTACGGCATACTATTTTTACCACATACTTTATCCTACAGGTCTACTTAAATAGTATAAATGGGAGAAATTAAAAATAATGCTCACCTTCTTTTTCTTTTTTTGAACCTGTAGTTGAAAAGTTGAAGTAGGCTTACCATGTCTGCTTAACCAACTATTTATATTTTGGCAATATTTTTTTTTTTTATTCTTAACATTTTCTCTTTTGACTGCCATTTAAGTAAGGTGCATTTAATTAATTCTATATCAAATTATACAAAATACATGACAACTTAAAGTTCGCAAAACGCTTATATTCTGTTTTCAATAATATTGTATTTGCATAATGACATATTGACATTCTAATATTTATAGTCTATAAACTTTGTATGAAAACAAAGTATATCGAAACAGTATAAACTGCTCCTCAAGTCTTTCACTTCACTTCTACTCTACTGAATCAGAATGGCATTTTGATTTGCTAAGTACATGGAACACATTTACTCATATATATTTTTAGACACTTTTAGGTTAGAAGTCTGACAATTCATATTCATTGCTCAATTGTGTTGAGTGAGAAAAAGGGGCTGTACGCAGGCCAGGAGATGTGTGGAAAGGAAAGCACCACAAGAAAGGAATCTGCTGAGCATTTGTTCGACAGTTCCATCATCTGTGCTACAATCATGTCTGCACAAGCTCACAAGTTAATGTTATTAAAGTATTACGTCTAAGTAATGACATACCTTTAGTTAGATCAATTTATATATTATAAAAAAAAATGTTGGGGCCCCCTGACCTAGGCAGACAGCCCATAAACTAATTTGTTTGTTGAGGGATGATCGTGTGGTATAACCTTGGGGGGGCAGATTAAATAGGAAAAACGTCTATATTCAGACTAACTTATGTTGAAAATTTAGTGTTTTTTTTCTTACTCTATATAACAAAAGTGTACAAACATCTTAGTTTGTTACCTTACATCATGTGGATTTTAATTATATGTCCAACAAATTATATAATGTAGTGTAAACAGATGAATTTGAAAACAATTTTTTCCTGATAATTAAATTAGTAGGTTAAATGAAATCTAAATGTTTTAATCTACACCATTACCCATTCCAAAAGTTTTCAGTAATAAAGTGATTAATATAAACTTTATTACTGAAAAATATTTAGAACTAGAATAAAATTCAAAATAAAAAGTACTTTTTTAAAATTTGTGAATAGTATTTTCATGTTTATTTTCTCATACAATTATGTCTGCTATCATTAGCTTCTGTTTAAAAAAAGTTAATTATTTTTAATTTATAACTAATACCACTGTAATTTTCAGTAATAATCAGTATGTGCAAATATAATTTGTTAATTAAATTTGAAAATAAAATAAGATGTCTATATTTATTACCTTTACCATTTTTTCATGGACAGGGCGTTTTGCATCTATAAGGCACATCAGCCACATTGAGCTATTTATTTGGTGGGAGTGGTTCCCTTAACAAATTAGTGAGATCTATCTCTAGTACTCTAACTTGCACATGGGTGTCATTATATCCACTGATTTAACCTCACATGAATATTGAAAGGCTCGTTTTTTTTTTCTTCTCCAGTGAACAACCTTATGACAAATTCACTTCTGAGGATCATAAACTGTTCATCCTCTGTGTACCAACAAAGGACAACAGCTATCTTTGTAGACATTAGGGTCACCCTTACATCACTACTACAGCTAGGTGTTTAGTCTTGTACATTAACCTGACTTTCTCGGCAGCATAGGTGTGCTAGCATCAGAATGAAATGTAAGACCCATCTAAACATTTTTTTAAGGAAGAATTTAGTCATTTTTAAATAATTGCTTTATAAGCCCATTACTGCTCCTTTGCTGGATACCTATTATACTCTTACATGTTACTTGTAGTTTGAGATAATTTGAACTTAGTTCTATGACACCTCTAAAATGATAGCCTTTGAGAGGTGTGGCATTTACTGTTGGTAAAATCTTGTGACAGGTTCTTCAACTACAGTTAAATAGATAACAATAATGTCTACTTTCTCAAAGATCTCTATACCCTGAAAGTTGCAGGGTTTGTAGCAGCAGATAACCCAATTACTTGGACTTTAGCCACTGATATCAAATGAGCTTCTTATAATGGTGGCTGTAATTCTAATTAATTTATATTTAATCATATAGCCTATAAATTATGTCTACATATTTTACAACTTATTATGGACAAATGAATCAAAATTATTTACCTTACATTTTAATCATTTAATAAACAAACAGAAAGTCTACATTTAAGTGACTAGTTTATTTATAATGGCTCTTACTATGTACTATAATATTGCAATAGTTCCTGGTCCTTAGGTTTTATAATATGTTTATCTACTAAAGAAACTAACCAACCAGGTTCTAAACCATAAAAAATTTGTCTGGGATCTTTTTTCTGAGAAAGCATTTCATACATTGGATCATCTTCTAATTTAGGTAAACTGTAACCATACTTTTGTGCTAACACAAATCTTTCCCACGAGACCTTGTCAGGATCGGCTAAATAACCTCTGTGGCTTGCTCCTGTGTAGTAAAGTGCAGCATCTTCGGGAGGAAGCATGCGTTTTGGTATAGCTTCACCTAAACATTATTTATTAGTATTATTATAGTGCCTAAGCTGTAAAACATATTAAAAAGAAGCAATAGGCCATACAGTGAAACTTTAACAGTGAGGACCGGTATCAGAAGGATGAACAACAGAATCCAATCCACTGCACAAGAACAAATGATAAAAAATGCACATTTATAAACTGAAATACACATCACATCTGCATATGATTTTACTTTATAGAAACTAACAATTTACATTGTTATTCCTTCATACTTATGCTGGGATAAGAATGTGACCTTCACATTCTCAGGTCACTAAGAAGTCAAAAATTAACCAGTAATCATAAAATTTTAATCAGTAGTATGGACACTGTTACACATGCATTACAGTACTATATTCATTATTCACACTATAACAGGTACTCCATTGTACTGTACTGCACAAATTTTATATTTTGTTCTGAGACAACACAAAATAAATCTTGATTTTAGTACTAGAAACTGGCTGAAAGGCATCTACTATAGTTCTGGGGTTAAGGGATCTGGAAACAGTTGTCAGCTGGATGGTCTGAAATGACAGATTGTTCAGACATTCCAATCAAAACAAACGGCAATTCTCTTCATCAATAATTCTAGTATTTTTTTCAAAAAACTTGCTTTGTGTGAACTTTACTGTAATTAATTTTTAACAACTGACTCGGGTTGATGATTAACAGAAACTGATGGCTAAAATTTCACTGTACTATTTGGTTTTTAGGCATTAAAGTCTTTAAAAGTCGTTAGTAGTCTGAAGTCCTATCTGCTGCTCAAATTTGGGTATAACACTTTCCTTGTCTTGTTTTTTTTTTTACTTACATACACTAATTAACAGTTTAAAAATACTTGTCACTGATAGAAACACTACATACATCTTTAAGCTTTTATTAAATTTAGCCAAAATATAGGTATTGAAAATAAAACATTTGCTCTGCTGTATATATCGAATAATGGCAAAAATCAACTACTGAAAATCCAAGTTTTGATTTTTTTTTCAAACTGATTATAATTTTTTCCAAATTTTTATTATAAAATTAGGAAAAATAAATCAAACTACACATTTTCTTATGCAAAGAAACAGAGCTATGCAGTTAAACACAAAGTAAAATCAGATAAAGTACAATAGAAAACCTTACTATATAAGGACATTTATCTTCATCATTGTATTTAATGTTTTAAAGCAATTACTTCATGCAGTTTTTTTTGTAAATTTTAAGCATGTTTATGAAAATATTTAATCAATAAGACTACTGAGCTATATCAATTTAACTTTTTTTTTAACAAACCTCTTTCAAAAAATTTTTCTGGATTTCTAAGGATCCATAAACTGTTCAAATCAAAGTAGGCAGTCGTAATTACACCTCCATTTCTTTCAATGGCAGATATTACAGGTTCTGAGGCCCATTGCACTTCAATATTTATTTTAGCCTTGAAGTTATCAGCTCCCTGTGGCAAAAAATAAGTACCATATTTATGGGCTGACTTTGTTAATATTTTCTTGTACAAAAACCAATGTTTGTATATTACAGTACATTTTACTAAAAAGAGTTTTAAAGAACCAAAATCCTAATACTGTATTATAATCCTAATACTGTACTATAGAGTCCATTAGTGCGACTCATCGCATAATACAACTTGTGTTTGTAGTTCAGCCCTGTTGTGAACAACTAACTACAGTTCTAAACTTTACAAAAACTCTTGCCTTTTAATCTGCACATGTAGCCAAATTATGTAGCTAATTGTTGAAACTGGAACAAGCACCACTAACAACATGCAGCATGATTATTTGCCATAACTGCAAACTAACATTGTGCTTTTTTGAGTTTGTAATAGTTTTTAATGTTTTTTTGGCCTACCATCTCTTTCCAGACATGTTCGGAAAATAGCTATAGTCACATGACTTTTTCAGTAATGCACATGGTTGTATATAGTAAATTCAAATATTTAGTTGGTAAGTCTTTGTGCTTAGTGTAAGGTGAATTTTTTTATTGGGAGGTGAAACTACGTAAATTTTAGACTTTCTGATTTGGTAAAAAACTAGATGACACAAAAGCTGCAATTCTGCCTGACATACATGCAGAAGAGTGAGTTAAATTTTTAATACATTCATTTTAATAGCAAACAAGTTGAATGATTTTTTTAAAAGTGTTACGATTATACAAACTCTTTAAAAAAATATTGTCACTGAACAATCAGGTTCAACTACAAAATTCATGATCATTGTAAAACATTTGACAATTTTTTAATTAATTTAAAAAATTAGTAAAAACATGATCCAAACAGATAATGTTTTGTGAGAGAGAATTGTTTTAGGAACTGCAGATAACGTTCTTAAAAAATATTACTGGGTTCACAATCTATCGATGATGTAAGCAGCAGACATATGCAGAACAGATCGGCAAACCAAGCTGAAACTATCCTATCTAAAAAGTCTCATGTAAAAAAAAATTGCAAGTAATACTTAACCTACAGTAAATTATAGTCATAGTGGAGTGAGTAACAACTTATTACTTACTAAATAAAAATAAACCTAATGAAAGAAAAGCATTCAATTAAGCCAAAATATTTAACAAAGCTAATGTTAAAAACTTTGTAATGTTTAATGACATAAAAGGGAAAATGAATATGTAAAAAGTGTTTTAACTAAGGGCATTTAAATCACTTTAGTACAGGTTGTCTGACTAAAAGGTTAGGTTAGCAGAGGTAGACTGTGCCTGTCAACTTAATTTTAGTGACTAATTACAAATTCTGACAATTTAATAACAGAAAATGTAAATGTAATAAACCTATAAAACTTTAATAAATGATGTAACGTTCATTTTGAATTTAGAGTGATAAACCTGGCCTTCCGATAAACCAAAGCATACAAGGCGCTCCCCACCACCGTGCCATCTTATCTTTTTCTAGAATTGTCTAACAAGCTGAGTCGACATTACTGTGATCATGTCAAGTTGACTTGTTCAACAGTTTTAACCACGTTTGTGATGAAATCCTGAACACGGAGATTTAAGCTAAGCATCACCAGGTGTAACTGCTGTTTAGCTGTGTAAATGTATATTTAGCTGCCAATACATTTTTGTAGACTGTATAATTTATAGTTAATAACATTGCTGCAACACATAACACTGCATAAAAATTAAAAAATAGTTATGTTAAAAGATCTCTGAACGAGTTGTGTTGTAACAAACTTTAATACTCATTTATAAACATTTATTTCATTTTAAAGAAACACTTTTTATAGTAATTGAATGTGTTACATCAAACTGATTTACAACTCTCAGTTTAAATAGAGTGAGCATATATACATATACATATATATATATATATATATATAAATACGTATATTTTGGTAGTGCGCTGAATCATTGGTTTGACAGTATTACTGTAGAAGTAAAACTAGCATGTTTTAAATCACAATGAAATAGCCGTCCAGCCTATTCTTGCACAGATTCCGCCTTTTGAAGTTTTTCTTCCAAACACCAAAACTTAAACTTTGTATTAAGTACAGAATACTTAAACAAACAGTGCTTAAAACAATTTCAACATCTTTCACAGTGATTTTGATAAAACTGCAAAGTTAGAGATCTTGTAGTTACTGCAGTACTTACATTTTGAATACATTTCATGGCTTGTTCAAGCTTGGAGCCCTTAAGGCTGATTAATCAAATACTTGAGATGTGTGATATGACAATCTTTAGGTTAAACTGTTCCCAAGGGACATATTCAAAATTAAATTTTTATCTTATCTTAAATAATTCAACTCAATTTTCTGTTTAAATTTCTTTGTCTTGCGATAAAATGAATTTCAGTACGTACTGTACTGTAAAAAACTATAACTTAGCAGTTGGCCAACTTTTAACTTTAACAATTAATTATAAGAAAATCTGAAAAATATAAATTATGTAACATTTGGTCTTGATGTAGAAATTTTGTATTTTGTTAATGTATAATTTTTTTTGAAGTATAGTCTGTCTAAAAGAAAAATGTGCATTGATATTAAATATATGTAATATCAAATTTTAATTTTATGTATGTCTTTTTTAAATTTACAAAATAATTGCAGACTAAACGTAAATTAATTCAGTTAAATGTTATTTGAGTTTATATATATATATATATATATATATATATATATATATATATATATATATAATAAATATCTAAAATAAAACATAAAAAATATAAAATAAAAGTTATTATAGAAAGAAAAATTAAAGATAAATAAAATAACCAACATACTGTAATAACTATGGATGGTTAGGTAAAACTAGCCAACAATATTATATATCTTGAAAATATAACAAAACAAAATATAATAACCCTAAATATTTGCCTAAAACTAAATAGCATTATTATATACCTTAAAATCGTAACAAAATTTATTGTAAGGCTGTAAATTAGTCTTAAAATAATAACAAAATTAAATTGAAAAAAATAAAATGTACTTAAAACTAATTAACAATTCACCAAATACAAACAAATATGCAGAACTGTAGAGGCCCTATAACAACTCACCAGGGTTGGATTAGTGGGGGTTTTCTGTATAATGAAATTGTTCCAGAATACTTTTTGTAAAATATACTATTCTAATTTTTTATAGGTAATGCATAGGAAAAAACAATAGTATCAACTCTTTTTTAAAGAATTGTCTGCTACCATGCTTATTTGGTCAATCATCGAAATTGGGGGTACTTTATCCTATAGAAAAGCTACTGGATCATTTTTGCCATACATCGACATGAATAATACGGCTCCTACTTTGGACCAGAATCGTTATTTGAGCCAACCAATGACAGGCATCTTTCAGACTGAGCTTCTTCCACCTTGCTGACCTACGCCATCTTCACTTGTTTTCCAGAGCAGCTAGCACATGCTTTGTCTCCTAGCACTCTGTATAACCAGTCCACACATTGACAAATCTTTGAGATATCAGCTTGAGCCATACCTCTCCCACTCATTCTAGTTGTTCTCCATCAATGAAACAAATGAAATACTGCAAAATCCTTCATTTGTTCTCCATTGGTGATATAAAGAAAGGTAAACATTAAACCATGAAGTGGTGGATAAAAATATACATACATTTCTTTAATCTTGCTGTTTCTCTATAAGACATTACCACTACAACACACATTTAGACATAACACAAAATTTATCAGTTTTCAGTGTTACGTTCTTTAAAACACGCACCACAACTCTTGCATAGTGATTGCAAGTGCTGCTAAAAATTGTCTGCACTAATTAACAGTGTCTTTTGAATGTTCCTGCAGCTTTCAAGCTAAACTGCATCAGCATCTACAAGACCTTCAACTTAAAGATATGTTCACAGAACTTATACGATTTGGTTATAAATTTCATATCGTTTGTTAAATCATTCTAATGGTCCTCCAGTTATATAATGCTTCAATCACTACTCATTATATTTGTTATTAAAACCACAGGTCATCTCAGACCTGATACATGATCAATTCGAAATATCTAACCACTCCTACATTGGTAAACTGCCCTCACAGCTAAAAGAAATCTTTTCACCTTACCCCACAATGTTTAATTATATTGTTTCTTAATTATATTATGTAACTATCATGGAAAAATGTTTGATTATTTAAACTAGACAAAAAGTTCTTCTTAAACTTTTAAAAAAATGAAAATAACTTTTTTAAACTTTTTATAATTGATTTATAAAACTAAATTTCAAAAATTTAGCATTTACTAATGTTAAAACATGTACCTCATCAGTAAGATGAATGCCATATTCTTTTTGGTCAGGATGGATGGTGAATAATCCAGTATTGCAAATCGACGCAAGGTCAATGGGACTAGTAGTATCTATTCTATTTGTGTCAATCATGAGTTGCAGTTGTTGAAGAGTCACTGGTACATATTGTCTCTTTAAACTAAAAATAAAGATATTGTTCATTTCAAAATTAGCATTCTTTTTTTTTATTTTATAAATTTTTGGAATTAGAACAGTCAAATACATGTTTCTTCCTAAAAACTTGATAAAGAATAAACATGTTAGAGGATTGTAAGAAAAAACTAATATTTTGTATATAGAAAAATGTATCAAAAAATTATTCCTTTAAATAATATTAATAAAGAGATTTGAAAAAAAATTAAAGTTTTTTCTAACTGAAAAGTACATGTAAGCTATTTATTACCACTTGCAAAGGAACCAATGTTTACCAATCTAGGTGATCTGATCATTTTCACTTGTGAAGCCATTTTTTTTTTAACTTGTTTTACTTGTAAATATGATAGAACTACTAGAAAAAGTTTAATTAAATAGTTTGCAAACAGTTGTAGACTACAGTAGTAATATTTAATCAAAATCATATTTCAGCAAGGCATCTAAAACTTACACAGCTGACATCTTTTTGTTGAATTACAAATAAGGAATAACTTTTTTTATTTAAAAGATTAACATTAAAAAGAATACTTTCTTTTTTAAAGCTTAACAACATTTTCTGCATTAGCTTCACACTACTGCTGTTGCAAAAAAAAGTGCTAAAATATTAAAAATTAGGACAGATGGGTGCCCCATACTTGATGCACACCAAAACATTATTATGACAAAATTAAATACATAACACAAACTAGAAAACAATGTCTAAAACTATATAATCACAACAATATATAATTTAAATTAGTTTAAATAAACTATTATGTATGTTACCATGAATATTAAAGATTCAGTTTAGGTTGACAGTTACTAATTGGCTTTCGCTAACTGAACTGTAACTGAATCATTGATTTGAATACAGTCGACATTCACTGTATTCACAATCAATGTATACTCGCCATTTAAAGCCAATGAACTCCTCCACAGAATAGCATGAAATGAACAATTAAAGCTGCTTTAGAAAGTTTTAAATGTTTTACCATTGCCACAACCACAATGACATGTAGTTATACAAGCATTATTCAGCACATAAGAAAATACTTAATCATATACAAAATATAAAATTGTATTTTCTTCTGTAATTAAGGATTTTAATTTTGTAATTTAATTCACTTCAGTAATGTTGGAACCTTCTAAACAATCTATAATTGTTTCTTTCCTAGAACTAAATGTTACTTTAACATTTAAAACCTTATTAATTAAAAATTCATACTTACCCTTTTCCATAGACAAAGAATTCACTCTGGGTAATAAAACATTTACTCTGAAGCTGTTGATAAAATTTTCTGAATTTTGCCACTCTTTATAAAACTGTATTTACATTACATATACTGAGTACTGAAATATTCACAACAAACCTCTCAAGCAATAAACTACAGAAATGGACAGTATACTAGTGTCCAAAACCTTGGTCACCCCAACATCATGTCAAAGGGAAACAGATGAATTTCAGCAATTACTAATGAATGAACTCAACAGCTGGAAAAGATCATTAGTAAGTGTTCAATTATGTTACCAACTTTAACTGGCCAGTTTAGTGAATGTTGACAATCACTAGACATTGTTAACATTTTCTAGTTTGCAATATTCATAGTAAAATATACGTAAATAATATACAGTAGAGTCTTGCTAATCCAACCTAAACCTATATTCGGCCGGGTTGAATAGCAGAAAGGTCGGATTACACGGAAAACCATTGAAAAACATTTAAAAGTACTGAATTGAATTTATTACATTAAAATACTTTAAATTACAAATATTATTACTAAATGTATTGTACTAAAACATAAAACAGCACATAGAATCTCACTACCGTAATAAAGAGCAGTACATCAAATCATCAAACTTGACAGTAAAAGTTTGTAATTGTTTTTTGTTTACCAACTGTTTGACATTTTCTCAGTGCTACATCTTGTAATCTAATGAGAAGTAAAATATCATTTACTTTTTAGAAAACAGCGGAAAAAATGTTACGATACACACACAAGCAGAATGCATCCTAAACGTGAACTCTTCCATGAATATGAATTGATACAGATAGATGAAAATGAATGAACAGAGCAGGTATAAAGTTGGTCGATTCTCTCTTTCTTTTGAAGAGAATATAGGTCATCGGCTGGGTGTGTAAATGACACATAGGCATAAAGACCTGACACAAAAGTGGTGCACATTCAGTTTCACTATAAATCTTATAAATTGCTTGAAATATTGTTCTTTGAGGCTAGGTTGGATTTCCAGAAGGTCAGATTAGCGGGATTCTACTGTAATTAAATAAATAAGGTATTTAACATAAGACTAAATTCAAAGAAGATAAAGTGTCGACATAAGATCAAATAACATAAAATACTTACTGATGCCCTTTGTAATATGGTTCATTAGGAAATCTAAGGTAAAAAGGATTGTTGCCACTTTCATATCCTAATCTCATGTAATTCTGACGTTGGCCTGAACCTTTATTTCCTGCACCATGTTTGTCACCTCCATGTTGTGCTCGTTTACGGACAGTATTCTGAAGAAAATATAAATCTCATTTCAATAATACATACTAATTAAATTGTCCATTTCAATTTAAGTAATATAGAATATAAATGTGTCCTTATGTGTAGGAGTTAGTACAAATAAATAGCAATATAACAATAATAAACATAATGTTACTCTCTCCACATTCAACTTGTTCTTTGTTTTGTTGAAAGTGTAACCATTATTATTATTATTATTATTATTATTATTATTATTACAATTTGTTATTGTACCTACCAAGACAATATAAATGAATAAATATAAAACGTTATCTTAATTTTTCCCATATTTTTCTATAGTGTACTATGTTAATTTTTTCCTAAAAAAATGTACTATCTGAAACTATAAACTTAACTAACCATTTAAGCAAAACCTTAAATTCCTTTGCAAAACTAACTTCTACTTGACTAAGGTCTACTATAAAAACCATGGTCAGATATACAAAGCTAAGGCCCAGTGCAGCAAACTTAAAAGTAAAACTAAAATAATTATAAAACCAATCAATTGATAAGATGACAATCGTTGACCATGATTACATTATATATTTAATTACCTGTCATACAGGGTGTTTGAAAAAGAAATTCCTAGTTTTATGTGTAAATTTGGTGAAATTAATGAAAACCTAGATCAACAAGTACATACAATGAGGGAGAATAACTTCAAGTTTTTTTTAGTGTTAGTAATCTTCAACATGGGATCCATTTGTTGCCCTACACATGTCAAGCCAATCATATTTTAGCACCCTTGCCACATTACAGGTAGCAATTTTGAGGTTACGTTGGTCACTTTTATTTTCGATTTTTATCGTACTTCTCGTGGTTTCCGCGCTTTTATATTTTGGATTATTGCTTTTGGGCATGTACTGAAGCCTTTCAGTAAAAAAAAAAATATTGAAAAAGGCAGAACAGGCTGCACTGCATTTTTACCTATAAAACATTTTAGTTCAAACATTACCAAAATTCATAAAAGTCCAAAAATTTGTTTTACCTACAAATACCTAAAAATTTTGGTAGACTACCATTTTTATCCCAACTTACGATCATGCTATTCATAACAAGCAACACAGGAACAATTAACATTTTCAAGGTAGACTAGACTACATTACCTTTTTTCTTGCGCCTGGATTATTTTTTATATTACTTAAAGATACTCTTGGTAAAGCTCTCAGCATTGATAAAGCAGTATCAACACCTTTTCTTGTATAACAGCTCATATCTGCAATAAAATGTATTCGTATATTTATAAATACCGATAACCTAGCTTATAAATACTATTTCATCAAAACAAATTTTGTTTTGAAATACAGTTTTCACATAACTTGTAAAAAATTAATGCACAGTATTATAAACACCTTATCTTAAACTTAAATAATAACTAAAGACTAAGTTACAAAGCTGCGCTGAAGAACTAAACGACCAATGAACACATAACCTTACTTCGTAGTTCAGTTTTCAGAGATCATAAACGTCTATCTTTCACGAGTTAACGAAGGTCAATCTGTGCTTACACAAATATTCACTAAAGATAAACCTTACAAGTATAAGCAATAAGTATAAGAATTATACTAACTATTTCTATTATAAAAAATGATCACAAGAATATTTTTCTCATCAGCCACGATTTGTCTAAATAATTATTCTAAAGGGTATATAGAATACTAAAAAAGGTGATGAAATTTTCTAAAAAATCCGAAAGATAACAACAGATATTGCAGTATTTAGTTATTTAAGCTCTACCATTATATAATTATTATTATTATTATTATTATTATTATTATTATTATTATTATTATTATTATTATTATTATTATTATTATTATTATTATATATTACAGTAACTAGTGAATGACAGCAGTTTTTTTTATGTACCTAAAGATAGTACGTAAAATGTTTTTTTTATATGCTCATACAATGTGATATTGCATTCACTCCACTCAGTTTTGTCGCAGTCATCATCTGTAAGATGTATGTCTAAATTAGGCAAATGTTGTGACAATTCAATTCCAAGTGTGATACGAATGTTATTATTTAAAAAAGGTATTGCATTATTTAATTTGAAATGGATAGATTTAAGTACGAAGACCCGCGGTTACAACCAAATGAAACATTATTAATTCAAGGAAGTGGTATTAAACTATATAATGGTGATAGTGAGGTAAGGTTATACCGAAGACATGTTTAAGTCTAGGTCCTATTTGTGTAATTGACATCGCTTAGTGCCATGTAGGTTAATACTCACTTTGTTTTGGCGCTTTCGTAAACTTTTCCAAAACGCTTTATTATATGTTCGGTAGTACAGTGTCAAACTGCAATGAAAGTTTGACAAATTTTAAAAAATGACTCGCATAACCTACAAATTACTTTTTTTAAAAAAATGGAGAGGAACGTAATTTTTAAATGTTCAGTGTAAGTTGTTTTTGATTTTTAGGTAATTTTTTCGCTAAAACTATTACATGCCCAAAGGAATAATCGAAAATATAAAAATGTGGGTGTATATTAAAAATCAAAAGTTAAAGGACCCGCATAACCTCAAAATATCTATCGCACAAAGGAATAACATGTTTTTGATCACTATGTAACGTCAATTTTTTACCGTTACGCTACTGCTGGATAGCCATCGGAAATAAAGGTTTCATTTAGAGTCCAACTTTATGGAAATGCTTTTGGCTCAGTCATAATTGGACTCATTGAGAAAATCATTATTTCATGACTTTGTTCACCAACGTAAAGTCATCGTCGCCAAAAGGGAATTTCTGGTTTAAAATTAAAATAGCTTTGCAATTTATTTAAGCAAGGAATAGGGTGCTCAGTGTTAACCTTTTCCTGTTCTTTCATTTGCTGTACAAAACTCATGCTGTAAGGTTTCATTTTTAAACCATGAAGATCTCATTTTTGACACAACTTCCAAAAATATTCCACAATTGCTGTGCTAGTTATCCTGTTTAATTTTTGGGGCAGTTTCCTATTTTGTGCCACTATGTTTTGTGTTAGTACATTTGGGTCCAATTTTTCTTAATAGCAAAATAGAACCAGTTGAGTGCCATTTTTTAACTAAATCTTGTATTTTTTATTTCACTGGTATTACATTCTTCAAGAAACCCTGTGAAATAGGGCACACAGTGAAGAGTGTCAGACACCAGTGACAGCAGTTATACTAAATGAAATCACTATGGCACATGCACGATAGAAACCAGTTTAACCAGCTTACACAGGTATAGGCCAGTTTTTTGCACCACTCTGTATAACATAAATAACCATGTTTAATTCGTGAAGCATTTTATTTTTAGTATAAAAATTACACCTTTAATTTATGTAGTAACCTATCACTATATTAACACTTTTATTTAACTCACATTTCTTTATTTGTCTACCCAATACAGAGACAGAACAGATACAAAACAAAAATTGTTTAACTATTAGCAATAAAGAATGTGTAAGAAGTCGAATGTAATTCATAATGGACTAGGCTATTCAAATTAAATTTTATGATAAATCAGTGAGGTAGATATGTATGCATATTAACTTATAAATGAGTGAATAAGTAAGAAAGTAAATAAGTTGTGAGTAAATAAGAAAGTATTAAAGAAGAACTATTGCTAACCTAACTTAATTTATGTGGAGACATAATTATATTTTTAAAGTAATAATTATATTTTAGTAGAATTTAGCTTAAGTAATAAATGAACAATATGCAGGTTCATATAATTGTTTTTAAACTAAGGTTTTTGCCTAACTCAACATGGTTTTCATTGTGTCCACAAATACAAGTTAAGAATTTCTGTTTTAGTCAGACTGAATTAGTTTCAAAAATATTATGTGTCAGTAAAAGTACAAAAAATATGTTTAGTAAATCAGTAATAGGCTGTAAGAAATTTCCGTTTGTTATAAGTATCTCACAACCATATTCAGGTTATTACTTTTCTTCACTTCTCAAATACAACTATAAAATTTAAGTTCTAACAACATGTTTTATTTGTACAAGTTTACTGTAAAATGAATTATGTTATATAGTACGAGGGCTATTCAGAAAGTAGATTACGTTTTTATATGTAGCGGCGGTGGGTGGCGCGAGCGCGGCCATTTTGGTGTCTGGGTGTTCCGCAGTAAGTCGGCATCCAGCCATGCTAGAGAGAGGTCGGCCGCGCTGCTCGTTTCGTCACAATATCCTTTTGAAATGTGCGCTGCAATCGAAAATCCCGCCAGTTGTGAGGTGCGATCAGTTATAAGGTTTTTGTTAGCAAAAAACCATAAACCGATTGAAATTTATCGGCAAGTTTGTGAAGTTTACGGAAACAACGTAATCAGTGAAGGTGGAGTTCGCCAATGGTGCATTAGATTTAAAAATGGACGAAGTAATGTTCATGACGAAGAGAAGAGTGATAGACGGAGCATTGTGAGTGATGAGCTGGTTGCAAATGTCAATGAAAAAATTCGTGAAAACCGCCGTTTCACAATAACCGAACTTTCACTTTGTTTCCCACAAGTTTCGCGAACATTGTTGTACGAAATTGTCACCAAAAAGTTAGGATACCATAAGTTTTGTGCCAGATGGGTGCCAAAGTTCCTGACAGAACAGCACAAGGGTCAGCGTATGGCTGCATCGTTGTCATTTCTGGACGCTTACGACAAAGATGGTGAATCATTTCTTGATCGCATCGTAACGGGAGATGAGACTTGGGTTAAGCACATTACCTGTGAGACAAAACTACAGTCTATGGAGTGGGGGCACACAAATTCCCCCAAAAAACTGAGGAAATGTTTGCAAACCCTGTCAGCAAAGAAGATCATGGCGACCGTTTTTTGGGACAGGAAAGGTGTTCTTCTGGTTGACTTCCTAGAACGTGGAGCAACCATAAACTCAGAAAGGTATTGCCAAACATTACGAAACTTAAGACGAGCTATCCAGAACAAGCGGAGAGGAAAACTGAGTGCAAAAGTGTTGTTTTTGCACGACAATGCCCGCCCTCACACGGCAAATCGAACAAAAGACGTCTTGACGGCCTTCAAGTGGGAGATTTTCCCTCATCCAACCTACAGTCCGGACCTGGCACCTAGTGATTTCCACTTATTCCCGAAGATGAAGACTTGGCTTGCAACACAGCTCTTCGATGACGACGCAGATCTCCGCGCGGGCGTGACTGACTGGCTGGCGTCACAGGCGGCGGAATTCTACGACACGGGAATTTCAAAGCTAGTTCACCGATATGACAAATGTCTAAATTTGTTTGGCGATTATGTCAAAAAATAGTATTTTAGTTCCTCTTTCAAATGTATATAATAAAATTTTTTTCCTGTACTTAGTTTTTTTTTTATCCAAAAACGTAATCTACTTTCTGAATAGCCCTCATATTTTGTTGTTAAGTAACATTCCAAGTAAATTGTATTTGTTGGCAAATTGTTAAGGTTATTTTTGTTGTTGGGATTATTTTTGTTCATAGATATTTTAAGAAGTTTGAATAGCATAACCTCACACTGTATTTGAACTATAAGTTATTGGATTTTTAAATACTATAATAGGAAAAATTTAGGTACAATTTGTGTGGAAGTATCTATTTTCATTGTGAGAAAATTTTCTTATAAACATTTTTCCACGTTTAAAACAGTGCCGTTTTGTTCACTTGTTACACAAGTAACTTTTTCTTGATTTTAAATTTGTGTTTTTTCAAAAAATGCTTATATATTTTTAGGTAACATATTAGCTAACATATTTCAAAAAATGTTAAGGAATCATTAACATATAGGGGAAAATTAAAACTAGAAAATACCATAAATATTTATGATGCCATCATACTATAGCTTGTTTCATCATTTCTTTGAGTGATAGAAATCAGCTATAATATGTAGTTCAATAGTAGACTTTACTCTACTATCGATGTAGTTGATCTACTATTCTACGTCAGTGTAACTAATCAATTATGTTTGAGGTAGTATTGAATTTATTAGGTAGTATTAGTTCGATGTTATAAGTGTGAATATTTTAAAAAAGGTAATGCACTAAAGTTTTTGCACAGAGCACAAATCATCCTTGAGGTGGCACTACTTATTCTTATAAATAATTATGTTTGAGATACCTGAAATTATTTAGTAATTACCTACATTATAAGTAACATTTTTTTGTTTTTATTTCAGACATCATACAAAAATGGAGAAGTAGTTATTACTAGCCATAGAATATTATGGGCTCCCCCTGGAGATATTCAAGTTGGCTGCAAATGTCTGTCTCTTGCTTTAAGTTACATTATTTTTATAGAAGAGGAACATCCAAAGTCGAAAAAACTAATTCTCCATTTATCTGAATCTAATGAAGGTTACAGTTGTAATTATTATAGATAGTTTGGATTTAATCCTACTTGTAATAGAAAATTGTTTTTTAAATTGATTTATACAACTCCTTGCAATTTCAAAATCATTTTTATAATAACCAAATATTTTGCCTAAACAAAATTAACTTAAAATTTAATTTTTTATATCTAAGAAAACTTACTAATTCCTGGCCTAGTGCAAACTTTATTTGAATTTAAATGTATCACTTTGTCTTAAAAAAATATTATTTAAATAAAGTAAAATCTCTCTATATCTTCACTAATGTTAGTTTCTACAGCTATAAAGAGGTTTCTGCTGTAGAGACAACTATACAAAAACATGATTTTTTTCCTAAAACATATTACATATTTAATTAATTATTAAGTGAAACAGTTGTGGAAATAAACTATGGTATATTATTTGTTTCAAAAATATACATACTTTTTTTTGGTGTTTAACGTTTGACTATTGTGAAATTCTTTACTGTATAGACTGTGAACAAAATAATAACAAAAGTAAGCTTATGTAGTGTGCTGTATTAAAAACATACACTCGCTGAGCATAAAATATGAATACAGTATCAACATTTAAAAATTTTATCTGTTTTTTACAGGATATTTGTAAATTTTTAAAACAGTATTTATATACTCTACTATGTTCAGTTACCCAAGAAAAAGACTCTTAATATCCATTACAAAAACACATTTGAAACAATTTAAAAATAAATCAACATAACACAATTAGGCTGAAGATAAATAACAGAAATTGGCAATTAAACATTTTCAAGATACTGTAAAACCTCTGTTAACAGACATAAATAACGGTAAACTAATTTGGATAGTACAAATAAAAACATACTGTATATAGGTTAATAAATTTTCATTTTCTGCCTTCAATTTTTCTTCAGTTTTTGATCACAATGTGACATACATTTCACACATAACACATTTTTGAATATGACAAACTAGTAAGCAAGCTATAATTACATAGTGTGTATTTCTTAATGGGCATTCTTTTACTTACTTGATCTTACTGGAACATGCAAATAGGCTGTTATGTTTGCAGCCTGTAAATGAAATATAATAAATATAAATAGGCTCTATTAAAAAAAAATGCTTTACAGTAAGCTCTCCTTAATTTGGTAATAAGGTTAGTCAGATATGAGAAAAATACTGTATTTTGTCTCACTTAAAAAAACTTTTAAACAAAATAATGAAGTATTCTTGTGTGCAAAAGTTTAAATAATATGAAATGTAGCCTGTTCAGAACAATAATTATTATAACAACATTAATTTCAAACTTTTGTATTTAGTGTTTTATGACAAGGGTAATGGCATTGTTATTAGGAAACTTGAAGGGTGCATACGTAACTAGTGATTTAATAAATCACATCAAGTTATCTATCGGCCATGGAAGGAAGGATGAGTTTTATTCTGTTTTGAAACAAGCTGTACAAAGCAAAGCTTGGGCTACTGCATCAGGAAGTATTGCAAATAAGGTATTTTTGTTGAATGGTGTTTATGAAAAATGAATTTTATTGTAAAATAGTTATTTAATTGAAAAGAATAATGCATAGTTCAATACAGCTCTGAATTTGTATTTAATTAATTAGCTCTTCTAAAATTGTTTTCATTACCTATTCTAAACCATTATAAAACATATTTTACAAAATTCAAATTGACATTCACTATGTATAATTGTAATAATGATGGTATTGCAACTGTCTCATTGATTTGATGGAAGCAAATTTGTTAAAGGTAACAAGTTTAATAACAGTACATACATTATTTTTAAATTTTGTACAAAATATGAAATGAACCTTGACCGCCCTAAAATTCTTAACATTTTATGAACAGTGTGTAGGTTTGTATTCATATTTTCAGTGAAAATTAAAAAGATTTTTAATTCATTTATAATCCAAAATTTGAGTTTTATTATGATGTCCATTCTCCAATATCTTATTTTCTAATTCAAATTTGCTACTCTAAATTTTTTTTATTTTCATGCTTTAAAAAATGTGTTACATAAATATGTATTGCATAAATAAATTGAACTTGATGAACATTTTTTATTTTGAGCTTTTATATCAGAATATTTAAGGTTCTGCTCTAAAGCATTAAAATCCATATATTGTTTTAATTCAACCCTTTGCACCCATATGTCAGTGACATATAAATGACATTGAATAGTTAGCTAGCATTGCATAGCTATTTAACTGGAGCAAAGTCAGTCACATAGCTATAAGCCGACCAATTCAGTCACTAGCTTAGGATACGATTACATCACTTCCTAAAAATGTCTGTGCGTCTGGAGTTTTATAGATGCATTAGAACATAAATAATGCAAAAAAGTGGTTTTCCTCATGCTAAAACATAAAAATAGCAACTTTTTCAGCCTTTCAGGTAAATATTGTTCAATTATATGTATTTTTATACTTGTGCGAACATCCAAGTGTATAACACGTCACTAAGTAAGTGCAAAGAACGTTTTTGCACACGTTTTGAAAAACACTTTCTCTACAAAAACCTAGAAATGCCAAAAATATCAATACAGTACCATATTTTATGCAATTGTGTATGCAAAAATGTAATGAGTGTATTTTTATGAGTACAAGTGACTGGCAATGCTGGGAACACATTTAGGCAAAAATAAGTCTATGATTTAATATATACAGTATTATATGAGTGAAAAAGAAGTAGAAAATTGTATTTTTGAGTACGAGTGATGAAAAAACTTGATTGTGCAAAACCGCAATTTGTGACTGCAGATTCTTGCGTAAAAGTTATAAAATTGTATTAATATAGTCATTTTTCTAATGGTAATATTCATATGTAAGAAATATTTGTTAAAACTTTTACTTATGGATTAAGATTTAAGATAATATATATGATAGTTAAATAGCATGTATATGGTATGCTGATTAAAATATTAAATAACGTACTTGTAACATCTTAAGGTCATAAAAAACTTAAATAAAACGTACATCTTTGAATAATGTTATTCATATGTTTAAAATATGTTGCAGGCTCTAAAAAGAGCTGTTAATGATGTACTCCTACCCCAAGCTAAGCATCTGACTTACTTTAGGTTTATAGCTATATGACTGATTTGCTCCAGTCATACAGTTATTTGACTGAATTACTAAAAGTCCAAGTGTAAAACTAGCTATTCAAGAAGGAGCCGTCACATAGTTGTATGACTGAATTACTGTTTTTTTTTCTGGTGACAAACCATAAAGCTGTTATAAAACCAAAATTAAAATTTAAAAACAAAACTAAATTTAAATAAACTAGGAAGATTAAAAGTAAATAAAGAAAATAGTGACTACAACATAACATGATTACACATTGTTTAATGCTGTTTTTTTATAAACTTTTTGTTTACTAGAATTGAAAAGTATAAATAATAATTTTATTTTGCATAATTTTTTTTGTGAAAACTGTTTGTATTTGTAAATACAGTATAATGTAATTTAAAATACAGTAATAAATTTATTTCTAGAATTTAAAAAATTTTGTTACCAATAATGTTTAAATTTTTTACTGTTTGTGAAGGAATAACATCTTTAGCTTAATGCTTTTTATACTGAGAATGTTTAAGTTTTGAAAATTATACTGAATATTTACTTTTTTCTGAATTTTTATTGGTTTTAAAATACAAACTCTCTCTACTTAAAACATAATTTTTAAATATTCTAAAGTTAGTTTTAAATTGCAAACATTTTTTTTTGCTGGGGTAGTTTTTAGTAAAATGTATGAAAACTTACATTTTGTGTTGAAAATAATTACTGTATTGTTAATTGTAAGTGTAAGGTCAAAATCTGTATGAACAATTTGAATTAAAACAACACTATGGTATGACTAATTGTTATATAAACATTAAATTCTAATAAGTGATGTTTTTTATAATTTTCAGAACATTAAATTACGGACAGGAATTGTAGGAATTGAACGAGGAATTCAAGAAAAACAAAAAGCAACAGACCAAAGCATTTCAGAAGCTTTTAAAGATTTGGACAAGTTAATGGTTATGGCAAAAGACATGGTCAACATATCAAAGAATATATCGGCTAAGATAAGAGTAATAAATTATTTGAATTTTGAATAGTGAATGTTATAGCGCACAGTGTTCACAATTCATGTTTATTATATATATATATATATATATATATATATATATATATATATATATATATATATATATATATATAATGATAACATTTACTGTAAACGTTCTTGGAAAAGTTACTAATGATTTAAAATCTCAAAATGCCCAAATCATACTGCTCCAAACTTTATATTCCTCTATGTTTAGACCAAATTTTAAGGTTTTAAATCAAAAAACATTGAAGTGGAAAAACTTGTAATAGTGACATTTATTTTCAACTTTTATTTTGAAAAAGAATGTAATTAAATTTAATATTTGTAACTAAAAACTGATTTTAATAGCATTTATTTAAACATTTTTCATGACTTTACATGACATAATTAATTATATTTTTATAGTGTTTCTGAAAAATTGAGAAAATAAATTTGTGTTTGTCAATTTTAAAGTTAATTTTTCTTTACGTGCAAATTGTGTAAATCTTCTAAACATTATTTTTCTTCCAAATTAGTCGTAACACTGGATCGATATTGTAAGATGTAAGTTATTGTTTCAAAAAATAGTAAGTATAATTGTTTGCAAGCAAAATATAGGGTAGATATAATAAAATGCTTTGTACATGAATTTTTCTCTTCCTTTTATCAGTTCTGAAGCTACTCTTGCACCAGTAGCACAACTTTCAACACTATGCAACACTAGGTGTTTATATTGACAAACTTTCTTCTTTCTCCCATATACATAATTCTGATAAACCATTGCCACAATTTCCTAAATATACTCCACATTCACAATCAGAAGTTAATTTTTGCCGGAATTGTGCTGTAGTACTTTTCATGATGCTGGAGTAATACTGAGGTACCAAAAGTCATTGCATTAGCACATTTTTAAGACCTTTAATTAAAAAAATATTTTTACTTAAATTTTCAGTTTTGTTTAATGTGCATGTTTGTGTGCATGTACACACACACACACACACACATACACACACACACACACACACACACATACACACACACACACACACACACACACACACACACACACCAGCAGCTTTTCCAATTATAAATTAGTTATGTGTCAATTTAAAGGTTGAATTCATATCTTTGAAGTCATATAAATATCATCATTATACATATTCTTTACAAAAACTATAGTTAACTATAACTATATATATTATAGTTTAAAAGATCTAACATTATTACTATTTTTTATTTTGGCAATGTTATGGTTAGATTACTTTGCTAATAGGCATAAATGAAAAAAAACTTGGCACTATTCTTATTTTTTGTCTGTCTGGACAAATTCACATTTTTTAAAAATTATTTTGAGTCCCTTTATATTAAAAATAATTAAAAATATTAAAAGCAATAATCTTATGGTATGTGTTTCAGGAAAAGCAAGGTGACATAACTGAAGATGAAACTGTAAGATTTAAGTCATATCTTTTAAGTCTTGGTATTGATGATCCAGTTACACGAGATGGTTTTCGTAGTGAATCGCATTACTTTAGTAGTTTGGCTAGACAAATATCTGATATTGTAGCAGAACCAGTTAAGGTAGTTTGTTTTATAAATTATTTATTTAAAAATAGTCATAAAATTAATTTTTATGTTTACAAATTTAGATTGTTTTGTTTATAAAAATGTAAATAAATACTCCTGCTTTTAAAAAGTGTAAAAAGAATTAAGCCTTTATCATGACTTTTTAGAGTGTAAGACAATTTCAGCCTTACTGCAGTAAAGTTTTAAAACACCCACTTCATTCTTAATTTTAAATTATATGATACATATTACGTTATTTTGGTTATGATTTGTATTTATTTACTACTTGTGCTTACAGAAAATTTTAAGGATTAGCTATATAAAATAAAAATTCAGTGACCACTGCATTCAGAATAAAGACCAATATAAAAATGTAAAATAGCCATTTTATTTAAAATTTTATAGTGAATTTAAAAATGTGTAAATAAAGTAAGTTGCTTCACTCAGCCATCAACCCCCCCACTTCCTCTCATCTTGACTCTGCTTCTTATCATATTCTAGTAGGTCTTCATTGTATCTTCTGTTTTATATTAATAAGATTGTTAATGCCTTGTAAAAAATTGAATAGAACACTCTTTATTCTTCTTCTTCATATTGATTGCGGTCCATTTCATTTTGATAGTCAGCCACATAGGTCTATTGCACTCCTCAAGGTGATATTATACAGGCCCACCCTAAAGGCCATGTAAACTCTAGGGTCTTATTGATGAAATCCTCTTTTCCAATAGTCATTAATACTGAATATTATTATTAGTCATCATTGGCCATTATTCAAAATATTTTGTTTCTTTCTTGCTTCCACACTTACATCACCTTCCAGTCTGGTGATTGCTCCTTGGATTTATAATTTTGGCCATCAAACAAGGTCACCATGCAAAATGGCCATTCTCACAACAGTGGTGTATAGCCAAAATAGCAACTGTAGCCTCAATCCCTATTTCCTTCTCAACCAGGTGTTTGCACACCATAACCAGCCATTTCCCCCTGGACCAGTTAAGCCTCTTGTCCAGAACAACTCCTAGCCAGTTAACTTCAGACCTCATTACGACCTCAGGGGATTAGAGCTCCAAGTTACTCTAAGTCTCTTACTAAAAAGATCTAGTGAATGGAATCACTGAAGTCTTTGTTGGATTCAGTGTTAACCTAACTTCCCTACACTACGTTTTCATAGTTCTGAGGGCTTACTTGCTTAACTCAGTAAACTATTGATGCAAACTTGTCCACGACAAGTATCACTATTTCATCATTGTATTCTTATACATATATGCCAATGTTATTAACTTTTTTAGAGAAGACTTTCTACTACAAGGTTCCAAAACAAGGGGGGACATCCTCAGTTACTTTGACCTCCACAGTCTTCTCATTTAAAGAGGACCTCACGATCCTGCTTTTTAACATCGCTTTGATCCATCTGTTCGTAGTTTCATCAACGCCATTTTGTGATATCACATCAGCAGTTGACCACATTTAAGCATTGTCAAAGGCTTTTTTTAAAATTCAGGAACACTTAGAGCTTCTTCAATCCTGCTCACTAGTTGGTGCAAGCAGAGTCATGGGATTCTCCTGGAATATAAGCATGCTGATTCTCATGTTAAGGTACCCACCCAATTATTACCTTTTTATTATTATCTTTATTAATGCCATTTTCCACAGATGCCGTGTATTATTTTCTCTAAAGTCTTAAGAACAAAAACCATCAAGCTTATAGCACAGAAGAACTTTTAGTCATTGTAACTCACCTTCCCTAGCTTGAGTATGAACACAACTCTGATCTGTCTCTATTAGTGTGATATTTAACCAAATGCTAAAAACTCTAATTAGCACATAGAGTCACCTCAGTACACTGCTTTATATGAATCAAATGTTCTGTAGACTGTCTACTGAATGTTACTATATGATTATTGGTAATTTTCCAATTTATCAGTATTTCAATTAGACGCTGTATCCATTCACTCCTTCAATACTACTTTTGTTTATTGGTAGTTACCTGGTGCACTCTAAAAAGTATGTTCTAAGAAGAATCTGCAGCATCTCTCTGACATCCACCATATATTAATGAGTTAGTCTCTTCAAGGTTTTTTAGCAAGTATTTTCTGGATTCTAGCTGCTTCCTGTACACAGTCTACATCAAAATACAAAATTTCTTCCAGGTGTTCCTCTTCACTATTCTGACTTCTCTATTGTACTCTGATAGTATACCATGATATGCATTTCAGCACCCACAGTTATTTTTAATTCTGGAGAGAGACCTTATCCTTTTTCTTATATCTGGAAACTCAGGTGTCCACCGCAAAACTCCCCTCATTCTGACCATAGTCAACGGGTAGTCTGCCTCATAGGAGTTTATTAATTGCTTTCTTGAGACTGTCAGATGCACTTTTTATTTCACATCTTTGTTGCAGATTTTTGAGGAATTAATTTGTTTTTCCTCTCTAGATTTATCTTGTAGAAAGTTCAAACAGTTCTTCTGTGATTCCTATGTTAGATCATTTTGCTTCAGGTCACTTACTTGTCCTGAAACTGATGTACCTGTGATGTACTCATTGCCGTCAAATTTTAAGAGAAGTATTGTCCTTCTCTTGTACAGTCTACAAGATCCTCTTCTCCTTTGTAAGTGGTCTACTGGCTGCATCATAGCGGAGGTAGACTATTAGCAGTATAAAATGTTTTCCAAAGTTTTTTGCTTCTAATTTTACAGCAGTGATGTCCTCGAAACAGAAATCTAAAATAAGGTTTTTAAAGTAATTTAGTTTAATCCATTACTTATTAAAATACAAAGTTCTTAGATCATGGCAGTTAGGAGCAAACAGTATTCTGCTCTCAGTGTACCTCAGTATCTTACCTTTGTCTTATCCAAGGTTCTTGGATGAAGGATACATGGAGTTTCTCTTTAACAAGATTGATCTAGAGGACTTCTCCTATCCAGATCACTCATTATTGTAACGGAACACTGTTTAAGACCCAGGAAGGCCCTCCAACCACAAGCAGCAGAACTAGTTGTCCTTGTGAACTAATTGTCTATCACAAGGATGAGAGTCATTTTCTCTCCTCTTTCTTGCACCTGTTCACCGTCCAGATACCCACAACCACCTCTAGATTCTGGTCCCACAACACCCTCAGCAAATCCTTTGGGTCTTTCCTCGCCAACCTCCTAGAAAACCTCCTGAAGGTCCTAAAGATGATTCAGAAGGTCTTTAATAGGCTATTGTAATTTTCTTCTCATCATCATCTACTCCCCTTCTTCAAGTTTCAGCAATGGTGTAATCCACTCCAACAATTCTTAAGTTGCTCTGTTATTACAGACAAGTGCATCTTTCCAGATAATTCTTCTGGACCTTGAGTCCTGATCCAGACCCTGCAACAGCTCTTCTATCAACATATCCTGAAGTAAATCTGACTGTTCATCCGTTAATCTAGTCTCTGGGTTGGCCTAATTGGGTTGGAACTATTGCCATCTTAATAGCAGTGAGCTGGTCTTTGAAGGTGTTCGTTGCTCCACCTCCCTTGCTGACACCCTTGGGTAGTCTGAAAAGAAGAGATCTGTGGTCTTCATCCACATTTCTCAGCTTCTTAAATGGTGATGTGATTTTTCATCTGTGCTTTTTTGTAGAGGAAGTGCTGTCTGTAAGATTCCTCTTCTTAGGTCTACTTTCCTCTGCCCTGTGTGTCATGAGGTCATATCTTTCATGGCTGCTGCTGCTTCTGATGTAGCTGTCATCCCTAGTGCATTTGTCATGTGTATTTTGTGTCTTTTCTATTTTGTTTGTCATCCTTCTTGAGTCAATGCCTTATCTGTGATCCAGTATGTATGCTGCCAGCTGAACCTTTACCCTTTAGTCAATACGACTATGGAAGATTGCGCCATGTGTGGTATTGCCATACAGTTACATTTTGAATTTTCTTGCCATTTAGTAAGACAGTTAATTTACTTATCTGAGATCTATAGTCTACTGTAAGATATGGGTAATAGATTATAAGGAAACTAAATAAAATAATTAAGGATTTGACCTTCAGATAGAGAAATCAGTAATATTATATCATGTCTATACTACTGTCAGTCTAATGGAAAACCAATACTTATTGCTGATGTATTATAAATAAGATATAGTGTGCTACCATGTTGATTGTCATTTATTTATTTATTATTTTTGTTTTGCGTTTTTTAATGTCTTTTTATGGAATAACTGATGATCAAATTCAGGAATTTTTAAAACTGGTTCATATTAAACAACTCAAAATTGTTAAAGGATTCAAATATAAAGATATAATTCAACAAAATATTGTACCAGTTTTGTAGTAACAAGTCATTTAGATCTAAATATTTTAAATTTATATGAGCATCATTGATTTGTATTTTATAGTTCTTGAAGAGAAATTTTGAAAATTGAATAATCCTGGTGTACTGGGGGAATATAGTTTACCTCAGTGGTCAGTTCTAAAAGGTGTGAAAATTATATAATTTTATATTTTAGGAGGTTGGAGGTATTATGTCTTTAGCAGATGTATACTGTCGAGTCAACCGAGCTAGGGGATTAGAACTTCTTTCTCCGGAAGATCTATTGAACGCTTGTCAAATATTAGAAAAGCTTGCTCTACCGATCAGATTACGCCAATTTGACAGCGGTGTAATGGTTTTGCAATTACACAATCACAGTGATGCAACTATTATTGCAACAACTTCTGAGTCTGTAAGTATGGTGTATGGTGTATCAAAAAGGAAACACAGTAATAATTAATTATACCCTTCAGAAGTTATGAAGTGTAGTCAATTCCCAATTATTAGGTTAATTCAAAGTAAACTTTTTATATTCCAAGATTTTCTTACTATAACCTAGATATAGTTAAAGTTTGGTTGTATAAGTTCATACAACCAACAACAAGACAGCTGTTAACACTCAAACACTAGATAACAGTTAAGTAGGTTAAAAGTAAACTATCAAACTGGTAGTAATAACAGTTGTCATAAAAGCAGTAATGCTAAGTACTTTTTCAGTTTTTAAAATATGTAAAGACCTGGTTATTATGTGAAACAAATCAATTTTTATGAATGTGTTTGTTTTCTTGTCATTTTTTCACTAGGAAAATATTGTTTTTACCTAATTGTCGGTGTATATATTGTGGATGTAGCGGAACACTAACCGATTTAGATGAAATTTGTCATGTCAACATAGCAGGCTCATATTTAGTACCAAATTTTAAATTCTCAAACAGTTTTATTTAGTCTTGATAAGAGAATGTAGTAAAAAAACTTGAATATTATTCCAGCAGCAGAATTTAATTTTAAGAACACTGTAATTAAGAACACTGTAATTGTATTTCAGTGTTCCATAACTCCTCTTCTTTTTTGTTTCCAATAAAAATAAAATATAATTTCTGTTTACAGAAGTATCTAGATTTTAAAAATATATTTAGAAACTGATAGAATTTATTACTGAAAATAAATTTCCTGAACTGTTTCATTGGTTTTATAGAATGCAATTTAACTGCTTTATAATTGTGTTATAAGAATGATTAAATTTGTTTTAGGTAATTACCTGATCTTTTTTATTGTTTAACGAAATTAAAATGTTCTAAATAAACAAGGTGTGTTAATAACACCATTTAAATATTGTAAAGGACACTAAGAATATTCTTAAAATTAATTTTTTGCATAAATATTATCAAAATTTGGGCAATTTTTGTTATATGTTTATTTTTTTCAGGTTCAAAAATTAGGTTCGCTAACAGCAGAAAATCTTGCTCAACAACTTGGAATTTCTGTTCTCTTGGCTAAAGAACGTCTTCTCACTACTGAAAAGGCAGGTCGCATTTGCAGAGATGAATCTATTGAAGGATTATGCTTTTATCCAAATTTATTTCTTCAAAGTTGATTTAAAGTTTAGTTTTCTTAAATACTTTTTTTATAAATACCTTTATCAAATGATTTTTTATTAATTTTTTTAAAGTTAGGTTTTAAAAAATAGTAAGAAACAAAGACTTGGAAAGTAATAATTTGTATTATTTATTTCCTATAGTAAAAACTTAAAATAATAGAAAACGATTACTTACTGAGGCAAGCAAGTATTTTCTGTCAATGCTAAATTTAAGCACATTTGTCTAATGAACTGAAAGTAATAATCTGATTTAGAACTCAGACACTGTTATAATAAATAAGTATAAGTTACATAATTGTGAATATGTAAAAATGTTTAGTTTAAATTATGGCATTTACTGATTCACTGTTTCGACGGAAACAAATGTCCGAAAATTAACCATACAAAATTTTATTACAAGATTTGCTCACAAACGGATCTGTATTGTGATAGGCAAAATTCAAACGTGGCAAAGAGATTGTTCATATTTTATCCTTTTAGAAGCAGATTACTACTTGGCACCTCAACTTAAGTAATTTTTTTGTGCATTTTCAAAACCATGTTCGATTTAGTCTAGTTTTGTACTCTTTATGACTCTTAGTGGTAAGTTTTCTACTTTTGTCTTTTTTTGCATTAGTATGTCATACTTCAAAAGAATCACACAATCTACATGTCAAACGTTTTTCAGCTTTCTTATTGAACATATGGTTCCAAAATTCTTTTACCCTTTGCAATATAAAAATTTCAATTTAAAAAAAGTTGTAAACTTGCAGTGTATCTTTTGATTTTTCTTAATTTTTTTTACCAAAATGCATTATTACATACCCAAAAGCAATAATCCAAAATAAAAAAAAATTGAGAATGTATTGGAAGTTTGAAAAAAAATCAAATAAAAGTGACACGTATAACCTCAAAATCATTCTCACATGAAGTAGGTATAACATGTTTTTCATCGCAAAAAGATTAGTTAAATGAATGTAAAATAGTAAAAACAATATAAGCATATTAATAATGAAAACAGTAGAAACTTTTTTAAAAAAAGACTTACAAACCTAACATGGTTGTGCATGTTAAATCTAAGCATACTTGTTGCAACGAAACATTAAGAAAGTGGATAAAAGTACATGAACACTACAGGTGACAAACAGCAGTGATGTCATACATCTAGCATGCTGGATATAATGTAAACAACAATGACGCCAATATAGTTAATTAAAAAATAGCATAGAATTATAAAAAAAATTCATGGGTGAATATCTTTTAATTGAATAATAAAGTATGTAAGAAAAGAAAATATATTAAAAATTACTATTTGGAGAAGGAGTTACACAGCACAAATACTAAAAACTTCTCTGTGACTGGATGTTCAGTGCTGATTTGTCACAACTTTTGCCTACTAGATATGTTAAACAAGTCACAGATTTAGTTACTTATTCTAGAGTAACGTTTATGCCTTTTACTGCATTCACAAACACTGACTTGCTTTTATATAATATTCCAGACTGTGACTATTATAATTCTTGAATGTATAAATGTAACTTGATGATACTGCTACATTAATATGCTCTAGTGCCTTTAATCCTAACTGTGCATGCATACCTCTTTCCTGTTACATCAGTCTCATTACAATTGGATACTATTTATAATAACAGGTAGACAATTTTGTTATATTACTGAAACCAGTAAAAGCATGATAATTTCATTTTATACATTGAAAAGATGTGTATATTGTACTTTTATCTCAATATAAGTGTGTTATGTTCGTAACACATGTTTTAAATTATTTGTATTTTAATTTTGTATTTAGAACCTGATAATGTATAAGGTATATACTGTGATACCCTGGCTTATGATCAACCTGCATAATGGTTTAATTCACAGAATGAAAAATGACCCACATAACTGTTTAGGTTTCGGATAAAGAGCTGAACATATTATAAGAGTGATTTAATTTTGTTAAATTATTTCTAAGCAGATGTGTAAATATAGAGATAAGGTGCTATAGAAATAAACGTTGTGCTGAGTTAACACAAACAAGCCTTTGGTGGGTGTTTGGTTTTTGTAGAGCAATAACTTACACGATATTTCTTAGTTATCTGTTCTCAGAATGCTTACTCCTATTCCCTTTGCTGTCATTGTACCTAATTTTACTTAGTGTGCCAACTCTTTTACTGTGCAGTTAATTTGTTAGACCGTTAAAAATTTTAAACAGTTATAATGTTGTTGTGTTACATACTTTTGATTTTTAAATTTAGCAAAATGTTAAGTGTCTTTGTGTGTGAGTTTCAAATTGTTGTTTAAATCCTGTTTTCAATTTTGTTGTGAATATTAATTAAATGGGTTCTAAAAGAAGTACTTGTGGTAGTGGAAGTAAAAGACAAACTTTGACTGTTGAACTAAAAAAATATACAGTATTTATTTGTCCTGTATGTTATGTGCCTTAATTACACGTGTATGAATTTAGTTAAAGTGTGGACTTCTGTTTTGTGAATTTTTTTTCATTCTTCATCTTTGACATGTTAATGGTGAGACCTCAATTATTTTTTTCTATGTAACAAATAAGACTGTACTTATAAACAAGCTATGGCACAGATACCCACTTGAAGGAAGTATGTGGTTTTGTGATCATTATTTATTTGTGTATTGGACATTTTCATACAGTATACCCTGTATATCAAATCTCAAGAGCTGACCCCAGAACAAAACTGTCTGATGTACATAATTTATCAACATCAGTTGTAGATACAACACATTAGGCAAAATTTTCAGAAGACTATTTTTCATGTATCATTTGGAAGAAAATGTATGACTATTTTCAGAAGAAAATTATCATGACTATTTTGTAATGTAACAAATATGCATTTGGTAAGCTACTTGCTTACCAAAACTAAACAAATTTCAAGATCACTGTACTTGAAATTTCATAATAAAAGTGGGCCAACTGGTTATGCCAAGGCGATGGATTTCCAGATGTCAGAAATATAGAGTTCTACTGTATTGAATAAAATACAAAATTAACACAAGCAGATTTTATTTAAATAGTTATGTCTGTTGCACTATTTTTACTATAAATTAAAGCTAGATATTGTGAACATTTCTTTAGGTGTGCTTTGCTCTTTTGCACCAAGAAGAAAATGTTTTTTATATCACTTTCTTCTGTCATGCTACACTTTCTTGTATCAAATCTTGATAGCTCATTTTTAATACAGTGCTTATGTAAATATAATTATGTATTTAAGTTCAATAATAAATATTAAAATTATAATTTAATTATACTTCATACTTGGACCATGTAGCACAAAATTGTTTGAGCATTTACACTTAAGTATATTTTGCAAATACTTTGTGCAAGATTGTTATTTAATATTGTGTATATAAACAAGTTTAATAATACATATTTAAATTACAATATACATTATTATACTGAGTAGCAAGCCGAATGTTCTTAAAGTTTTATAGCATTTACAGTTGAATATATCAGTATACTTTCACATCGTGTATACAAAATTGTGCTTTAATATATTTTATATTATATAAATATTTAAGTACGTAATAAACTTTAATATGTAAATGTTAATATTTAAATTAAGTAATAAATAGTTATTACTGTACTACCATGCCCAGTCGAGCATGTGAGATTAATGATAATCTCAATTAATTGCTAGAACATTTACAGCTGAATATGTTGTAAAAACTAATAATTTAATAAGTTTTCATAATTTCTTGTCTTGCTTAAGAATAAAGACAGGTATTTAAGTGAAAAATGTAATTAAAGGACAAATAATTTCAATCCAAAACTAAACGTTATATCAGAAAAATCTACTATGCTTTACATTTACTATAAACTGCCACTTAACCCATACTTAAAGCCATACAGTAATTTTTATGAAAAAATGTTTAATTATAAAACTAAAAGAAATAAAGTTTCCTTCCATTTGTCCACTGACAAAACTTTGCTATATGAAAAACAATAAAATATCCTTATTTACTGAAAAAATTATTATTTGTAGGAATGAAGTAATAAGAAGCCATTAAAACTTATTGGTTTATTAAGAATGGTACTGGATAGTTTTGATTTTTACCGTAATCTATGCTTTAGCTAGAGCTTTTATAACACATTGGAACTTCGTTTGTAATGATACAGAAAAGACCAAGAAAAAGATAATTGAGTGATGTAATAAAGCAGTTTTATAAAAATATCATTTTATAGATTAGTAAAAAAAGTAAAAAGATTATTGTGGAATTGATTCATTATTTTTATTACTATGTGGTATTTATAGGTTTGAGTATTTAGTAATGCTGTATTTGTGTACAAAAAACTTGGAATAAAAAAGAAGTACAGTAGTCACTGGTTGTGATCGTACCGGGAATTGCATGTTTTGAACATAGTAAGCATCAGATCGGGGATACATGATGCATGCTGGGGTCCTTGGCAATGGGTTAACATTAGTTTGTACAACCCCAATCAACAAAACATAAATATGCCTTCAGGCTTTATTTATAAAATATGTTAGATTAGTCCTAATTTTTTATACAATAGGTAATTTTTTTACCTACTGTATTACTGTAGTTGCAATTATAAACCATACAGTAGTGTATAAACATTTTACATGTACAACATTACATTTACAAACATTCAGTTATCCGTGTAATCATCAGGCGGGTATCATGGTAAAAATTAAATGCATTAAAAATTAAAAGCTTAAATAAAAAATTATTCATTTTTTTAACTTTAATTATGGTGACTGCGCTAAAAATTTCAGAAAATTATATTTATATTTATATTGTGATAATTGAGTACAGAAATATTAATTATATTTAGCATCAGCTTTGTGTAAGCAAGAAATGTTTACAAACACACTTTAAAAAATTGTTCCAGTATTGACTATTACAGAACTTCTAAGCAAATTTATTGAATATGCAAGAAATCTTATAAGCTTACTCTGTGTAAACAATGGTTCCTGAGATATTAATAACTTGTTTTAATCTTCTAGCATTAATTTTTCCACAATTTGAAGTCCTTAAATATTTTAAAGGTGCTCCTAAAACAATATTTTTAATATTTTCTATGGTCAACTCATCATATCTGCATACACTTAAAACCTGGAGATTCTGATACAAAGAAGTATTAACATTAGGCCATAATAACTGTGACAGTTGTTCTGTTATCCTCGGTGATTCCAAGAAAATGCCAATTAGATGAGACCTTTTTTCAGCACCTAAAAATAAAAATTTAAAAAAATTACATTTTCAATTTTAAATAATACTCTCAGGAAGATAAAAATGTTGTAGTGATTTGTATATTCATTGTAAAATCAAACAATCTGAAGAAGAAACAAGTTCTGGTTTGATCCAGTTAAATCCAAAATTTATAGAAAACATTTTTAACGCTAAATGGTGTAAAAACATTTCACAAACTTTCTTACAATGACTTATTGCCCCCAAATGTTTGGAATGGAAGCTGTTGACTAAAATATATGAAAATTGACCTAATTTTTCAAAACTAGTTTATCAGATGTTGCACTGATTTTTGGTAACCCAAGAATCATCTCCCAGACTGCACACTACTATAGTTTCATGAAATTTCAAAAAGAATGAAGGCCTACATAGTTGTCTCTCCACCTACTCTTCCTTGGATATCAATAATCAGTGCTAATTTTGATTTAGTATGAAAAGATTTGTTTATATAATGTGTAGTGACTGTCATCTGGAAGATGAAAGTTTATAATTTGTAAAAGTATTCAAGTTTTCTACATAGTTAATAGTGGTTATATACATTTTTTAAAATTTTGTTATATATAGTTTATTTATTTATGCATAAAAATGGCTAATTTAGATGGCAAAAGTGCATTGTTAGCTGCAGTTCTTTCTGAATTAGAGAACCACAATCTCCAGAATGCGATACTAGTGATATTGAGAGTGATGCAAGTGAAGTTGATGATTGCAAGGAAAACTTTGCATTGGACAGTGAAGCTAACCATTATTACATGTTCTAAAGAAAGCGATGAATCAGCGGAGGAAGAACTCCATTTTGAACTTCAAGTCATACAAAGCAAGTAATAATAATCAACATTCAGAATATGACAATAATGATATAAATCATATTAATCGCCCAAATATAATATAGTAGCCCCACTAAAACAAATCTCAGAGAAAGAGACCTCGTAAAAGTAGTTTACAAAAAGCCACAAAGTGTTGAAGGTAGGACACCAGCTCAGCTTGAATTGTTTGTATAAGGAAAAGGCCAATAAGTGCTTTTATGGTTATTTTTCCTGATAATATGCTTAAACAAATTTTGACCAACAGTAATACTGAAATAAATTTTAAAAAACAAAATTAAAAAATATAACCTCAACTAACTGTAAAATAGATTCAATAAAAATAAAATCTCTTATTGTCATATTAGTACTGTCAGCTGCTCAGAAAAAACGATCACCTAAACTCACATATATGTGTTATCTGACTCTAATTTTAATGGACAATACTATATGTTATACATGACAAAAAAACATTTTGACTTTTTGATAAACAGTCTTAGGTTTGATGACCAGAACTTTGCTTTGAGTCATGAAAATGATAACTTTGCATTATTAAGATAATTTTAATGCGCTAACAATGTATCCCTCACCAAGCAAAGTTAAGGCTGTGGCATTAGAGAGATTTTTTTTAAATATTACAGTTTATGTTTTAATACAAAAAAATTGTTACTTGTTAAAGTTGACTTCCAGAAACAATCAGGTACATTGTGATCCCAACTGAAGTCATCTCCATCTGCATAGAAAAGCAGCCTTAAACGTCGTAAGTATGAAGTTTTAAAGTTGCAATTATAATTACCACATGTTGGAGGTGTGATATATCCACACCCACTGAGTATAAGTTCTTCTAAATGTGGACATGATGATGTAATTGCATGTGTGTCTACTTCCTCTATAACCTGCAAATATAATACATACTATTTAAGATTTCATAACAAAAACAGTAATATGACACAGTATCTCAATTATTTCTTATTGGAATATTTGTTCATGATGTAAATAATTATCATAAGAATAAATCCATGTGGTATTAATTTTATTTATAAAATGATGTTTCATAATAATTATTAATTATATTAATAAGTCAAGAAATAAAGCTTTTGCACTTAAAACATTGTTATGTAATTTTCATTTGTTCAAGTAATTTTCCTTTACTTTGAGAGGCTTCTAAAACAGAAAAATAGTTTTCATAAAGATATTTTTCTCCTGAAGATCACTCTCAAAGTAGATGAGAAACATTTGTTAAAAAAAATACACATAGTTTTTACAGTTTAAAAAAATAATGTTCTTGTTTATTCATAATTTGGTATTTGTTTAAAAATAGTTAATGAGTTTCCATTGAAAAATAGATCTATAAAAAAATGTTTTAAATGATTGCTTGAAAGTTATTTTATATTGTTCTTGTGACAAAAACAGTTGAGTACAATGACAGTTTATTGTAAGTCTAACTAAATTGTATGTGATAGTAAAATATATACCTTAAGTTCTAAAGATTTAAGACTAGTTTCACCATGAGTTTCCAGGATAGGAGTAATATCAGAGAAATCTAACAATGTCCTCTCTCCACTTGTAACACACACCACACTTAATTCCTTTACACGTTTTAGACCATTGAGAGGGGCAAGAACATCATTTGGAGTGGAACAGTCAATGCGTACCCTTATAGAAGTTGCTGCAGGACATAAGATTGTAACTAAACGCATTACATCTGCTGGAAGGACAGCTTGTGGTGACATTCTGCAGCGAACCTACAATGGTTTTCAATATAAAAATGTATTGTTTGTATGTTGTTATATCTATGGTGCATTTGCTTAACCTCTGCATATGTGTTAGTTATTTTTCAACAAGTATGAGAAATTATCACTTCACAAAGTAACAGTATTAAAAACAATAAAATACTAAACTTGAATAATCCATTCTATGTAAAAATATCTACCTAAAAATGTTCAAGATTTTTTTACAAAAATCCAAAAATACTTCCAAGAAATAAACAATAAATATATCAGAACAGTTTAAACAGATTATTTAACCATGAAATGGGAGGGAGGAATGATTTAATTTGTTGAACTGATCATTTATTATTTTAGTCCTGACATTCTTTTTTTGACAAAACATCTTATTTTTTTAATATCAAAAGTTTTTGCAAACACAAGACAATATTTAGTTTAGGCTCAAAAATTTTAAACTATAATAGTAACAAATGATTTTTGTTCTTAATATTCAAGCCTGCTGTAGTTAAGTTGAAAGTATGACTGAACTCTATTCCAAAAATTAGTCTGATGTATAGTCCTTTATAAATATTTTTACTAACAACCTGTGGTTGTGACGTATTTTTATTAACTTACAACATGTGAAAAATCAGCATCCAAATTTCTAAGTTTGTATATAGGTAGGGCATTTCCTGCTCGCCAGCTGTCTCCATGCAATCTGCAAAGAGCAGTTACCATTTGATAATGCCTCAGGAGAAGAATTGAAGGTGCAGTCTGCAGTACTATCATCAGTTGTTCAGCTGTTACTGACATTGTACCTAGATGTAGCTCAGCAAGAGTGCATTGATTCCAAGTTGTAATTGTTTTCCTACTCAGAGATAAGGCTCTATACAAGTAACAAAAACCAGTATTGTATATCAGTGCAAGCAAAACTTTGACAAGAATCTTAATATACCGATTACTCAAATAGAAAAACAGGAGAACTCTTTTATGCTTTATAAAAATGTACAAGTTACAATTTGAAAAAAAAAACACAGTTACAGGCCTGCACTGTTTGGGCCCACAATTAGTTATAGGTGTAACATTATTGTTATAAATCAATAATTGTACAATTAATTCTTGCTCTTAATTACTAATTATTCAGTGCAAATAATAATTGAACATCTATGGCCTAAAAGAGTATTTTTATTCATCAAACTTTTTAATATTAAAAAAAAAAGTTTTTTAATTTTATAATTTTTTCCAGTTTTGCTTAGTAGAATATACATTCTTTGTGTGTGTGTGTATACATGTGTTTGTGTTTGTTTATGTGAGTGTGTGTGTGTGTGTGTGTGTCATTATTTAATTATCATTTTATTTTTGCTTTGCATATATCAGTTATTTTGTTTTTATTTTTTTTTTTAAAAGTTTTATTGTAATAGTTTTAATGTAATTTTTCTGTATCCTATTGTTGAATAAACATTCTAAATTAGTAACAAGTGTCTTGTTAAGACATCATTTTTCTTGTTACTTATTTGCATAAATAAGTTTCTGTTACTATGAAGAGGCAAAATTATAATGTTATAATTTTGTTCAAACAAAATGCAACTGTATGCTACCCATTATAATACAGAACTTTCTTTTTAAGAAAATATTAAGAACAACATACATTTTGTTTTCCTTAATGGTTTATAAGATGTGGTAGTTTAATGTGGTTTTTTATGTATTTAAACTTACTTTAATGTCTGCTCTGCTTCTGGCAGCCAATTATTCTGTCCTAAGGATGGGAATGAAGAACATCCTCTCATAACCAGTTCTCCATCAAAGTCAATTGTAATGACACTTTTTGGAAGTAAATGAAGATATGATGGATCAAAATCATCTTTTGTCCATTTGAAATGAATCCGTCTTAATCTCTAAACAAGTTTAAAATTTAATTAATTAGTTTATTATCTATTTTTTTAAATTATATATTCATAATTTACTGCTAAAATTTTGTGGGATGTTTTTGAAGTTGCTGGCATTATCAAGAGCTAACAAAATATTTTTAAAAATCTATTATTGAACAAAAAATAAAAATCATATATCATGTTTGTTTTCTCTTCCTTTTTTATTTTAATAACGATAATTTGTTTGAAAACATGACAAATTAACATAGCTAGTTTTTATCAACATAATCTGAAACTTATTATCTATTTAATGAAATCAGCTGATCATTACGAATTAATGTAAAACAACTGATCTTTTAATATAACTACCAAAATTAAATTAACGATTCATTTCATATATTTAAATCGGTCAAACTTCTTCAAAGTTTCCATAGTGTAGTGATTATCACGTTCACATTACATATGTAGAGTCCCCAGTTCTATCCCAGATGGAAACAGTAATTTGTAATTATAATTAATTTAATATTAGACTTGTGATACACTGTTATATATCTATATAAACTTATTCCTCACATCACACATCCCAAAAAATCTAACATCACAACCAGTCCATACATTAAAATGACATTAAATGTATGACATACATTAAAATGAATCATAAAAAAACATGATACATTTTAAAAAGTGTTTATTTTCAATGCTCTTTTTCAACAAAACAATTGAAATATTTAGTTTAAATTTATTGTAATGAACATAAATAGTATGCATGTTAACATTTTACATTTTAATATAAAATCTGTTATCACATAGTTGATCTTTCAATTATTGCAGTTAAACACCAGTGTATATAATATTTCTGTGATCATTCGAAGACTTTATTATTCAATAAATCAGAAAATTGTTTATCTTACAATGATTAAGAGATCTTTATCATAATTTTTAAGGTAAAAGAAAATGTAATTAATCTTTTTTATATATTGAATTTATATATTGAACCTACATAAATTTGTATTACTTTAAAAATATAAATCATAAATAACGTTTTTGAAATAACATAAAATTGATAAAATAACTATGTTAATAAAATATTAACTATATTAATAAAATTTATTATTAAAATAAATTAATCAATATGTTAAACAAAATGTTTTATTTAAAATCTAACTAGAGAAAAGTAAAATTATGCTATAAGACAATTCATTGCAATTCATGCAACTGCACCATTGGTTGCAGTTAATTCAGACATTTACCATCATTTGTTTATATAAAACACTATAATGGATGTTGTTTATACACACGATGTTTCAAGAGTATGGATCAACTCTTGCTCTTAAAGAGAAATTATGAAAATAAAATATGAACTAAAAAAACTAATACTAAAATTTGTTTTTGAAAAACAATTGGTTTGTTTAATTATTTGCTTAATGAGGTTGTGGTCTTGGGAAGCAGATGATACTACTGGATTTAATATAAGGGGGGAAATAACAAAAATGTGAGAAATACAGTCTATATAGAATAATATTTTAAAATTTATTACCTCTGCTAACATTGACTATAACCATTACGACATTTGTGCAATGAGGAAGTGCAGTTCATTTTTTTGAATACGCTTCTTTTTGAAAGTACAGTACAGTATTATTACAGTATTAAATATCCAAATACTTGCCAATGAGAGGGAACCCTGGTCATATTCGAATTATTTTGTTGGTATGTTTAATTTAGGAATTAATTTAGGAAATGATATAAGTTTAAAATTATTAATTGTAACAAAATAGCATCACTGTATTCTATATTATTATTTTTAAAAAAGTGACTGTCTTTTATATCTGAGAAAGCTTTAACACAGATCTCTCCATTTTTGAATGTGGTGTTGTATTTATTTAAACTGAATATATAAACATTAGCTTCTTAATTATGTATGTTTTGTATTATGATTTATTTACTTATTACTAATTTTATTATTAAATAATGAACATCATTTCAGTGCCAGTTTTTTGTAATCATTTGGGATTAATTAATTTTTGTTAAATTTCTTACTTAACTTAACTTAAAATTTCTTGCTTGTGATAATGGATTTTGAAATTTCTATAAATATATTTGTTTTTAGGTTTTCTAAAGCATAAAAATCAAACATTGATATCAAAAGAAAGAATGACTGTCCATCAATGTTTTTATACAAATTACTGGAATCTAAATGAATTGTCCAATTCTGAAATTTATAATATAGGTGTAGTTTTTTATAGAGCTCATATCATTTTTAAAAAATATTATTCAAAACAATTTTCAAGTTTTTTCTGGTTTAAGATTTCCTATAAGATTTTGTTCAAATTTTCATCATTTGTAATAATTTATACCTAAATAAATTTTACTAAATTGAAAATTGAAAAATTATAGTTTAGGAGTAAAATGGACCACAAGTGTAATCAGTTTGTTTCTTTTATTTTGTCAATTGGTCTTGAACACATTAACAATTGACTTTTTAAATAATTTAATTGACTATGAGAAAGTTTGTTTAAAGTTAAAAACAGAATTTATAATTGAAAAATTAACTTTTCGTTTAGCTTTCACTATTTTGCTGCCATTGTTTCAAGAAAATATGTTAAAATAAAATATATGACTTAAAAAACATTACAGTTCAGAGCACTGTTACATAATACAACATTATATAAGAAATATCAGAAAACCAAAAAAGGTGATTTGTTGAGGTGATTTGTGATTTGTTATGTTAAGAATGGTTTAATTGATAATGATGAACAAATGCTCAAGTGATTATAGCACTTTTGAGACTCAAATATTATCTGAAAAATGTAAAAAATAATGAATATATAGACATTAAATTCAAAGTAAAATACAGAAGGGGTTTGCATTTGTGGCTCAACAAATTATGTAGAACAGCGGTCGCCAAATGGTGGTTCACGGACCACCAGTGGTTAATGAAAAATGTTTGGTAGTCTGCAGAAAAAACAGATGATTATTTATTGCAAGTTGCACCACAAAAAACAAAAAGTTTCATTATCATTTAGATTAAAAAATGACAACAAACAGAACATGTTAGTCACATTTGTTAAGTTCTTTGTGATTTCTATTTTTTTCTAAACCATTATAAAAATTAATAAATGGTGGTGGGCCAAATAAAAATTATACATTTAGTAGTCCTTGAAGCTCAAAAGTTTGCCAACCGCTTGTATAGAAAATAGTGGAATGTCAAGGTGTGCCTGAGCTGAGAGCATTGCCATACCATATTTTTATCTGGTGAACAAAATGATGTTGATCAAGGAAATGACTTACTAAAAGTTAAGGATGAGAAAGAAGGAGTCTTTTTTTGGTTTTGTAATACAGTTCAGTATAAATATGCATACATAAAGGATTTTAAGCAATTGCTATATTATCTAAGTAATTAATATAAAGTGTTTCGCTTATATCACCTTGCATCTTTGTCCAATATATTGAAGAATTCCTTTGCTCCAACATGTAATACATGAAGATATTTTAGGAGTTAGGAAAATTTTCCATTCATTTTTCCAAAATGTTTTATTTTTTACAGCTAGCTTCAATAAGTCTTCTGCTATTGATCCAGCTGAAATACAAAAAACAGCATGTTTATGTAGCAAAGTTATTTAAGGGCCACCAGTCAAACTTTCAGCTTGACATTTATCTGTGGTCGATTTTCATTGAATAACATGAACTGTTTTTAGAGTTCATTAATATCTTTTGTATGGTCATTATTTTGAAATTTAACATGCAATACTTTTTATTTATTGTAATTTAATATAATTCCCAATAAATTAATGGTAAAAAAATATGTAGGTTATACACAGATTATTAAACCATGGCCTATTTTGGATACTGATGCAAAAGAGAGAAGCTTCAATCTGATTTTATTATTTGGATCCAAATTGAAAATAAGTTATGTATCTAGAATATATACTTACTATGCTCTGACTACAGTATCATTGCCTTTTTATTACACTTTAAAAAATATTTCCCTTTACCATATTAAGATGTTAATATATTAATATTTAAGAGAATTCTCTATGAAAAATAATATACAACATTGTAATGGCTTAAATCATGTAACAGACTATGTAGAATTTCTTATATCTATTTTTCCCTGATAAAACATTTTCAGTTTTGTTGTTTGCACCATGTTTTGGTGACTTTTTTGCACCATTAATTTTAGCACACACTTTGTGCACCATTGATTTTTCCACTGATTTCTCTCATACTTTCTCCTAATTTTTATGCTAATGATTTTTTTTTTTTACATTACATTTTAACTTACTAACCCCCCTCCAAGCATTGCACCACTGTTTACTCCAATGTCTAGTACAGCTATTGATGGGAATGTAGCATTAAATAAATACAATTTAAAACTGACAAGCCACCATTTTCAGAGTTTCTCTTGTTTCTGATGTTTTTGATACTTTAATTTACTGCAAAGTTAGCACACTGAAATATTATGTAAATGTACACCTTTATCAAAAATGTGTGAACATTCTGTATCACCAATTTTTTGCTTCTCAGGAAACAGCTTTTATAATTCTTTTTTCAAGGCTATATGAATGTAAAAATGCTAATTATATATATATATATATATATATATATATATATATATATATATATAATCTTTTTCAAATTTTCAGTCATTAATAAAATACATCCCATTCATCCCCTTAAGTTCAAATAATTTTGTTTGAACTTGTAGTGGATGACACTTGATGTTACTACATTTTTTCAAATATTAATTCATTATAATATTTGCCCAGGTCCAAAATTAATATAAAGTATTTACTTTATGCATTACTATACTATTCATCAGATTATCACGAAAATTTGGGAAATTGTTGCGTACACTCCCACGAAGGTTTCGGCATAGTAGTTTCAATCGCATGTCATTACAATAACTGCCCATACCCAAAATTAATATAAGGTATTTATTATTTTATTAATATAAAGTATACTTTTTTTACCTTACTTAAACATTGACTTTTATCGACATTAAGGCTGATTAAGCATAATTTTTATAATAAAATATTAAATCATAATTTACCTATTTTGTCTAAATAGCTTTCTTCACCTTCTGATGTTAAACTCAAGCCAACTCGTTCTAATATAGGCACAAAGTACTCAATGCAAATAATGTACAATGATGAAGGGCTAGGCATGTCTGAGCCTGCCAACATATTCAGAACATAAGTTTAAAATACTTCATTATCAAAGTAACTACTATATTTTTACTGACGTATATCTTTCTTCTCTTTAAGAAATTAATTATTTAATAATATAGACTAAAAAAATGAACAAATTTAATACAATCATTACTTTAAATAGGATGAACATGTTAAACCAATTGTGGAGAAGGAACATATTAAACAGGAAAATATTAGGAACATATTAAGTGAAGAAGAAATTGGGTAGTATGTTTAGTTGCATGGCTGATAAGGACTTAATATGCAGTTTCAGCGTCTGGAGCATACTAGGATTGACATTTGATATGGCAACAAAAATCCTTTATCTGAGTTGCATTATTTTACATATTTCCTCACTATTAACAGTGTTTTAATGTATTCCCAGAAAAGAATAAGTAAATTAAAGTGAGACCTAGTCTTCTGTTTGGCCAATAAATAGGGCTATTCAACCAGTCTAACTGTTTGATAAATGAGCATTCATTGCATCTCATATAGTTATTCTATAATTTAACAGAAATTGCCAATAATTGTATTTTCATCGAAAAAGAAGAGGCCAATGATGTGGTCACATAATAATCCACACAAAATTCATTTTGAGAAAGTCACAAACATATTTACATAAAACATTAAATTTATTTGTTCAAATCTCAAAGCTCTTTCACTATGATGGTTAACCCATTTTTCATTAACATCTTCATTAGAGTTGACTTAAACATTTAAAAATTATCATTATATAATCAATATCCTCAATCATAGGAACTTCAAACTAAAACATTTTTCCGTTGTTTAGTTTCAATTTCATGTTCAAGTTGAAATTTGTTGACGTACAATTACAAATGATTGTGCAGAACAATTAAGTAATAATATTAGACAATGACTAGTAATCCTAGCTCCAAACTTCAGTACACAAATGATTTTTGGGACTTTTTTAAAATTTAGATTGTGACAATTTTGAAACAAAGTTATAATGTTTTGCATGTTGATACAAACGTTTTGCTAGATAATGAATTGTCTAGTTATTAACATATTTTTTTATTCATACAAAAGTTGAATAAAATCAGATAAAAATTATGATTTCTTCAGAAAAAAATTATCCAAGTAATAAAGATTACTCCAAAAATAAGTATTAAATACTTTTCTTTTATTCTGACTAGTTTATTGAAACTTACAGGCTAGTTGTACACCTCATATGGAGCAGAGTGGACTACAAATTCAAAACTTAAAATATTGTTTTTAATGTAAGTGCAACCACTAAAATCATAGTGGTGCTGAACATAGTCAAACAGTGTCACATGGCTCTGTTTTGCTTTCAGTAGCACTTACATTTAAAACAATAGGTTAGGTTTTGAATGTGTAGTCCGCTCCACTCAGCGCAACTCTGTTCCCATTTGCTGCAACTCTGTCACATTTGGTGGACATCCAATCTAAGAATTTACATCTTTTCTTTACAATAATTCAGATTTTACAAAAATTTTAGTTTAAAAGTTCATGTGGTTTTTGGTCTTAAGTTAGCGAGTGCCATTAATTGCTCTTAAGAATGAAGTTTACTTCTTGGTTAATATGAAGTCAGAGACACATGTCATGTTTTGCTGTATGCATCTTAATGTCTTTCCTTACAGTATTAAAAACCTAAGGTCATGATGGAAGTCATCATTTTGAATACAAAAGTGCATTAACGGTACCTCTCAGCAATTTGTCCTGAAAAGTTTGAATGTTTTTAATGTTATTGCAACCAAACAGCCAATACATCTTTCTGTATTTGATATTTAATTCCTCATTTTTGATTGCAAAATGTTCTTTCCAATTTAATTTAATATCAAGGGTTATACCCAAATACTTTGCCAAATTTACAAATGGTAATATTTCAGAATTCTTTTTTATATAAGTACCGGTTTTGCTCTTTTATTTGTAAAATATATGTTTTACTCATGAATTTTAAGTTGCCATTTTTCCCATCTACTTATTTTCCCTGCTGCTCTCTCCTTTTTTCCATCTGCAAGTTCAATATCCTTATGAACTACTAAAAGAGTAGTGTCATCTGCATAAGCTGATACTAAAACATTTTTAGTCTTGAGTATATCACATGCATAACAAATAAAAAAATGAACATGGCAAATTCATTGAACACCTGTAGATATTTTTTCCAATTTATAATATTTGTTTCCATATCTTACATAAAAAAAACCTATCATCAGTTATATATTAAATTAAATACTAACATGTAGTAAAACTTCCGTGTTTATTTGTCACAATGGCAATATCTCATTTTTTTAAAGAAAGTTCTCTAGAATAGTCAAATAAAAAGTTGTAAATGTAAAGTTGTTACTACTTGTCTCGCACAACAGTCTCGATACAACAGGCATAAAAGTAAATGGTACAAAAAAAGTCACAAATTTTGTCATATTCAAATATTTCCCCAAAACATCTAGTTTGGAAATTTCCAACAAAAAAACTAGAAAACCGGCCTAATATCTTAAAATCATTTCATCAGATTTTGATGAAATTTTGATCTTGGAAGTTATTGTATTTTAAATTTGAAATAGAAGGCAATTATGGTTTGAAAGTGAAATGGTACAAAACAAAAAAACAGACATAATCAAGTTTTATGCTTTTTTTATGTACTATATGTTTTATGGACTATATAAAACATACCTTAATTTTTAAGCAATTTTGTTTACCATTTTTATTATCATATTGCAATGCCAGACAAAAAAAACAAATGTTTATTTTATTTTTTTTTCATTATGAAACTAGCTACTATCAAAAATATTGTTCTGTTACCAAAAAGTCACTTTCAATTCAAGTTCAATTCAAGACTGCAATGATGCATCACAGGGTAGACAATTTTCTTGGTTTGTGATGGCGAGCTGGGAAGGAGACAGTATTAGCAAGCTTGTGAATCCCTGCAAGTCATGTTCGTCAGATCAGTGCACTGCTGCTGCCAGGTGAATCCAATGCTGCCAGATAGAGAGAGGTTTTTCACAGCATCAAATATATGGCCAATTGTAACACTAGCAGGAATTTTAAATCAAACACTGGATATTTTTATATTAATTCCGAGTAAAAGATGCACCGAGTATAAGATGAATTTTAGAGGCAATTTTTCAAAGAAAAAAGTGCATCTTATAGTCCGTAAAACATGATATTCCTAAACAATTTTTATTTTAAATTTACTTCACTGACTTACGTTATAAATCCTTATTTCTAACTAAAGTTTAAACAAATTTTGAAAATTTATGTAAATTTTTCAGATTTTATTAGTTCCTGAAATATGTATTTTGTTTTGGTACTTATACATATTATTATATTATAATTTGTTATATTATTATAATATTATGTTATATTATACATATAACACATTATACATAATAAATATTTGTTGAGACATTACATACTACTAAAGGACCTAACAGAGAAATTTTCAGTATAATTTAAAAAATTAAAGTGGTTATTTATACTCTTTTTACACTGGCTATGATTATAAAATCACGAATTCAAAAAACAAAACAAAAATTCTATTATGTAAAGAGATGACTGTGTGCATTTGAGAAAAATGTAGTAAAAATTTGTTGAGTTGATTTTGATTAAATCTTTACAATCTTTTACACCAAAGTGTGCTCTTGATGACTTTTTTTGGAAAATTAAAAAATGTTCTTGAATTATGAGCAAACCAGACCTACATGCTAAAGATTTTTACATGGTAAAGATTTTCATCTAAATAACTAAATTGATCATTTAATTATTTAGTCTCCAGTGATGTGTTGAACACATCAGTAGTTGATAGAGCATTACAACTAAATTATATATTATTAGTATTAGTTTTGATCTCTTACAACTAACCATGCCTATTAATAACAAAATAATTGTTGGCATAATTAGCTCATGTAATCCTTACAGCTACAGCTTATCAATTAAACATTGTCAGTATTTAAATTTCTACTTGAAAATAACTCTACAAACCTCAGTTTCAACTACACCTAAACTAACCTTTTTAACAACAATAATAAATCAATACTTGTTCCATGGTACTGAGTTTCACAATCTATGTTAGGTTTACTGGACTGTAATAGAGTAAATAATTTTTACATTAAATGAATTTACATTAAAATATGAGTTATTGATACAGATATTATAGTAAGAACCAGACCTGATAAAATAAAATGTATGTTGACCATGACTTTGAAAACATCTGGGTTTTTAAAATTTGTACATAAAGGTGTCATTATACTTACATTTGTACTTTAGTTAGATATTTAATTCTACTTTCTCACAAAAATTGATTCTGGTAATACAGTAGCTTCAATAAGTTTGTTACTATGCAAAATTCATTCATTTGTTTTTAGTTGGAGATAGCAACTCAAAATTTTTTGAAAAAGCAATTATTTAAAAAAAATTTTTTCCACTGTAATTAAAACACCTGTATCGATTAACATTTAAAATTTTCAATAATTTTACTGTGTAAAAGTAAAGTTTAGAAATGCATTAAAATAGATTTTTCTATCTGTGTTTTAAAATATGTGTTAACCAAACTTATAATAAAACTATGCTTACAGTTTAACAAATAAATAATTTTAACAAAATAGCCCAAAATGTTGAAACATAACACAGTATATTAATTCATGAACATAATTAACCTAAATTACATAAATTAACTTAATTTAAAATACCTGTCTTATTATAAAGTCCTAACAGAGATACCAACTGTATGCCTATGTTCGAAAGCTAAAATCCACACATAAGAGAATGAAATTAATGATGTTAATGATAACATACCCTAACAGTTTGTTGAGACATTACACACTGCTAAAGGACCTAACAGAGAAATGTTCAGTATAATTTAAAAAATTAAAATGGTTATTTATACTCTTTTTACACTGATTATGGTTATAAAATCACATATTAAAAACAAAACAAAATTCTATTATGTAAAGAGATGACGGTGTGCACAGTGCATAAAAAGTATAAAAATATTGATGAAACCTAATTCAAGATAGTCTGGCCATTTTATTCAACCAGTTTGCTTAATTTTTTTTTTAATGATAGGTAAAGCCCAGTTGTAATGTTCATTTTGAACATCAAGTGCTAAACCAGGCATTCCGGCTTAACATGTATAAGGCGCTCCCCACCACTGTTCCTACTTATCTCTTCCTGGAACTTAATCGAACAAAGCTGAATTTGTTACATTGCGTTCATGTCAAGTTGACCTGCGTAACTGTTTTTACCAAGCTTGTGATGAAATCCTGAACATCAAGATTTAAGCTAAGCATCACCAAGTAGGATTAGCTGCAAATACATTTATGTACACTGTATAATTTATAGGTAATAATATTATTGCAAGACATAACATAATATTGCATAAAAATTTAAAAGACAGCTCTGTTAAAAGATCACTCAGTTTGAACAAGTTATGTTGTAACGAGCTTTAATACTCAATTATAAATGTTTATTTCATTTAAAAAAAGAGCTTTTCCTAGTAATTTAATGTGTTATATCAAACTGACTTTCAAATCTCAGTTTAAATAAAATGAGCATAAATAAAATATTTGGTATATTTTGGCAGTGTGCAGAATCACTGGTTCGACAATATGATGGCAAAATTTGCATATTCTAAATCACTATAATAGAGCCAGTCTGTTCTTGCACAGAATCTGTCTTTTAAAATTTTCCTTCAAAAAACCAAAACAGGTTTTTTTTAAAGTGCAGAACATTTAAACAAAACAGTGCTTAGAATAGTTTCAACATCTTTTATTCACAGTGATTTTGATAAAACTGCAAAGTGAAAGATCATTAATGACTTTGAATACTTTTCATTTATTTAGACTTGTTCAAGCTTGAAGCCCTAAAGGATTAAAAAAACTTGGGAGGTGTGATATGTCAATCTTTAGGCTAAACTGTCTCCAAGGTACATATTCAAAATTAAAGTTATATCTTGTGTAATGTAATTCAATAAATTTTCTGTTTAAATTACTTGTCTTGTGATAAAATGAATTTCAGTACATATTGTAAAAAACTAGTTATAACATAGAAGTTGACTATATAACTATGTTATAACATAGTTTAACTTAATTAATTGTAAGAAAATCTAAATTAAATACAAAATGTATGAACTTTTATCTTGACATAAAAACTTTGTATCTTTTTTTATTGCATAAAAAAATTTAAAAACATAATCTGTCTAAAAAAAAGCATTCATATATTTTGAGCAATTTCACTCAAGAAAAATATTCTAAAACTAATTATTTTTCATTTTTTAAAGATTTTTAATGAAATAAATGACTTTTTATTAATTCTGAAAAAAATAATGTTTACTCCTTTGTGGTTGTTTTCATATTAATAATACTACTCACACTGATCTCAGTTCTATACACATCATATGATGTCTTTACCCATCAAAGGACTAGAGAATCTGTATTACGAGGCCATACTGAATTTATTCTCTATTAGACTAATGTTAATTAACGATAAGGATTACTCTGCTATTTGTACAATTACAACATGATCAATGAACATTACAACAATAGTGTCATTTCATTTTAAAGATCTTGTATGTTGGAAAATTTTCTGCTTACAGTTTTTATAAGCAGAAATATAGTTTTTTAAAATAAGCAGATATATTTAACAGCAAAAAATATACAGGTACTGTATATACAAACTGTAAAAATTTGAAAACATTCCCATATAAAAGCCCTTTAACCTTTAAAATAAAATATCAAACATAATTTTATCACCGGGTCCACAGACTCTTAACCGAAAGAATTCATTAGGCTCACCTCTGAATGCAGCACATATACAACTGTTTTATTCCCAGGTGTTAATATATATGTTCACACAAATTTTCTTCAATGGAAACTCTTGTTATAATATTAAATATGTATGATTGTTTATTAAAAAATCATACAGCCAACATTTTAATTAAAATGTTTAGTTTTTATTCTTATATCACAAAATGAATATTAGAAAACCTTACACAAATTTTGCATTTAATTATTTCCACAAAAACTATGGTTCAACAAAAACTGTCAAATGCAACCAAGTAATAAAATTAATAAATATAACAATTTAATTTGTGATTCTTTTTTGTAGAGCTTACATTTTAATAACAAAAATGGAAGAAATATTAAGTCCAATAAATAAAACATCTTATGATCTTATATTATTATAAATTATACATCTCAATGATACTCTTTAAGTTTCTTAAAAAATCTATTGAATTGTTGAGAAATAACACTCTTAAGTTAGTCAGATGCTGCATATAGTTACAAAAATTTTTCTTAATAAAGACTAACAAGGAGAAGGCCTCTCCACAAGTTCTATGCTTGAAAATAATATTAGAAACTTCGTTACCTTATCAATGAGTCCTAAATATTCATCTCTTACAGCTATCCAAAAGTTAATAATAACTTTTTTTTTAATTTTGAGTAAAGAACTATTAGTTGAAGCTTTCTTTTAAGCTATCTTAGAGTATGAGGTTTCTTTTAAGCTACCTTAAAGTTTGAAGCTTTCTTGTACAAAGCTTACTTTAACAAATTCTTGCTTTTCGGAAAATAACTTCTTTTAAATAATTTTTTCAATCTAGTTTTCAGGAAAGGTAGTATCTGATCGATGCTTAAAGTCCTTTTAAATGAGAAAATATACTGTTTTTGACATCTTGTGTTATCCAAAGTTCATTTTCAGTTATGAAGTAATTAAGTATTTAAAATTTTTCACACTGTCATTTTTCAATAAATATTTCTAAAAATCCAATTTTTTCATAAAATTTTTTTGTACCCCTTATCAGTTCTCCTTTAGGGTACACCAGGTTGGTAACTGGTGGTCTAGGTACTTATTGTCTCACAATATTGTCACAATTTTTTTTATAATAACTTTTTTACTCAGAAAAAAAATATAAATTATTATAATAGTAGTGTCCACAAAAGCTGTTAAGTAATAAACCTTTTAGCCTGGAGAATTTTCTGTGGTAATTATTTGTAGTAATTTTCTGTGGTAAAGCTTAGAAAACCTGACATCTTGTAGCTGATGTATTAGGTTAGAGTTATCATAAATTTGAGAAAGTAAATGATTATAACAAATCACAGGTATGTAGCTAATAAATGTATAAAACTGAAATCATATTTTTTAAATTTTTTTATTGACCTTATAAAATACATTTTCATTCTGATCACACTATTTGTAACTATCTGATTTAAATAAATAAATACTGTATCTGACATATATTAAGATGTATTTACAAATTATATTTCAATGTTTGTCCTTCAGCTTTTGTTCATAAAGTCTACATCTGGAAAAAAACCCCAATTAATTACTTTTATTAGTAAACAAATATTAATGAGTTATTAAAAATGTGTTAATTGCAATAACATGTTACTGCAATAGTGGGTTTGAAACATTAAGTTCGTTTTCTTAAACAAATTTTGTTTAACTTCAATCTTATATAAAAATGGATATTGGCACAAAAGGATCATTTATATATCTTCGTGTACCAGTCTAGAAATTATATAAGTAAGGGACTAACTAGGGACATTTGGAGTAACCCCTCTTCTAGGATAGGATTTGGTAAAATAACCCCTCTTCTAGGAGGGGATTTGGTAATTTTAAAGACTCAAAACTGTACATTCTATCCTTTTTGCATACAAAATAATTATATTGTAAAACAAATTTAATTATTATTTTATTGTTCTAAGTAACTTGAAATGTTCATATCCATATTAAATGCAATATAACACTAACAAATCACTAGACATCAATAGTGTTGTAGAAACAAACGCCTCCCCCACATGAACACTAGGTAGATGAGTTTATATACAGTGGTACTTTGTACTAGCCTACCAGGTCTTTAAATAACAGATCAATAAAAAAATAAGAAATAGGGTGATACCTAGTTGTGATTTATAGTGGTGCATTAACTACATGGAAAATAATTTATTATTGACTGTTATATTTTATATAGGGTACCCAAGCAAGCTTAAAAAGCTCAAATTTTCCAAAGAATACTTGTGACAATAAATCAAAACATGGGGCACGGGTATATGCATAGCTGTATATACCCTTGCCCTGGGTATATATTACCTGAGGCACTGTAATTGCTGCATCATTAAAATTAAACTTAAAAAAATTAAGACATTGGGACACAGATACTGAAATAAATATTGATTTAAATTTATCGAATAAACATATTATTATAACATATTGAAATTGACAAAAAAAAACATTTTACAGAACAAAAATGCTAACAATTACATTTTTCCAATAGGAAAACAAAATTTTTTTTCAGAATTTTTGGTTATTTTATTATTTTTGTATTTATGTTTTCAAAAAAAAGCGTGTTTTGAAAAATTCTTTAACAACTTTAGAAGGTTATCTTCACTCCGATAATTTTTTTGTGTTATGGGTAAAAGTGAGTAGAACACAATTAAAAAGTCATTTTCATGTTAGAGCATCAAATACTTTTCAAAAAGATCACTGAAATCATACATTACAAGCAGTACAGTCCTCACAATGAGTTCTGATATAATTGCTAATTTCTGTTGTTAGTTTATATTACTTGACATGTTAGTCAGTGTAAGTACTCGTACATATGAATGCTGCATTTTAGTTGTAAAGCACTCAAGTTTACATTTTAACAGTCAATACTAACTTACAGGAACAAGAAACAAGGCTTGCTTGTAAACCACAGTACTATTTTAAAAGCATGTTTGACTATTTCATTGTTTCCTAAAACGTAGACATGAATTATATTGGTATCAATATTTACCTTAGTATCTATAAATCTGTGTTCCTACAGGCTTACTTTTTTAAGAGTCACTATTGTAATGCGGCAATTGCAGTTTATGTTTTATGCCCCATATTAAACAGAGCAGTGAAGTCCACTCCAATGGCCTATGAAGGCTAGATGATGATGAGGGTTGGGCAGAATTAGTTGGGCTATAGCATTCATTTGTATAATTGATCAAGCTAAAAAATATGGACCAGGCAGTGCTGCAAGTCCCTTCAACCTTTGCATGTATAGGCTGAAAATATAAGTAAATTTAATACCACAAATAAATCACAAGAATCATATGAAGTATAACCCCTAAAAATTAAATTTTATCTATTGTAAGGTTGGCTTATGGGGAGGTATATACCCCTTATTCGCTTTCATAAGTCTGTCATTACATGTATCTACTTATTTTTGTCATTGGCAGCATTTCTACTAATACCTTTCTTAATATGAACACAATGTTTCTTTAGTAAGTCTCTTTCATATATATATATATATATATATATATATATATATATATATATATATATAAAATCGGCTCAGCTAATAACTATAGCCTGGTGAAACTCTTTTCCTCAATATTGCATTACAATGAATTTTTAGTTATAAAGTGAAGAAATAAGGATACTTTCTTATACTCATGATGGTGAAGCTAGATTAATTATTTTGATACCTGGCTCAAAATTTAGATTTACCACCCCAAACCACAGTGAAATTAAATAACATGGTACTTAAATTTCAGTAGCCTAATTTAAATTTAAACATCTATGAGTTTTTTTCAGTGTTTTAACACAAATTGTGTTCTTATTCTTGACAATTTTTGTTTAAATTGTTTTAAACCATAACATGTTTTTGTTTCAAATTTGTTACATTTTTGGTTTAAGTTTATAATTCTTTATGTGTGATTAAATTAATATCTGTTGAAAATATTTTGAAAAATTAAATTTCAAATGTTTACCATTGCCAAGTATTATACTTTTTATCGTAATTTTTGGGAATCTATATGATGCAATATGCATTTAAATCAATTTTGATAAAAATCATTACACTTTGGAAAAATTTTTATATTTTAGTATGCATTTTCTAATGGCAAATAATTATTAAAAAAACAGTTGGAAAGAAATCACTTATAGTCCAAAGCACAAGTCTAGTCCACTGACAGTTAACCAATAGCAAGAGAATCAATGTTGTTACATGACCATGTCACATTAGTAGTCTGAAAAGGCATTTTTAATACATACAAATATTCATATTCCCATATTCATTTTATAGTGGGGAAGCAAACTTGTATCACTGCTCTTCTCCAATTGGTTAGCTTGAGTGAAAATTTAGGTCCATTTCTCAACAGACTACACTTGTGATATAGGGTATAATTCATGGTTTTAACCAAAACAGAGTAATAGACTGATAAGTTCAGGTGTTAAACACAAAAACACTCATGTTTACATTTTAAACAGTTTGAAGCAAAACAGAGTAGTAGATATGTACAAATATAAACAAATATTTTTGCTTCTTGTGGTCAATAAACATGAAGATCTTTTAAAATTAATTATACAAATTTTTGAACTGCAGTATTTTTACTTTATAAAATAGCAAGAAAGTTTAAAAAATAATTAATTTGCATCAATGCCTTTTTCAAATGCAGAAAAAATGTCATGCCTCATGCCTGTAAATGACACTTAGTGTGGACCAAAGCAATCACTAACCACATGCCATTGTATACTCGCTTTCTTGAACAAATAATAATGTCTATCTTTTATTTGTTGTTTCAAAAAATCTGTAAGCTAATACTTTACAAAATGAATGCTAATAGTGTGGAAATACAAGCAAGTGTTAGAGTAACCCAGTAACCTGACTGTTTTTAGCCTTCAATTCTACAAAAATATAATCTGTATCATCATTAACTCATAATTTGTCCAGAAAACAGCAGACCTTTTCTTTTGTTCTCAATGGCTCTCCATAGCTGACATAATGTTTGACAATATGCATCTGTATTAATTGTAGTCCCTTGTTTCATGAAATCCATCAGCAACATACCTCTATAATCTTTCTGTTGTTGAACATTTAAAAAACTTTTTTTGGGGTTTGTTTGGAACGTTTGTGTGCATCCAGTGTTGACTTTGTTGCTTTGTTTCTGGATTATCATAGCAAATCCAAGTATCTACTGTTGCAAATAATTTTTAAAATTCTTCTCCATCATCCTAGTAATGTGTAAGAAAGCTCAAGGCTAAAACCATTCACCAAATTTTGTGGTTCTCAGTAAGAATTTTGGGAATTGGGGGAGAAGGAGAACGGGTACAAATTCTGTTTTGTTTTGTAGCCTATGTGTTCTGTTATTTTTTTTTTGAAGTTGAGCCTATCTGCATCATGAACTCCCATTTAACCATTCTTAATTTTTTTCACAATTCTTGCACAACACAATCACTCATGCCTGAAGAAATTGAAGGGAATTTTTATCATGCAATTCCCTTTTACCTGAAGAAAATTAATGATACTTGGCAAATTCCACTTAGCAAGAAAATCAGTAGGAGTGCCATGTTTATATTCTGTAACTCTGCTCAAAATGTCAAAGAATTTGGAAGTGGTAGTGGTTATAGTGGGAAAAATCCTCTATCATCCAGTGTGTATCTCCACCCCTCTCTGGCTCAACTGGCCACTTTATGGTAGATTTTGAGGTTGGAAAAAAAATAGTTCTTGTATACTTCAGTTATGGTATGATAAATACTAAAATTTCAAAATTTGTACTTTGGTTTTTTATATTTTCGTCTTTGTTATTGGTTCCTCAAAAATATGACTAGATGTATTATTTTTAATAAGAAAATAGCCAACACTTACTACGTATAAGCAGAATTTATTACTTAGTAAGAACTTACCACTCTTAATGATGTTTCACAATTCATAACAGGTGGTTTAATGATTACTGTACAGTCATTGGAGCAGCTTCCATATCCATTGTGTAAACTTGTATTTTCTGCTACTATTGGTTTTAAAACGACAGTTTCTTTGTTATAATTTGTGCAGGTATCTCGACACAAAAAGAATATCAAAGCCACACCTGCCTGCAAGTTAACCATTTTTTAAGATGCAAACCTTATTACTCTCATAACTTCACTTTATTGATTACCACAATTAAAATCTTATTGGTTCATTATCAAGTCGTCTACACTATACGAATAATAATTCTCATATGGATTACAAATTTCATAAAAAAGAGCTTACAATAAATATACAATTTTTTAAACTGAAATTTTGTGAATGAATTATAATGAAAATTGGCATTAAAAATGCACATGATTTGTCAAATAAAAAATAGATTCTTCCTTAAAAAAGTAAACCTATTATCAATTTTAAGAAAAAAATATGTTTTATAGTACAAATTTAAAATAACATGTAATTTAAGATAACATTACAATAATCACCACATTTGAATAGTATAAATGCCAGTGCAATCTCTTTTAAAGGATAGCTTACTGTACACTTAACAAAGCAAGTAAAACATGTTTTTTCTATCTGTCTCATAAGCAGGAATAATGAGTTTTCTTTGTTTACCCTTTCACCAGAACTGACAGCTCTAGATTTTTATTTATTTATTTATTGTTAGGTATGTCAAGTTCATGGAGACTTTCATTAACATCCTCCAAGGATCAAGAATAAATTAAAAATGTGGAGGAATTCAGCAAAACGTCAACAAAATTAACTGGAACATTTAAGTAGGCTAATGTCATGTACATCCTATATAGTTTCCACTAATGTACATTGAAGAATATATTAAAGAATATATACATTTAATATATATTAAAGAAATAAAAATTCATTCATTGCTTGTTATTGGTCATATTTGAAACGGTGCCTTTTCTTGCCACACCCTGCACAAACACAATTTCAAATAATCTGTCAACAAATATTTTGTCCAAAGGAATTATTTTGAATATCAAAAACCTGTAATGAGAATCAGTTAAGAAATGTTTATTATGCATATTAATAACTACATTGGTCAATACAATAGACCACAGATTATACAACCAGAAAGCACAAGCAAATTTTTAGAAAGTGTATAGACTAATTAAAGTTTGTTACCTAACTTTTTAGTTATACTACTCCTAAAAGGAAGTAATAATATAAATTCTAATTACTTATTTATTACATACTTTATTAAAAAATATGCCATCCCAATTAAAATATTTAAAAAATATTCTTTAGCTGTTTATATAAAATATGAGACTTTTTTAAGTAAGAACTATTTGAAAATTAAAACAACACAAACATAATTGTTGTAATACTTTCATTTTTCCACGAGAGCCTGAACTTTATTCTATTGTTCAACAAAATTTCTACTAATATTGAAGTACTTATCATATTATTTATCCAGCTTTTTGATTATATTCTCATAGAAATTTTGTAACCACTGCAACATAACCGTTTTGACCTCATCATCATCATTGTAGGTTTTTTTAAATGCAGGAACATATGGTAGTCACTGAGCACTAGATCAGTATTGTATGGAGGTTGATCAAGTGTCCCTAGTCAAATGATGTGATGAGATCTAGATTTCGAAAACAAAACAATCACCTTACTCTCAACATGTCTGCCTTTTGTTTTGGATTTTACATCACTGTTTAGTTAAGGTCTCACAATAGGTTTCAGAATTTGTTGTCATCAAGAGGCAAAAAATTCACAAACAACACCCCAAACACGTAACTTTCCAGGCTGAAATTCTTTGCTTGCACTTCAATTTTTTGGGTGGGGTTGAATGCTGTAATTCCATGTATAATCGCTTCGATCCTGGTGTAAAATAAACCACCCATGTATTATCGCTTATGACAATTTGGCTTAAAAATCATCACTAACCACTGTAAATCTTTCGAGGAAGTCAAGAGCTTTCAAATCTTTCAAGGAATGTCACTCGCTAACATTTGGTTTTTCATTCATATATAATCCATATAATTCATTCAATTTTTTCAGTATGTTATTCAGTATAAGCAGAACTTATAATAATTTAAGCATTCTGCCACAATTTTATACAAATAACACTTTTTTTGAAACTTGAGGAAACTAATTAGATAAAGAAGAAATCATAAAACATCTGTTCTCTTCAACTTTTTTCGTCAACTTTCTACATTAAGTTATTTCAGTTACTACAAATGATTGCCCACTTTGTTCTTCATCAGGAACAATCACAACAGAACATATTTCACAGTCAAAATTAAGTTGACTGAGGCAATTTAAATACTCACAAACAGACATAAATATGGCCAAAGGTTTCTATGTGACTAGCTAGCAGATGTAGGTACTCAGTGCTGTAGTGGTCAAATTTCGAAAAAGTACTTCCTAAAAAAAACATGCCTCGTGCATTCAAGAATGTGATGGCAGGAATACTGTCAACCTTCTTTCAATCAGATTTTCTTACAGTAAAGTAAAAATATATTAGTTTTATTTTATTTTTATTTTTAGTTGTATGTAATACTAGTATATACAAATTATTTCCTCTACTGCTTCAGAATTAATCACAATAACCACAGTACCATGGTCCATGTGATTGAATTCTATGCCTTATTTTTGTAAACAAAAAATGTTTTTATTGAAATAAATAATAATATATAAATGTTTTTACATCATTAATTAAAATTATTCAAGAAATCTATTTGTTCAGGCAATTTAAATAAAAGTGCAATGGACTAATATTAAATTTTAACTTCCACAAAATTACATTTTTAGAGTAGAATAGTTCAATTAAGAAATAAAAATGAGTTTACTAAAGTATCATACCATGACTAAAGTAATACACGCCATTACTGTAGATAAAACAGGAAATCCATAGTTGTCAAACAATACTCCTCCAAGAATAGGACCAATTACTTCACTGAAAGAAGATAACAAATTTATTTTTAAATAGTTACATACACTAAAATAACTATTGCAACAAGAAATAAAAATGCAGTAATTATTTCTAATAAAATTCACACACACAAATTATTTTGCACTTTTAATGTACTAGAAACTTCAAACTCGTTGCAATGACGCACCTTGTCACATTCTAAAATACACCTATACATAAAAAAATAACCTAAAATATATCCATAACTGTCCCTTATTTTCAAATGACAACGGGAAGTGTAAACAACTCTGATTAACTTTTTTTTTTTGTTCTGTAAGTTTTCATATAGAACTTTTTATCCAAAACACTATAAAAGAATAATTTCTATTTGCAAACATTAAGCTGGCTGTTATTTTTGAAAACAGCAGTAAGTATTCAATAAATAATAATTAATAAATAAAAAGTAAAGTAAAAATTATTTACATTTTGAAATACTCTATCAGAATTACAGTTTTGAAGATTGCAATAATGACATAGTTAATAAATAGGGTATAAAAAGTTGTACCAATTTTATTAGAATAAATTACAGTATTTGAAAAAGTGTATAATGAAGCTCCCTAAACATTTAATCAGAGAGCTTAAAAAAACAAAAAAAAACAACAAATAAAAGTCTAATGGTGGTCGGGGTTTTTTCTATTTATTTTCAAACCGTAATTATTTTTTAACTGAAAACTTGTATAAGCAGGCCTAGGCACTTTTTTGTATGAAGAATAATACAAACTCACGATAGTACAAATAACACATAAAAAAGATTTTCTCATGAATCCATACATGGATATATTATACAAGACTGATATTTTATATTTGCATTATTATAATGTAGATAAGTGAGAATTTTCTTTAATATCAGTTTTGTATAATTTTAGCCTGTCAATAAAATCAGAAATATTATTAGACCAATACAAACCACAAATTTTAAAAAATAAAAAAAATTATAACAAGAGTTAATTAATTGTAAATTTGACAATTTATTAACTTATTCATAAATATGATTACATATAATCTACTACAGCTAAAAACTTTGTAAACTCTATACTAATAATTTTACAATATTACTCAGAAAGACAGATTTGTTTTGTAATGATAATAAATTACACCTTACCCAAGAGAATACATACTCGCCCAAGTTCCAGCCACTAAGCTGTAAGTAGCCACTTCTTTCTTCTGACCACTCCTCCTACACAATAAATATACACTGAAGCAGGTAGGATATTCTTTAAGTTGATTTTTAAATTTGATGTATCTGTACTATAAAAGATTGACAATACGGAATAATCAAATTTTTGAAGGCACAACAAGTAACCTTATGTTGAATTGAATAAAATTAATTAACATTATGGAGTAGAAACAATAATTGTTAGCAAACATAAGTGATTTGGGATAAAAACATTAAAGTTAAACATACAAATTTTTAATTAAGTAAACATATTTTTTAAAAATTTGTCTTAAAATTTAAAGGAGTCCTAGTGACAGGTATAAGAAAAAGTTCCAGGACAATTGAAAAGCTTTAATATTAAGTAAGGTAGAAAGCTAAATAATTTAGAAATGTGTGTTTGTTTAAAAGAATGTTTTTGGAATTACAAGGTAAATTCACCATCAACCATAAATAGTTTTCAAAACCATAAAAGATGTTTTCAATACCTTCTTTAATAAAAAAATAATTGTGCAAACTACAGGTTACTATCTTGTTTTCATTTTAATGATACTTCAAAAATCTAATTTCTCTAATCATATTTTTGATCATTAATTTACTAAATCATACTATAAGAAAGTCAGGTAATAAGAAGACTTAATTTTTACCACAAAAACTTGATATTATTTTGTAAAGTTGAATAAAATAGCACTAAAGTTTTCCTGTTTTAATTTGGTATTTTAAATTACTGTTCTAAAACTATTCTACTGTAAAATTTCATATTAATTCAAAATACTAAGACTAATACATAAGTTAATTTTTATACACGCTAAAATATATAAGAAGACCACTTAGCAATACTTTATATTTACACAGCACATTTGAGTAATCCTTGGAATGTTGGCATCATAGTCAGGGCAGTTGAAGCAGAGAGTATGCTCAAAGAGCCTAAGACTGCTGGTAAAGAGCTGTAACAAAAACATACATATATCCGCTTAGATTTTAAGTTTTAAATAGTAACATATAAGTTTAAATATTCACAAGTCATTTTGTTTGTCAGTGAGTATTTTCATCAAACAAAACAAAATAAATGATACAAAAACATTACACAAAATTTCCTTACATTCAGTTATTTCCCACATTTGTTGTTTTGTTTTTTGTTGTTGTTTTGTTTACTGGCAAACTACATCTACATTAAACTCATGGTTCAATGGACTATCAGGAGGCTATTTGAAATTTCGCACTATGAAAGTAGTAAGTAAACACAGCCTTTTGAATATGAGTAGTCATTGGGGTAAGGGCGGTAGTTGGGAGGAAGGGAAAACATGTTTAAAAATAAATCGAAAAGAGATCAGTTTTAAATAATCATAAATTTATGAGTCATTATAGTATATACATTTCAATACAGATAATTGTTTTTTTTAATAGCAATTTTTACAGGGCATTAAAATATCTTATTGTAAATGATATTTGATCTAAGAATGTAATATTCTTATACTTTTTTATTTCATTTTCTTTAATGGATAATAACATGTTAGTTGATTTAGTTACCATTGAAAAGGATAAATAAAATAGTCCGTGAGTAAATATGGCATTTGGTTGCATCTTGCTCTTTGAAGTGTTTGTCCCTGCGACTTGTTTTTAGTGATAGCAAACACAATTTTAATAGGTAACTTCTAGTCAATTGAAAAGGCATGCTTGATATCCCCTAACTGTATTTTGATATTTAAATTGTACTTCAAATTGTTTTTTATGATGTTTGTATTAATAATAGATAAATAAATGATGGAAGGAGAAATTACAAATATATTTGTGTAAAAACAGTGTCCATACATGTGTTTGGTATTCGAAATGTTTGTTTCAGCTTGTATGATGGATAGGTATAGGAGACTGTCAGTAGGGCCACATAACCTATAAGTTTAATGACTTTTAAGTAAATATTGAAATTTTTCTAAGCATGTTATGTAAAAAAGAGGCATTTGTAATGGGATTGTCTATTCATGATTAATAACTTAGCTTTATAAAAAATACAAAAATTGTCTGATTTGTGATGCCATGCATATGTACCCATGATGCTGTTTTGCCTATGACAGTTAATTTTATGTTACAATTTTTCACAGACAGTAAGTTTTAGTGCACAAACTGTTTTGCAATGTTAGAAGCCAGTTTAAAAAATCTTTCTAAAACACCTCATTTATGCCTGTACGAAAAGTATGTGCTGAAAAAAAGTGATGTTGACTAAAGAAATAATATCAATGATGATTTAACAAACTACAATTTAACAGGAAAAATAATTATTATTTTGTGCTAAGTTTGAATCAAATTGGACCCAAAATAAATTATTATAATAGGATGAAATCTTTAAGTGACCTATTCCTATCTTTAAGTGAATGCAATATTCATAGTAATTGTTTTACATGTATATAGTGTTTTTGTTCAGTTGTGTATAAAAAGTAAAATGTTTTCTTAAATGATTTTAGGTTTCTTAGAACTCAGTACAGTATTTTTTTAGCCCTCATTTAATGAACAATCAGCGTTAACAGACTACCTCCCCCCCTATAGTTTGTTACATTAAATTAAAAATTACCTAATATTAACGAACCAGTCCAAGCTATTACCATAATTAATTTTTATGCCAAATTTGAATCAAACTGAACTAACACACACACACACACACACACGCACGCACGCACACACACACACACACACACACACACACACACACACACACACACATACACACACACATACACATACACATACACACACATACATACACATACACATACACATACATACACATACACATACACATACACATACATACACATACACATACACATACACATACACATACACATACACATACACATACACATACACATACACATACACATACACATACACATACACATACACATACACATACACATACACATACACATACACATACACATACACACATATATATATATATTATTCCTTCAAAAGTGATCTAGACATCAGGATCAGTGTTCACTTCAATATTAAGTTCCTAGGTGTCTCAGTTTTATCAAGATAAACACTCCAGAAGCTCATTTTTCCAATGGAAATTCACCAAAAATTTCATCATTTTGAACATACATATGGAACCATTAGCAGAACATTTAGTAGAAAAATAATAGTTTACAATGAAACCTTATGAAGAAATAAATTTTACAACCCATGAATATTTAAGAATAATGTAGGAAAGAATGAATAGGATTAATAGAAACATCCCCATGTGTAAGCAATACAATATTTACATTAAAAAATTACTTATTTAAGAAAGTACATAGATAGTCATTTAATTTTCTATCTTCTTTCAAAACACACACACACACACACACACACACACACACACACACACACACACATATATATATATATATATATATATATATATATATATATATACATACACACACACACACACACACATTATTATATTATAATTAATTATACTGAAATAATTGCTCACCTAGGATTTATCGTGATAAGGGGTGATGGTCCTAAATACAAGAGACTGACAGTAGAAAACACCAAACCAATTATCATTAAGCTCCAATGGTTATCTAACTTGTCTGCCAGCCAACCACAGAGTGAGCTGGATAAAGCGTACACTGAAGAAAAAAACAGGAAAACAAAACCCACTTCTTGGCTTGTCAGGGACAACTTAAACAATATTCAAAACTTATTTATTATTCTTATTTACAATATTTTTGTTAAAGCAGACTACTTTAAATACAAGAATTTACTTTTTAAACCATAAATTATTGAAGCAAAACACATAGAAAATAAAAAGTAATACTTAATAAAAATATAATTAATTGCAGTAGTACTTGTAAATACAGTGGAACTCATTAACCAAAAGGCTGCTAGACTGAAACAAAAATTTGAAAAAAATGTATATACCATAATAAAACTTAGGAAAGTGAACGAAAACAACAAAATTTGTAAGAATTTAGTGAGTAATCCAGAATTAAGCCAGTAGGGTTACTTAGCAGCTTGCACTGAATACATGATTTAGTTTTAGTTGTGCACTGAACATACATATTTTTTTGGAGGCCTCTACTGTATGAAAAGTAATTTTAAGTAAAAAAGTGATTTACAAGTAATATATAATATTAAAATAGCATGTAAGCCTTCATGTATTAATAATAGGTTCAAAAACATATTTTATTTCAAACTACTTATCTGAATTAGTCTTGGTCTTAATTGGTATGGATTATTGAATTTCTACTGCATTAGCTTAAATATAATTGCAATACAAATTTTATTATCTTACTTGTTCCAAATGAGGTTCCAGTGTTGGATCTAGAAATGCCCAGACATTGGAGCTATTAATAATTACCAATGATATTATAAATACTGAAGGAATTTGTATAAGTTTCCAAAATGACCCGTCTTCTTCATTTTCTCTTTTTGTACCTGTGAGAATTAGTGAACAAATTAAATATATTTGTTATTTAAAAAAACACATGTAGAATACTTTTATACACAACATCATTAGGTATTATGTTTCAATAACAATGTTATTAATATGGTTTAAAATTTCAGGTATATTGTAATGCATATATTTAGATTTGTTTTGCTCTCTAAGATGTTGAAATTTAAACTTAGAAGTAAGGACAAGATGTAGACGAAAACCAGTATACCAGGTGTCTGTGCTAAGGATATACAAAAGTAACAGATTATATATTATTGTTAATATGTTATTCTTAACAGAGCAAAGTTAATGTAATAATTTTATAATAAGCTTTAAAAAAACACAGAAACTTGACAACTTTACATGTATGTTTTCAGAGAAGTTCTATGTGTGTGTGTGTGTTTTGCAGTGGTAATCATATTCACATGTTGGGCTTAACAATAAATATTATATATATATATATATATATATATATATATATATATATATATATATATACATATACATTTTTAGCATTTTAGCAACAATAAGTTATACTACTTTGTGAAACAAATTGTTTATGTACACTTTATTCTAAATTTTATAGCACAAACTAAACATCTTTCGTATGCATTAAGCCAAGGCTTTAAAATCATCTGAGTGTGATATTTTTAGCAGAACACAAGTTATTTCCTGTGTTTCTGATGCAGTTCTCCTCTTGAGTTACCATATCGACAATCTATCACATATGATAACTTACAGCATTTAACGCAACTTAAAGTAAATAAATAAAATTATAATTCTACTAATCAAATGTAAATACTTGATAAGATGTGGTACACAGTAAAGTTGTGGTCTCCATAGTTGAATAAAAGGAAAAGTTTGAGTGAAGTGGAAGTTGTCAGCGAGAAGATTAAAGTATATCAAAAGTTCTCTTGATAAAGGCACTACTCAGCTGTCAACATTTGTCATTCTGCTGATATATATATATATATTTGTCATTTTGAGGACAAATAACAATAGTAACAGTAATAATAATATTTCAATACAACATTTTAAAAGATAAATAAACAAATAAAGCTTAACATTTGCCTAGGAACATGAAAGGATCAAAAAACTTGGTTAAAAGTTTTCTTTGTTACTTTAAGGCAAAAAGCACATTGAGGCTATTATCGCCTCCCTAAATGTAAGTGTGAGTGTAAAGTGTTAAAGTCATAAGTGTAAGTGTGTGTTAGACTCGGGTAACACGAGGGACATCTAAATCCTTTCAATAGGTGCAGCTAGTCTGCACCTACTGCGGAGGTTTAATAGCAACTTAAATATAAAACTGACTTACTTTTTATATTTGGTAGAGTACAAATACTAAGTGGTGTAGCTGCTATCATTATAGCTCCTAGAAAATAGAATGGAAGTCCAAAACCCCCAATCTGGAATCAAATTTAAAAAATTACACGATGTCGAAAGAGGAAAGATAAATATATTATGTTGAAATTAGTAGTATAAAACCATTAAAAAAATCAATTAATTGTCCCATTACCAGAATGTTTACTTTTCAATCTGTCGGCTATTTTTTTAATAAATAAAATGAATTATAACTTTAGAAGTAAACAAGTTATTAAGATTACATTTTAAATCAAGTATTTACAAAACTATTAATCAGTAAACAGGAACCAGGGTTATATTATATTTTTTAATTAATTGGACATTTAAAATTTGTGTGTTTACTACGTCAAAATCTGCTTTAAAATAAACAAAGCAATTTTCAAAATTATTCAGATATACAAACATTTTTATATAATTTTAAATACTATAATTGAAAAAAAATAATTTTAAACAATATTTCAGAACAATATCATAAACAATATAAAGTATTACTGTAGTTCAGTTGGTAGGATAGCAGTATTTTGATACAACATTTAATACTGACCTGGAAGAAATATTACCAACTTTTAGTGGGCACTGACCTTAGTTTCTGATCTTTACGAGGTTACTCTGATCTGTAAGCAGGTATGTTATTAATGTATAGTCTTTTTCATGAATTACATCAATCCCCTTCTTCTAATAGGTAAAAAGATTTAAAATGAAAAAATCTATCATGCCAGCTTCTCCCCTCGTGGTATCTGCCACCACCCTATGGATCTCCCCCAACTATCTCACCCAGGACTATCCTTTCTAGTGACTTCAGAACAACTATCTTCTATGACTGTCTACTTCTTTCATTTTTGACATACTCACATTTGAATTGTATTAACTAATTTCTTCACTTCATCTACATAACATATGATACACATAATCCCCTTAAGCTAGACATAATCTCCTTAAGCTGAACACATCTCTCTCCAATTATGGTTTGATTATAAAATATATAATTTGTGTGTTGGTGTTTAATAAGTAACCTCAGTGTTAATGAAACTAAAATAAATCCATTTTCTAAAGTTGCCTGTTTTATGAAGAATTTGTCAATATTATATCTACCATTTATACACTATAGGTTGTATAAAAACTTTACAGTTTCTTATTAATGAATTTCATTGGAAAATTAGCTACTTGAGCTTTCATTGTAACTTCAGGAAAACCACAGACTTGTAACTATCTTGACCTATCTGTAAATTTGTACCTTATAACACTTTCGAGTAACCATAAAAAAATATCTAGCTTATATGTGTACAAAACCTGTCTTAAAATATCTGAACTTAAATTTTTCCACCCACATTAGTAATGTTAAGACAGTGCCACTGTGTACAGTGGAGGGAGACAGCTTAATGCACATGCTTTAAATTATTCAGTATGTTTTAGTGTACCAGTCACTGCCTACTGGCTGCCGAGTGATGTGTTCTTTTATGTGTTTGTTGGATTTTTGATTTCTCTCAAGATGACTAAATGATTTGAGCAAAGATATTGCATCTTGTTTTGTCAAAAGCAGGGTGGTTCTCAAAGTGAAACAATTTCAGCAGGTGTTTGGAGATGATGCTATGTGAATAATACAAATTAAGGATTTCTTCAACCAATTCAAAAATAGATGCATATCGGTGAAGAAAAAACAACATTTTGGGAGTCAGCAAACACTCAGAATGTAGCTGTTGGGAGGGTAGCAAATCTGATACTAGAAGATCATCATTTGACCATATGAGAGATTGTCAAAGAAGTAAGGATCAGTAAGTATTTTGCACATGCGATTTTGAGTGATGATTCGAACATGCACAGAGTGACTGCAAAATTTTCACTTAAATTGCTATCAGTGATACATAAAGAACTCGGACTTTACATTGCACAGGTCCTGCTGGACACTGAACACTGGGATTACTGGAGATGAGTCATGGGTGTATGGGTACAACCTGGAAACAAAAGCATAATCGTCACAACAGAACACAATGGTAGAGATCAATGCAATTCCAAAAAAAGCCTTCCAGATGCGTTTTCAGAAGTGGAAGGATCAATGAGCTAAGTGTGTGGAGGCACAATGGGATTGTGTTTTGAAAGAGATTAGGGTCCCAATCATGTCTTGTACATAATATCTTTTTACCAGCCAAAAATTGGTAAAAATATATTACTTTTTAGACAGGCCTTTGTATATGCAAATGTTAGTACTCTAAAGATATAATTTTGTAATTCAAACTAAGCACCCAATTTGATTTTGGTAATAGATTGGGCAAATTTTTCATCATATATGTTTATGAAAATCTCATTTCTCTATTATAATCAGCATTAAAATCTGCAAAATTTTTAGTTTTTAGAATTACATTCATATTTTGTTAATATTTAAGGATTTAAAATGTCAATATCAATTCCAATTGACATTAGCATTTCATGCAATTTATAATTGTGAAATCAGTTTTTTTAAAGTGAAAGATTAAAAATTGCTTAGAGATTTTCAGTAGCCATTAATTTTCAAAATACAAAAATCACTGTATACCAAATGACTTACATAAATTATATTTGTTTATATGATGTTATTCAATGCTCTTAGTTTTGGGAGAATTCACTTTGATTGTGTCAGAAAAACAACTTGCAAGATTATTATATCATATTTTGTTTAGAAAATCTAAAATATTGAAAGAACCAGTAATAATTAAGATAATTTAATGTACAAAACTATAATATACTTACAGAATAAAGAACTCCTCCCAAAGCTGGTCCAACACTCAAGCCTAAGCCAATAAAAGTTTCCAAGACACCCTATAACACAGGCTACTTTTCTTCATTCATATAACTAAGATTGTTTTCAGCTTGTTATATTGTTAGTTTTAGGTTACTACCTTCTCCATTTTTAATGTTAGTAATAAACAAAAGTACATGGTTTCATGTAAAATACATAAATCCCATTTAAATATTATAGCTTTAAAAGTTAAATGATATTATGACATTAACAGTACCTTTAACTTAAATTATTATTCATTCAAAGTTTGAATATTTTGTGCAGCGAGTTAATTTACAGCATTACCAATGCAAGTTTTGGTGAATTTATTTTGAAAAATTGGCTTTAGAGCAGCCAACATGGTAAAACCAACGCTCAGATCAATAAAATGTACAACAAAACTTCTAAAAAATGTTTTGAGGGGTCTCTAAAATTTGTATTTATATATGTATAACATCATACATGTACACCATATATATATATATATATATATATATATATATATTCATTTCTATATCAAGAAATGAATATATATGTGTTGTGTGTTGTGATTATTTTGTTTTTTGAAACCATTATTTCCCCAGTAGTTAATGCATACTGACTAAATGTTTAATGTTAGCTGATACCAAATTACAAAAGAAGAAATCAGATTTCACCACAATCTTATGCTCACTGAAACGAGATCAAGCATCTATGGATCAGTTTTCTTAGCTGATGATACTTAAACAGTGCACACAGTGGCCCTATACTTATGATAACACATTTTCAAATAGACAAATTTGGAGAATGTTGGGAGAAAATAATTCTTTCTTGCTCAAAAAATTAAAAACATTTAGGCTTACACCAAAATTTGGAACTATATACACCTAGGTTCAAATTAGTAAGGTTTGAGGTTGCTATTAGGTAAGAGGTTTGCCTGACAACAGAAAATCTAATATTACTGCAAATCACTCAATAATAGTAATAATAATAAATACATCAATAAAAATTTATAATTTTACTGGATAGTCATGAATTTTATTGCAAGGCAAGATCAAAGACAAAGTAAACCAGTCTCAAAAAAAATTATTAACGGAACTTCAATTTCCTGATTTTGTCATAGTATTATCAGGGTCATAGTCGCAAATAAGTCAATCACTATATAGTGATTGTGTATTTAATAAAATAAATAAAAATATGTTTTGTTCATTAATTACATCTCTCTATTGGTAATATTTGACTCTGTTTATAAACTGTTTAATTAATTACTAGCTCTTAATTTTTAGCTGATAATAATTGCATGATGTTTGGTAATTATTAATAATTCATAATATCATAATAATTATATAATTGGAAAGTTTTTCTTGTTAACTTAATAGATAATAATAATATGAATATTAAATAATAAACTTTGATATTTAATTGATAAAGATAAGCTATAGGAAGTAATGATAAAAACGTTCTTGGCTTTGATATAGAATTTGTAAACAAAATTAAGATAATATATATTTTTTCCTACAAATGGTTTTTTACTTTGGTGTTGACACTTTTATAAATGAATTGGTTCTTCTAATTTTCTTTCCTTATATGTTTGCTTAATTGTTATAGATGAAATATAGTACTCATTGATTATTAGCTCAGTAGAGCACAAGAAGTCCAGAAAACTTATACACAACTCTTATCTACATAAATTTATCACAAAATTACTATCTTTTTTTAAAAAAAATAGAGGTTGTGAAAATAAAATTGAATGTAAAACTCTAAATCAACTGTTTTAGCTAAGAAAAAACAAATTAAGAAACTTTTGTTTTGAACTTAGTAATCAAATCAGTAATGATAATCATGTTGGTAACACTATTCATAATAGATGTACAGTGACCTCTTAGGGTTAACGTTCTATTTTAAAAGATAATAAGATATCTTCTTCTGTTATATATTGCAATTCATGCTGTTAAATTCAAAAAAAGTTACTTTTTAAAATAAAATACTAAAAATATGAGTTTTTTACTTACCCTACTTAAGTAAGATATGAGTTACACCTTACTTTAAATTCTTGCCACAAATCTAATATATACAATTTACTTGTGCACTATTTTTTGTTATTTTTGTAAAAATTACCAAATTGGTTACTTTTTTAGTTTATTTGATTCTGTTTATTTTTAGTTGCTCTTTTTAACATCCATTTTTTGTGGTTAAAGCTTAATATGATATTGAAATGACTGTTAGCATGTGCTTGACTTTATTTACCAAGAATGTTAATTTCTTTTCTAAAAACTTACTGTACAATATAACTGTATCGATAAATAATATTTATCGGATTGGATAAAATGCTTGTTAAGTTGTAGTTTTAATGATAATTATTACAGTGTTATTATGAAATGTTTGAATTAGCATAAAAATTTTGAATGTTGAATTAGTAAAAAAAATATTATTTATGAGTAAAATTGCATAAAAAATAAAATTACTTTTCATTTATTTATTAAACAAAGTGAATTTGCATTAGAAAAAGAGCTGTTGAAGTGGTCATGTAGTAAACGAGCATTGATTCCGACTCCTAGATCACTTCTTGATATGTTGATAAACATTTTGTATTTGTATTATATAAAATATATAAATATGTTAGTATGTACTCCATAAATGGAAAATTGTGAGTTAGCCTGAAAACTCTGTTTGGTAACATATCCGTTTGCCACAACTGTTTCTAGAAGCAACAGTTGATATGTATATGCTTATAATACTTATAAAAATCCCACATATATCCACAATATCCCGCATAAAAATCCCAACTTAATAATAATAATAATCAATTTAATCTTAATAATAAAGACCTTTGACATAATTTAATGTGAACATTTTTTATCTTATAATTTGGCTTAGGCTGATTTTTTTTCTCTGGGGCGTCAGTCTTTCTCTGGACAGTAATTAGGCTAGGAATTAAAGATCTATTTGAACTGTAGTTTGGACAAGTCTGTTGCCCAGCAAAACATATCCAATAGTTTCAAAACTGTGTTAATTAAAAATCTTTAAAAAATCATAACTTCCTTATCTTGCATTTTTTTTCTTAATCTGATTTCACAGTTAATTGTAATCATTGTTAAAATCTGCATAAATTATCATGTTTAATTTTCAAATTTAATTGAAAATACAAAAATAAGAACTTGACAGTGGTTGAGTTTATTGTCATATTTTTAATGTAATATGTAATGTAATAAGGCTGTATTAGATTACAAATTAAAAATTAGACTTTAAAAAAAGTCTTAGATAAAAAATTATTATTGGAAATTCATTTCTATCACACCAGCAAGACAGCTGTGAACCATGATTATTTAAAAGAGTAACAACTTGTTCTAAAAATTAATAAATGTATTTCTTCTTCTTCTATGTTTCACCCACTTTGGGGGACGATTGATCAATCAATGTTCAGTGTGTCGTGCTTTCCTGTCCGCCCAGTATTTCTTCATCCTTTCAGATCTTGCCGTCCTCTCTGCCTCAGAAATCCTATATGGTATTTTGGTCTTGACCCTGTCCTGGAACCTATTCATTTTACCTTCGATTATACTCTTTGCGGATCTATCCGCAAGCATCTCTTCTGTAATTTGAAACTCTCGTAGGTCCCTCTCTATCTCCTTAAACCAGTTCAGTTTGGTTTTCTTATTGCGGAAAAAGTCGAAGATCCTTTTTGTTATCCTTTTCGGGTCCATTCGTAGGATGTGACCATAGAAGTCAATCCTCCTTTTCTTTATTGTATGGGACATCTTTTCGGTCCTCCTATACAGGGTCTCATTACTAATGTGCACAAGTTTATTATTATAGAATTTGGGACCTAGAATTTTCCGTAGAATTTTTCTTTCTTTGATCTTCAACTTTTCCATTGGTCCATAAGTCGTTATGGACAACGTTTCCGCAGCGTAAAGGGCTTCAGGCTTGACTACAGTATTATAATGTCTTATCTTGGCATTCCAGGAGAGTGATTTTTTGTTATAGGTGTCTTTTGTGAGCTGGAAAGCTATTTCCATTTTGTTTCATCTAGATTCCATGGCTTTCTTCTCTAGACCATTCCAGCTGATCCACTCTCCAAGGTACTTGAAATCCCTGACAATCTCCATTTTCTGTTCCCCCACTTTCAAATATTTTGGAGGATTCTTAATGTTTGTTATTATTTTGGTCTTTCCAAAGGCGATTTTGAGGCCTACCTTCCCCGCTTGCTTCAGCAGTTCGAGGACTGCTCCTTGGCTTCCTCCCATGTCTCGGCCAGTAAAGCCATGTCATCTGCAAAAGCCAAACACTTGATCTTAATGTCCCTGTTTACCGATCCCAGTCGGATCCCGCCACTGGCTGTTTTATCCCATTCCCTGACTACCTTCTCCAAGACACAGTTGAACAGGAGAGGGACAGTCCGTCACCCTGTCGTACACCAGTTTTGATCTCAAAAGGGGCTGACAATTCCCCATGAATTTAACTTTGGAAAATGTATTAGTGAGGCTTTCCCTGATGAGGTTTGTTGTTTTGCCATCCAGACCTAGTTCTTTTAATATAGCAAGGAGAGCTTCCCGATCTAATGAGTCATACGCCTTTTGAAGTCAATGAAGGCGATGACATACTTCTTCGCCCTCGACTTCTGATAGGCTATGAGATTTTGAGATTCAATATTTGCTCCGGACAAGATCTCCCTTTCTGAATCCAGCTTGATATTCTCCCAACTGATAATCTAATTGTGGTTCTGCTCTATTAAGTAAGGCCCTCGAGAATATCTTATAGGTAACATCCAAAAGAGATATGCCCCTGTAGTTGTTGGGGTCCTTTTATCCCCTTCTTGTGGATTGGGTGGATAAGGGCCATCTTCCATTCTTCTGGAATCATTTCCTTTAGCCAGATTTCCTGAAAAACTTTTTGTAGGGATTCTATTGCTTCCTTGCTGGCATTCTTCCAAAGTTCGGCTGTGATCTGATTTTCTCCTGATGCTTTGTTGTTTTTAAGGCTAGATATGATCGTTTCCAGCTCCTCAACGGTTGGCGGCTGTGAGTCAGGGTTAGTATTTATGGGGACACTAAATGTCATTTTTTCAACTGGTGTTTCACAGTTGAGGAGATTTTTAAAATAGTCGGCTATAAATGTATTTAAAATAAATGTATTTATTATTACAAGAAAAGAATATATATGACTGGTTAATAATATTAACCAATTAATAATATTGATTTATTGTAGAGTCCAAAAAAAACAACTTTTGATTATAATAATTACTACATAGCTGCTTAAGAGCACAGTTAAATTATTTTTAAATATAATTAAATATCATATAAATCAAAAAAATTTTTTTTTTTTGAAAAGAGTAGTCTGATCCATTGTTATTGCTCATAACAAAAAATTTGAAAAATCATTCCAATAAGCCAAGAATATCTATGTCTCACTTCTATATTCCTCAAAAAGTATTATTTTTTAAATTAAATAATGTAATACTGATATCAATTACAGTTTATGTAAGGTATATTAGGAAATAATTTAGAAATGCACAACACAATGAGAAATTGAATATAAGAGTAATGATTCTTACAAAATAATTTAATACAATTTCAAAATTTTTTAAACTTTTAATGTCACTTACCATAACTGTGCTTACATTGTCTGGATACAATTCAACAACATACACAAAACTAGATGTAGAAAATGCTGCAGCCCCAAGAGCTTCTAGGCCTCGTATTACAAACGAGGCTATTGCAAATGTAAAATCTGATACATTGGCAAGCATTCTGAAATAAATTTTACAAATTGCGTAGAAGTTCAGCAAAATGTGGTAATAAAATCTTAACCTATTTTAAAAATTATATAATTTTTAGTAAAAAAAATCCTGACAAATTGCAAGGTAAACTTTTAGATACTAAAGGAACAATTAATTCACCAATGCCAGGTTAGGAAATTCAGTGTATACAAATTACTTTTACGTCATTCTGTAATGTATTTGAAACTTGTTTTACCATTTACTCTATTGCCCACAATAAATAATAAATGAATTAACTTTATTGTGGCAGGTGATAGGGTATAATAAATGTGTCATAATGTTTAACAGGCAATGCACTTAATATTGTCACAAACATTAAGTACCAATATGAAGTATAAGCAATGTGTGAGTTACTACTGAATGTAAATTGCAAAATGAGCTATTAAAGGGGGCATTATGGTAAGGATGGGACCTTGAAATTAGCTCGGATACTGATCTCTATATCACTTTTTGAGAAATTGTTCCAAACTTTATTGGATGATTAAAACTTACAAAAAAATATTTTGGCAGTAGCTTTGATGTTCATATTCCAAAAAATTTGATTAAAAGTTTTAAAATATGTTTCGTAATTTTTTATCTTACACTTTGTTTAAAAACTTTTACTATTGTAACCAGTGTTGAAATCTGAAAAAATTAAAATTAAAAATTGTATGCATTAAACTAAATTCAAAAACTCCAACTAAAATCCTGAAAATGAATCTAGCAGTGATTAGAGTTCCATTTTGTATTTTTCATGTAGCCTAATCATTATAAATAATTTAATTGATAATGGTGAAATCAGATTTTTAGAAAATTTTAAAATAACAAAATTATTTTGATGTTGTTAGACTACTTTTTTGAAATTTACTTCATCATTCCAGCCAGAGAGCTGTGTCATAATAACAGTAAATAAGCATAATTAATAGAAAAAAACAGAGTAGGTAGAAATTTAGTCATTTAGTCATTTTAGTGAGTAAAAAAAATACTCACCCAAAAAACTCGTTGCTTAAACCCGATAACAGCATTCCTCCAACAAAAAGAGTTTTCGCTCCTACTTTTGGTAACTATAAACAAATTAAATTTTTACAAACAAAATTTCAAAAGCAAAAATATAAAAATTGGAACATTAAAATAAATTTACGTATTTACTGTTATAAATATCAACGGGGGTGAATGGGAGTGATGAAGCATCTAGGTTGCTGAAAACCTAGCAAGTTAATATAAGTACTTATGAAGAGAGTTCTCTTAGCCTCTCTCACTCCAACTCCAGCACTTAACCTACTAGAGGTGCCCCTGTTAAGCTGAGTAACCCGGTGGAAACTGGGTCAGTGAGCAGATCTGTGCTGGGGGGGCTGAGTATTCTCCATCAGCTTCTTTTTAGGTATGGTAACCCTTACAGAAGAGTCCAAATTCAAGTCATGAGCAATGGATCAACAAACGGATAATAATACCCCAGGTGGCAGACCAGGTAAACTGGAAAATCCACCCTCTGAGGAGGTCGGTCCCAAGGATTCTGAGGAGGGGGCCAACTATTGCTTAATGATAGTCCATTTAGAAGGAGTCATATGATAGCTAGAACTCCTCCAAAGAGTTCGGAAAGTGATAAAAATCTTGAAGAAGAAAACATCGTACTTCGGATCAAACTTAGTGAGATGATAGCACTTTGTGATGAACTTAAGAAAGAAATAGCAGAACTCAAAAAAGGAAATAAAGGTGACACAGGCTCAAGTGCCAGAAAAGAACAAACCAGGATCAGTGAGACTACTACAGATAAAGATATGGAATACCAGACTGATGAAGAAGAATTAAGTAGAGAAACTGACTGGATCCTTAAAAGAAAAAGACCGATCAAAAAACGGAAAGTGGAATATTCACCTGAAGTTGTAGATTTAACAACTAAGACAGAAGAAACAGAGGCCATCTATTGTCCTCCACGATATATATTACAAAAAAACAATTACTTAGACTTATTCAAAACTCTTGGTGGCAGATTTGTCATTGGCGGAGATTTCAATGCCAAAAATACACATTGGGGTTCAAGACTGACTAACATCAAAGGAAAAGCACTTTTTGAAGCAGGAACGGAAGTAAACTGTGAGTTGCATTCTACAGGAATACCCACATACTGGCCTGCTGATGTCAACAGAGTGCCAGATGTTATCAATTTCTTCGTAACTAAAGGATTCTCTACAAACTCTACAAGTGTTGAACATAACAACGATCTCTCATCAGATCATTCACCTGTAATCTTAACAATAAAAGAAACTATGCTCCAAAAAGAAATTCCACCGAGGCTCACTAACTATAAAACTAACTGGGATGGATTTAGGGATGTAGTAGAAAGCCTTACTGTACTACAGGTGCCTCTAAAAACATTTGAACAGTTGGAGAGAGAAGTTGACCTGTTTGTGGGTAACATACAGAGTACAGCTTGGAGGAATACACCAACCACCAAAGCAACTATAAATGGTAAAACTAACATCGTCTATCTGGCTGAAGTCAGAGAGTTAGTAAACACCAAAAAAAAGCACGGAAAACTTGGCAACATAGTCGGTCTCCACAAGACAAAACTATATTAAATCAACTGGACAATAAACTTAAAGTCATGATTAATGAAGTAAAAAATGAAACCATCAGCTGTTACCTCCAGGATTTAACTGCAGAGAAGGATACGGACTATTCACTCTGGAAAGCTTCGAAAGAGCTTAAAAGGCCAGTATCTCAAGTACCACCTATTAGAAAAGACAATAACCAATGGGCAAAAAGTGATAAAGACAAGGCAGATATATTTGCACAGCACCTTGAAGACACTTTTAAACCATTCCCTAGACTAACAGCAGAGGAAAATATTACAATAAACCATCAAAATAATGTAATGGAAATTGAACCCATAACACTCAAAGAGCTTGAACAAGAAATAAAAAATTTAAACTCAAAAAAAGCTCCTGGTTATGACCTAATAACAGGTCAGATTCTCAAAGAGCTGCCTAAAATAGCATTGATGAAGCTTTTGCATATCATAAATGCTGTTGTTAGACTAAAAGATGTACCAAGACAATGGAAAGTAGCAGAAATTATAATGATTCTCAAGCCAGGAAAAGATCCTAATGACAAAAAATCTTATCGACCTATATCACTGCTCTCAGTAATATCAAAAGTGTTCGAAAGACTGCTGTTAAGCCGTTTAAACCCAATATTAAAGGAAAGAAATCTGATTCCAAATCACCAATTTGGTTTCAGAAACAATCATTCTACAATTGATCAGGTACACAGGAGAGCTAAAATAATAGAAGACACACTAGAAAGAAAAAAAGTATGCTCTAGTGTATTTCTTGATGTTACTCAAGCCTTTGATAAAGTCTGGCATGATGGGTTAAACTACAAGTTAAGACGTGACTTACCAAAACAGTTCTGTGAAATCCTACAGTCTTATTTATCTGACAGACTGTTTAGAGTAAAACATGGAAGTGAATACTCTGACTTCAAAGAAATATCTGCTGGAGTACCCCAGGGTAGTGTTCTTGGACCAGTACTGTACTTATTGTATACCAGTGACATACCATTAAATCAAGATACCACAATGGCCACCTTTTCTGACGATACTGCTATTCTGGCCGTAGGGAGCACTGTAGAAGAAGCTACTGGTAAGCTACAAAATGCAGTCAACAAAGTTAATGCTTGGACAAAAAAGTGGTGCATTAAATTAAATGAAAAAAAATCAATTCATGTAAATTTTACAAACAGAAAAATCAAGAAGATAATAGTGTACATAAACGAACAATCTATTCCATATGCAAATGAGGCAAAATATGACACTCAACACTAAATTAAAATGGAAAGCGCATGTCAAAAAGAAAAAAGAAGAGCTAGCTATTAAGTATAGGAAAATGTATTGGTTGATTGGACGAAGTTCCCAACTTAACATACACAACAAATTGTTATTATATAAACAGATTTTGCAACCAATCTGGAGGTATGGCTTACAACTTTGGGGTTGCACCAAGAAATCCAATATTAAAATTATACAAAACTTCCAAAACAAGGTGCTACGTGGAGTTGTTAACGCCCCTTGGTATATTAGGAATTATGACATCCACAGAGATTTAAATATGAACACAGTAAATGAGGAAATTAAAATGACAGCAATTAGGCATTTAAAGAAGCTTATTAATCATGAAAATCCAGCAGTGCTCCAGATCTCAAGTACCAACAGGGTAATAAGGAGACTTAAGAGAACCAAGCCTGTAGATTTAGTGCAGTGATGATACTTTGTTTCCCGCAGTGGATATCTGGTGGACTTAAATCAGTGGACTAAATTCCGCCTAATAGTTAACTGTTATTAGATTTAAGCTACTAGATAAGTTTTATTACTTAGTTGTAGCGTAAAATAAAATAAAAAAAAAAAAAAATAAATATCAACAAAATATATAATGGTTACTCTTTATTAAAAAGAGAAAAAAGTATTTAAAAAATTATTTTTCATATGTTGTAATATTAGAAGAAGCATAATAAATTAAGATTATTACTTTTAAGACATAAGAATTAACAAATACAAAAATCAACAGTTTACATTAAACAATTATTTCCATATGTTGTTAAAAATTAATCATAAATTAAAATTATAAAATTAGGTGTTTGAAATTAGTAACCAAATATTAAGGAAAGACATAAAATCTTACCATTTTACCAAATATAGGAGCTGTTACAAAAACAACTAAGGCATAAAAACTAAACACACAACCTGCCAGAAAAATGTTCATTCCTTTCAGCTTTGCCTGAAACATTAAAAAATTATAATATTTTAGTTATATTGTGTTTAGTTATTTAAAATTTTCCATATTGATAGTTAACAGTAGCTTTGTTCCAACTACATATTAAAAAATAAACAGTATAATATTTCTATAAATAAATTGTGTTTCTGTAAATTTAAAAAAACTTTTGTGCATTACAAAAAATGTGCGCACTTTTTGAAGGGGCTACTATTTCGAAGTTAAATTATTGTTACACTTTTGCCAACTTTCACGTTTAGTGGCTGTCTAGCTGTTGTGATGGGGGCAAATTTCTAAAAAGTAACAAAATTTTAACAAGGCAATATAAGTGAACCTTTTTTTAACGTAAAAATAAAAATACGAAACAACACTGATCACTATAATCTTTTCTAATCAACTAATTCATACACATCTTACTATCTAACACTCTTTTAAAAATCTTAATTAACCTTATTTTATCTGTTTTTTAAACTTATATCTTATTTTAAAAAATCTAATTTAACTATCATAATCAGCGCTAAATGTGCATAAAAAAAATAGTGTGGCTGCGATCAGGGTCATTTCGTATTTTCAGCATATAATAATGCTGACATTAAAAATAAATGATAATTTATGTTGATTTTTACTATGATTCCAATGGTGTAATCAAAATTAACTCTTGAAATTGCTAATTTTATTACAAGTAGAAAAGGATGAATTACTGTGATTGTTAGCCGCCTCGGTGGTCTAGTAGATAGCGTACTAGGCTTTCACCCGGTGAGGGCTTGGCATTTTCATACGCTATAAAATCATCCCATCGTCTGCATTAGCCCAAGTGTGCACAATAGTCAGACGGTAAACACCAAAAAAAAAAAAAAAAATTGTGATTGTCATTTGTAAGTTGCTGTAGTCTCTGAAATGTTTTGTGATAGAAAACAAAAGAGTTACAATTCAGCGTCATTTCATAAACAATGACACAAAATTCTGGAATTTTCTTCTTTTATCAAGAAATAAAATTTCAATAGTCTTAGACTGAAGACGTATTTGTTCAGAAGATATTTTGTTCAACTTCTTCCATTTTTCCTCAGTTCCAATTAGGTTTGGGATCAAACAAAATTTGATGTTTTAATACTTTCTCTATGAGTAATTTGTCGGTTTCTCATCCTTGAAAGTGCATTCATTATACCAATTTAAAAGAAATGAATGCATTGGTGAACGTACTTGAACAGCTGTGGGCGTATGGCTGTATGTCTAGTAGATATGTCACAGTATGTCTTCTAGATATGTCTTCATATGTATATCTAGATATGTCACTAGATATGTCTTCACGTAGCTTATGAATTCTTGTCAATTCATAAGACAAGAATTGAATTATATAACTACAAAGTAGAGTTGACAATACTTCAAAGTATATTCATATATCAATTGAATGATATACCATTAAAAATATACTGAAGGTACCAATATTAGTGAGAATATATCAATATATTCGATGCATCAGTAGTTAAAGTAATTAACGATATATGATTTGAAATCCCTATAGCCTAGATAATTTTTCATCCGTTTATTATTGTGCATGTGTTTACCATCTTTAATAAAATAATATGTAGGTTGTGAAACATGTTTTAGTTACTATATTTTCTAAGTTAAGGATAAAATAAGTAGATTTGAAAGGTATCTTTTGTGGCAGTTTCAACAAATTGTTTTTACTCTAAAAATCTTACATTAAAGTTATTTATAATTACAATTTCAAAATTAAAAAAATACAAGTTGTTCAATTAAAGTTACAAATTTGGTTTGTGAAGTATACATCTAAAATAGTCTACATATAAACTATCCTAAACTGAACGAGATCAACAAAAATAAGAATTTAAAATGACTAAGATAACAATATAAAAATTCTAACTATAAAATGCTAACAATAAATACTAACTAAGAATGCTAACTCAATTTTTCACAAGTAATCATCAGACATTGAAAATAAAAATAGTAATTTCAGGAGTAGTTTTGGCAGTAATAGATTTCTAGTCTGTGATATATTAGCAACCAGCCTTGGAAAAAAGCCTTTCTCAAGGCATTGAACAACTGGTATACAAAATAGTATTTTTATGACTTTTGTACAAATGTAAAATACAATTATTTATAATCCTACTAAATATCAGTCGGATTTTAAAAAAAATTAAACTGACCTATCCAAATTTCTTGAAATTTGTACTCAACTTCTTTCAAAAGATTTTTTGATTTGTGAGTAAAACTTTTATGACATGCTACAAATTAATCACTAGTTCAGTAGCTGTTAATTCAGAATCTGAACTGGATTCTTGATCATGTTCAACTTTATGAATAATAATTTGTACAGTTCAAATAATATTCTTGTGGTAATGGTGTCTTAAATGAATTGTTTTGAAGCTAGAATCAATTAAAATACTCAGCACCAATAATTAGTTAAACTCACATTGGCCAAACCATTCTACTATTTCACCTAATATCATTTTTAATTTTCTAACTAAGTCTGAGATAACATCCATTTTGGTATATAATCCAAGTTATAGGCTATTTGCACCATTGATATGACTTTACTCTATATAATCACTTTTTTAAGACCCAAACTCAACTGTTATGCTTTCGATGGGTTTAAGGATGTTTACTACCTCTTTTAAATTGTCAACTTTTAAGTTGGTGCAGCTTTCCTAAAATTTATGTTTACATTGAGTAGAGTTGGGATAAGATCCAGTCAGGGTAATCTTTTAATTATCAAAAGAGGTGAAATTCCAGTCTGTTTTGACTTCTAGAATTAACTTTTGAATGTTACCCTCTGGAACTCTTTCTTTAATAAGATATTTCCTGTGATTATCCGAAGCCTTAGTACTCCTACCTTTATCAGTCAACTCAGAAACTTCATTTGATTGCATAAAGGACTTTTCACAAACTATGATAGTATGCACAAAACAATGTAGATGTCAAGATTTAATGAATGTGTCCGTTGTAAAGTTAGCAGTAGTTGTACCATTATCAATTGTCACCGCAATTACTTACGATATGGGAATTTCCCATATGTTTAACAGTGATTCCAGTTGTTGGGAAATATGAGCTGCTATTTCCCATGATGAATGACCTCTAAAGTTACTATTTTTTTAATTGTTATTTACGAAATGTATTGTTACACCTCATTTGAGAATCTGACAAAATGTTAACAGTAAATGAAATGTACTTAATTTCAGAAATAAGTTTTTTTATGGAACTAATTACATTATATTTATTTATAATGTGTGATTTATGGTGTTTCTTGTGGATACAGGCTTCCTTAATTAGTTTGAAGAATTCTTTTCCTAATCATTTATCCACACAAATAAATGCAACGATTGCTGAAGTTTTTTTTGCATTTAGAGATTGTCCTTCTGAAATATTGTAATATTTATAAAAGCCATGTGTATAGATAGATATACATATGTATATATACATATATATATATATATATATATATATATATATATATATATATATATATATATATATATATATATATATAGAAATTCAGATTGTAAATAAACTTTAAAATTAAGATGATGTTTTAAACATCGTTAAAACATTAGGCTATGACGAAAATTTGGTTGAGCTGGTGGTGCAGGTGGGTGGGTATGTTTCCATTGTTTTCTGATACAGTTACAAAACTTTCAGTTAAACCAAACACAGAGCCTCCATTTCCTCGTCGTCCAGGTCCTGTCCCGAATTAAGGGTTAATGCCATGAATTAAACAAAAACTAACGTAAATTATATTTATTATAAAAAGAAAAGAAAAGAAAAAATAACATTACTTACATGTTTGTCTGACTGTCTTTGATGGTCCTGTTGCATCTGCTATTTTCCCTTTCTTTCTTAAAGCTTTTAAAAACTATTTCATATTTTTGTTTTAAATCAACAATCAAGTTACTTGTGTTGCACGTGGTTTTTAAACATTTTCTGCAAGATTTACACATTGGACTCTTAGAATCTTATGGGATTTTTTCGAAGTACATCCAAAATTCACTCTTAGGGAACGGTATTAACTTCTAAGTAAATCAGTTTAACAAACTCAGAGAACACAAATGATAAATTACAGAAATACGATTAGTACAGTTATTAGATACGTATTATATACAAATTACGTCGGAACTTGATAGCAGCTGACAAATAAAAACAATTAACATGAGTAACAAGTACAGAGTGCAGTGATCCCTCGAAGTTACGCGGGTCGTTGAGCGCCGGTGCAATTGTAACCCAGACTTTGATAGATAGGCCTACGCTTCTTCAGATTCACTGATACTTTGTTTTAGTTTGTTCATCAGTCTAATCAGTGCCTATCAACACTGATAGGTACATCAGCCTATCAACATGTAGTTCAAATAACAGTAGACCTGATTACTATTACTTTACGGCAGCGCTATGACCCGCTTTTTTTCCTTTCTAAAAAACCGAATTTTAGAGAAGATGTTATTGGAGCAACGTAATTGGATATTTTATGCTCTTTCTCACGATGCGGTCAAAAATTATGTTAAGTCTTAACGTGCATCCAGTATTACAGAAAAAAGCCAGCAACTACAATCGTCATCGTTAATTCAGTGGCAGCCATCTTGAAATGGAAATGAATAAGAAAAGTCTTTAATGCCCTTTGTACTAAATTTCAAAACAATCGGTCAGTGCTTTTAGCCAGAATTGCGTACACTCGTCATTGTAAATCAGAGGTCGTTATTTTAAAACGGAAATGAATGGGAAAAATCTTGCACATACTTTGTTCGGCTTTTTGTACAAGGTATTACAAGGTACCTTCATATCAAATTTCAAAACAATCGGTAAATGGGTTTGGCAAAAACTGGCACAATCGTCATTATAGATCAGAGGCCGCCATCTTGAAATGGCAGTGAATAGAAAAACAAAATATATATATATATATATATATATATATATATATATATATATATATGTGTGTGTGTGTGTGTGTGTGTGTGTGTGTGTGTGTGTGTGTGTGTGTGTGTGTGTGTGTGTGTATGTGTGTGCCATACATATATATTCATATATATATATATATATATATATATATATATATATATATATATATATATATGTCGTTGGGCTCGTACAAGGTAGCTTCGTACAAAATTTCAAAACAATCGGTCAATGCGTTTGCCATAACGGCATAACAAATACACAAACCAAATGCTGAAAGTTCGAGTAGAAACAGAGACCTCGCTTCGCTCGGTCAATAAGGCAAACTGTTATTGTGTGCTTTGTGCAAAGTTTATCTTGTTTATATAGTCGTTTTATTTTTATTATGCGTAGTATTCTTCTATTTGTTTCGAGTGTAACTTCTACAGTACTTCTTAAGTTTTTTTTGTAGTGATTTACATTTTGGTTTTAGTTTTGTAAACCGATACAATTTTGAATCCAGATATCAACCCATCGATATTTATAATTAAAGAATGGATTAGCTATTTTTCACCAACGAATCTTAATAAATTTCTATTTTTTTTTCTTTAATTTCAAAAGATATTTTAAAATATATCGATATAGTTTACGTAATATATCTAACAAGAATATATCGGTATTTTACTCAAATATATATTGATATATCGTTGCAATCCCTAACAGTAGTGAAACGTCCAAATTCTGCATCCAACGACGCGCGCGCGCGACACACACACAACACAAAACGTGTCCAAACTGTGACTAAAATCAATTTTTATACCAAATTTAATTTTCGCGTATTAAATATTAAAAACTCTTAGTGTTTGTAAATTCACGTCCATCACAGACGCGAGACGAGCGTGTGCCTCGATTATTTGTTACATGTAATACTGTATTAGGCTACTTATATTTGAAAAATTACAGATTTTTAATGTCCATTATTGATTTTAGTCTAGATGTAAGTTTATAACTGCTTTTCTCAATATTTTATAAGGTAATTTTCAAAGTCGATAAAATTGTCTGTAGCAAAAATGTTTTAAGGGAATATTTTTCGTTTACTTCTGTACCTTTGTTCTAACTATCCTTAATTAATTTAAAACCAAAATGTAAAAAAATCTCAATTCAAAGGTAACTTACCTCTTTAGGAAAGAAAGGCGCCATTATTGACATAGAACAAGAACACAGAAACTGAATCGACACTAGTGATACAAATATTATAACTTGGGTGCCCGTAAAATTCTTTAATATTAACTTCTTCTTTTGAATGATTTGTTTGACAATTTTTTCTTCGGGCGCTTCAAAACAAGGGGTACATGAAGTGTTATTAGAAAACAATGAATGTTTTTTACAAAAAAACTGCCGTGTTTGAGTTCTCGCTACATGAAGACCTCTTTCTGCAGGCTTGCATGGTTTAGATGTTTCAGTGTTGTTGACACTGATTTCATTTTCATTGCTGTTGTTATTATAGCCATCGGTTTCCATTTTTTTAAACTAAAAAACAAAACAAAAATTCATTATCAAATATTAATAACTTAATTTTTAGGCATACATTTGAAAATTTTAAATGTTATCTGTGCAGATTTTAACAATGGTTATGATAGTAAAACCAAATTTTAAAAAAGTGTAAATAAAAAATTTGTATTTGTAAAAAAAGGACGCCAAAATAGCTGCCATTTTGAAATTGTAGAAAACCTTGTCTAATTTATTACAAATATCAATTTTTTGTATAAAATCAACATTTTCGGTACAAATCAGACAATATGCGTACCCCTACGCACTCTTATGAAACAAAAACGTTTACATACACATTTTTAATAATCGTAACTGGAGAGAATTTCCAAAAAAGTAAAAATTTTACAACAATTTTTTAACCTAGGCAAAACATTTTTGAAAATCACATTAATCTCCCATAATCAGCGTTAAAATCTGCTGAATCAGCATTTATTGTAATGTTAAAATTCCACTGAAAATCCAAAAATGAAGAATGGCCGCTGTCATGTTCATTTTCCCATTTTTAATGAAATTTAAAATGCTAATGTATGAAAATTTTAATGCTGATTAACGAACGCCAATATTATCAAAATGGTGTCGGATAAAAAAATTGCGGATGTTTTAAGATTTATAGAGTGACGGCCATTTTGAAACCGTTGACGTATTTTACTGACTGACGAACATTTTAATGCTAAAATAATAAATTTTCTACCAAATTTGAATCAAATCGGCATAAATTAACTTTCAAATTCCATTTAAAATATGAAAGATTAATTTTCGTATTTTTAATGTAATGTTTGAACATTTAAAATAAAATGGCTTGCTAATTTATGCAACACTAGACGGTGAAATCAGATTTGCAAAAAAAGTTTCAGATAAAAGGTGATGCAACTTTGAAACGGATGAAAAAATTTTGCCAGTTTTTTTTTAGTGAATATTTTATTTTATTAGTAAATATATTATTATTTTAGATGTTGTTATTTTGTAAGTACAGAGTACGCTCGCGTTAACTTGTTTATCTTTCATAAGTCAACTTCCAGATCAACATTTATTTTAAGCTAAATGAATTCATTTTAAACCATTTGTAATTGAACTATAATATGAATTTTTCTTTAAACTCTTTCTTAATTTGTAAAAAATTGTCTGTATTTTTTTCACTACAGCTTTGTAGGCCTAAGTGAAAACGATAAAATCCGACAGCCGTTAAAAAGTTCAATTAAATTTTATTTTTTCTATATCTATTAATTATTATTACAAAAATACACATTAGTTTCAATTCAAATTCAGTATAATAATAAAAGCCTACGTGAATTGTGTCATACTGAATTTTAAAATCACCATCAGTCCCTAGATACAATAAATTTATAACCTATAAACACTAAACTTAAAACTCCTTAAAAGTTAAACAGAAAATTTTACAAATGTATAGAATAATTAGGTTTACGACCATTTAATTGAGTTTTATTTTTAAAAACAAACTAGGTGCTAACTAGACCTTTGAAATTCGAGTAAATACTATTTACAAGTTAATATAGGTTAGGTCGCTTAATAACATTAAAAAAATAATGTAGGCTTACCGTTTTTCCGACTATTTCAGAACACTCAACACGCAACTCTGAACTAGGAATGAACTAAGGCCTCAGGCTTATCACATGACTGACCTTTGCTCTGTAGTGTAGACTACTGTATAAGAAAAACCTACAATCACCTGACAAGCTTTGTTAGACATAGCATGACATTTACAAATAAAATGCTATAAATTACTAACCTAAATAATCTAAATAATCACAATTGCACAACTACTTATGTTAATGTGTTTTCCCAACATTGTTAACAATATTTCTTGAAATAAACCCAAACTAAAAGTGTTTCAATTTTAAGTTCAATATTTATAGTACTTTTTATTTCGTACTAATTGATAAAGAAGCTTGCTTTAAAATTGCAAATCAGAATAGGCCTGTAATAAAAAAATGTCATATTCTAACAAGCTTCAACTTTACTTTCGTAATCGATGAAAAAAACAAACTCATCAACGATCAAGTTTTAATTTTGCTTTTATTCGATTTACCCTGTACCAAAAATGTCTTATATTCAAATTTTATACACTTACTTCAGTTATGAAATCTGAAGAAACCAGTCCGATTTTTTCGTAGCTTCTGAAAGGGATTTAGGTATAGCAAAATTTGATTAAAATCGTTAAATCCGATTTTTAAACGTTTCTTCACCAACAAGAAAGCTTCAAACTCCACTTTTTTGGAAATATGGAAATATATGAAAAAACATGCCAAATTTCATAAAAATAAATCAACTAGTTTAAAATCCTATTGCAGTCAGGGTTTTTTATTTACTTCCTAACCGTGTTTTTTTTTTATTTCGAATTTCCTAAATTTTTTTTGTTAATTGTAGAGTAAACGAAGCAAGATTTTTTTAAATTTTAAGATGAAAAGCACGTTGAAGCTATTATCGCCTCCCTAAATGTACGAGTGTGAGTGTAAAGTGTTAAAGTCATAAGTGTATTGTTGTAAGTGAAAGTGTGTGTTAGACTCGGGTACCGCGAGGGACTTCTAAATCCTCTCAATAGGTGCAGCTAGTCTGCACCCCTCTGCGGGGAGACGAATCGAGAGTTAAAGTATTTCGCTGATAGTTTGGAGAGCTTAGAGCGAGAGTTTCAGAGACCACTTAGGCCTACTTTAGGTTTGGGACTTTCACGCCAAAGATCGGGTCGGAGTTTAATGATGGGTTGACAAGAGATAACAAACTCAAATAAACTTACAGGACATAAGAATCCATCAGTATTGACTGTTTTGGAGGAAATTCAAAAGCACGAAGAAAGGTCCAAGTTCATATAAGTTAATTTTACTACTAAAATTGTTTAGCATTTAAAAAAATACAAAAGCAATTTCTTTCCACATAATTATAATGGTACAAAAACATTACACAAGCACAATTTGTATTGTGAAAAAGTAAAACCACTTTTTGAATTCAGGTGAAAAACTAATAGTTTCATCAAAATATCAAGACTGATTTGCTCACGCTCACAATACTTTCTCAACCTCGAATGACTGCTTCAACATAATACTAACGAGAAGGCAACACTGCTACTTGGCAAAATTTGACTTAGGAATACTCAAGCGAACAAAGCTATTTAATTGAACTCGCAATCTAGAAGTGAGTAGAATTTTAATGGGTTACACGCATGTAACCCATTAATGTAATATCTATCTACATTAATATACACCTAATCTATATCAATCTATTTAGGCCTACATTAATTGTGAAAGTAAAACTGTAACTTGTAGTATATGTAATAATAATAATAAAACAATACTTTCTTTATCCTTCGTATAGTGAAATAAATAAAAGTTAAATCGAGGCAGAAAGCTGTCCTGTTAAAATAAAAAAATTAAATTTAACAATCATTTTGTCATTTCTGATTTTCGGTAACGGAGATATTAATTTCGACGTTGAAATCTCATTTGAAAATAAATAAAACAAAACTGCCTTAGATTAAAATTTAATCGAATAATTCGGTTCTTCACAAAATCAGTTCAGATTTTGGTTATTTGTAAATAATCATTAACTCAAAACAATGTACCGAATTTAAATTTAAAAAATTACTTTGCAAGAATAAATCGAAAAACAAATCTAATTATCACCTACTTTTTATACTTCTAAGTACTTACAGTAATAAAGTAAAATTAAGTAGCCTAAGGCATTTTGTAGAAGTGAAACGTCTCTTTTTCATTAAAAACATAATTCCTTTTCAGCGTAGGTTTTTTTTGAAAGACAAACGTTAGAGTACTAAGCACAAGTAGCTGTGCGCATAAAATTTTGAACGACCAATAAACTCTTGTATTTCAATTCTTGATTGTGAACATTATATTTGACGGTTGAAATTAAACGCATCAAGTTGTTACCGTAATGGCTGTTAGGCTGTATTCAAAGCGATACAATGGGCCGGTAATTACTGGAACAAAATTTTAAATTACTAAAATATGTTATTAAAAAACAGAGCCGTATTTACCAATGGGCGAAGCCGGCGGCCTCACCTCGGAAAGGAGCCTCGAAATGGAAATGAAAAAAATATAAATGAAAAATGAATGAAAATCAAAGTTAAAAACTATATAAATGTTAGTGAAAGTTTTGCATTTCTGCATTTTGCAAAATTGAATAACAAAAAATTAGATGAGAAAATATGTAATGCAAAATTTATTAAGCGCAAAAAAAATTATTTCTCTTCAAATTAGTAGACAACTACTAATTAGTAATTTTTGTTAACTACTTTGCAAAAAAAAAAATACTTACGTAGAAATTCGCAAACTGCAGCAATTTAGAATAAATTTGCAAACTTACCTAATTTAACATTGTTAGGTCTTCTTATACGCCTACTTTTTAAACATTTTGTTTTTAAGTATTCATTAAAAAATCGATTTTTCGATTAAAAACGCCAAAGGACCAGAGACCAACGCATACCCTTAACAAAGCTCCCTTCTTTTATAACATTCGTTATATTTCAGTCTCATTGCTAGTCGATGTTTATGTATACATAATTGAGTCTACCTATTTGTCATTTTTATCTATATAAAACTGGCCTAGGATAATCTTACACGTTTGAAGTTTCTAGTTGGTAGCACATCCTTTAAAACATCGAAAAATTGGAAAAAAAGACAAAAGTTTTTCAGTTTTTTGTAGAGATCTATCAATATTTCAACGAGATTTTTAAGGTATTTTCATAATTTTTATTGACAGCATACAATTTTCTAAAAAAATAAATAATTAAAAAATAATTGAAAGAAATTACTACGATGGTGTCTTGTAGAATACTGCATAAACATTCCTATATATTGAACAGTAACGCAATTTCTTAAATAAGTAGACCGATAATTCATTTTTATAAATAAAATCTTAATTTTTTATTTAAAATTGAAACTTTATTTATGTTTGATCAGAGATGGTATTCCAAAGGCCTCATTTTTCAATTCGCCCGAGGCCTCAGTATCGGTAAATACGGCTCTGGTAAAAAATAACAGATTTATGAAAATAACACACATACATGCAAATTTACCAGCAATGTCCTTCTCTTGGCTTTTAGAGAATCGGCAAAAACTTATTACACAATATAACAGAAAACAAAACCACCATTGTAATAACTGAATACTCTTTGTTAGTAAACAAATAAGCCTAGGTAAAATTACACTAAGCTGGCTTCGCCTTGAGTTAGAAGCCTTACTAGGCCTAGTCTTGCTCAGTGCTTCGTTACAATTCCCGCAAAATCCAAACACACTCGAATAATATTGGTAAGGCACTTTTAATTTTAGAATTTCTCGATCCATGGGTTTACGAAATGTACGCATAACAATAATTATTTTTGATATAAATATCATTTTTTTATTTTAGGCCCTACAAATAGGGCCTACAACAATTTTTATTGTCGAGTATTCCAGCTTCTAAAGCAAGCTCACAAAGTTTGCAGAAACGTTCTTAACGTTCAATTTAAATTACGAAATTTAAAAAGGGTATAACCACCCCAAAAATCCCGTAAAAAGGTATGAAACGGCGTTCAGGTTATTAGTGACTTTTAGTGAATTTGTATTGGATTCACTAAAAGCACCTCCAATACAAATTCACTAAAAGTCACTGGAGGTGCTTCCATCATTGTAAAACCAAAAACTCTGTATGTGTGTGTGTGTGTGTGTGTGTGTGTGTGTGTGTGTGTTTTTATTATTATTATTATTATTATTATTATTAAACTTAGCACAAAAATCTAACGAACTTACATTAGTTTCATACTTAGCAAAATCCGTTAAACCGTTTCAAAATAGCGGTCATTTTAAATCTTAAAAAAATATATACATGTTTAGAAAAAGGGTTACAAGAACTCAGAGCGTGATTCCCCACAACAAAATTAGATGAAAAGTTCTAATAAACGTAGATCCAAAAACGCCTTGTTTTCTGTCTGGCCGCCATTTTGTTTTTTATAAGAAACAACTTATATCTTAAGGACGGTTCAAGATAGCTTCATGAGTTTTGGCAAACATATACGTAGCTGTTTATAAAAGTATCTAGATTTTATCTTAAAAATTTGTTTAAATGGCTGCTATTAAAATTTTTTTATTGTAAATAGGCTAACTTTTTAATATTATATTTTATGAAAATTACTTTGATTAGAAAAAATATTGCCCATTTCATTATGAATAAAACGATTTTTTTCAAAATCCGATAAAAAAATAACGAAGTTATGACAAAATTTGTGTAAGTGCCATTACTGGCTTTTGTAGAGTGAAATTTGAGCTCGACATCATTTCGTCTTGTGGAAAATGGGAACATGGCAGATCGTAAAATTTATTCCATTATTAATGACACCCAGAAATATACCAAAATAATTCTAAAACTTTCAAAACTTTACAGTAAAAAACACAAAAACAATAATTGCAGAAATAATGAAAACACTAAAGTAATTTAATATTCACAGACATCTAAATTAAAACAAATTAACCAGTTACTGTATAATAAAGTAACTGTTTTATTTTTTTAAGTAAAACTTTTTAACAGCAATAAAACACAGCAATGTTATGTTCATCAGATCATATAATACAACATTCACACTTGATGTAAAAAAATTCCCATGTCACAGTAGCTGTTCAAAATGTTGACCCCTAATTCAAAATACACGCACCCAGCCGTCTTCTCGTGGACTGCCAGACTCTTTCAAAGATCGCAGGTATCTCACGTATCCTCTGAATCCCATTAAGAACTCTTGCGCGCAATTCTTCTATGCTATCCACTGCTGAGTCGTATACAAGCGTCTTTAAAAGTGTCTTGAGAAAAAGTCGAGAGGATTGAGATCAGTGACATTGCAGACCAAACCTTGCTACTGAGCCTCCTCGACCAATCCATCTGTAATGAGCCGGAGCCCCATCCAGCATGACATTTTGTTGCGTGTGTTTAGTGGAACATCTTCGAATAACTGTGGCAGATCAGTCGTCAAGAAATGTAAATATCTTTCGCCATTGAGCGTTTCAGGTAAAAAATTGTTAAGAATTTGGTCACCCAGCACACCAGCCCATACATTTATGGTGACGGTTCCCTGAAATAGCATGTAGTTTTTCTATTGTCCACATAAGTTTACTGTAGATGTTAGAAAAACCAATCTTGAAAATTTTGCTTCGTCAGTAAAGAGAATGTCATTTAAGAAATTAGGATTGGTACACTTTCGGATAAGCCACTGGCATAGTTGAACACTGGAAAAGTAATCTTGAGGCAAAAGAGCCTGTACTCATTGGTAATGATAGGCATGCAATTGCTGCTCATGCAAAACCTTCCAGACTTTTGCATTACTAACACGGAAATCCAACCTCTCCGTTTTAATATATCGGCATATTAAAACGTCAAAGGGGTAAACTGTGACTAGGTTTTTCTTACCCCTATAAGATCAACTATATATCGGCATATTAAACGTCAAAGGGGGTACACGGTGCCTAGGCTTTTCTTACCCCCCAAGATATCTACTAGATATCGGCATATTAAAACGTCAAAGGGGGTACACTTTGCCTAGGCTTTTCTTACCCCCATGAGAACTATTATATATCGGCATATTAAAACGTCAAAGGGTAAACTGTGACTAGGTTTTTTTACCCCTATAAGATCAACTATATATCGGCATATTAAACGTCAAAGGGGGTACACGGTGCCTAGGCTTTTCTTACCCCCCAAGATATCTACTAGATATCGGCATATTAAAACGTCAAAGGGGGTACACTTTGCCTAGGCTTTTCTTACCCCCCATGAGAACTATTATATATCGGCATATTAAAACGTCAAAGGGGTAAACTGTGACTAGGTTTTTCTTACCCCTATAAGATCAACTATATATCGGCATATTAAACGTCAAAGGGGGTACACGGTGCCTAGGTTTTTCTTACCCCCCAAGTTATCTTCTGTATATCGGCATATTAAAACATCAAAGGGGGTACACGGTGCCTAGGTTTTTCTTACCCCCCAAGATATCTACTAGATATCGGCATATTAAAACGTCAAAGGGGGTACATGGTGCCTAGGTTTTTCTTACCCCGTTATCTTCTGTATATCGGCATATTAAAACATCAAAGGGGGTACACGGTGCCTAGGCTTTTCTTACCCCCCAAGATATCTACTAGATATCGGCATATTAAAACGTCAAAGGGGGTACACTTTGCCTAGGCTTTTCTTACCCCCCATGAGAACTATTATATATCGGCATATTAAACGTCAAAGGGGGTACACGGTGTCTAGGTTTTTCTTACCCCCCAAGTTATCTTCTGTATATCGGCATATTAAAACATCAAAGGGGGTACAAGGTGCCTAGGTTTTTCTTACCCCGCAAGATATCTACTAGATATCGGCATATTAAAACGTCAAAGGGGGTACATGGTGCCTAGGTTTTTCTTACCCCCCCCCCGTTATCTTCTGTATATCGGCATATTAAAACATCAAAGGGGGTACACGGTGCCTAGGCTTTTCTTACCCCCCAAGATATCTACTAGATATCGGCATATTAAAACGTCAAAGGGGGTACACGGTGCCTAGGCTTTTCTTACTCCTCAAGATATCTACTATATATAGGCATATTAAAACGTCAAAGGGGGTACACGGTGCCTAGGTTTTTCTTACCCCCTTTAAGATCTACTATATGTCGGCATATTAAAACGTCAAAGGGGGTACACGGTGACTAGACTTTTCTTACCCCCCAAGATATCTACTATATATTGGCATATTAAACGTCAAAGGGGGTACACGGTGCCTAGGTTTTTCTTACCCCCAAGTTATCTTCTGTATATCGGCATATTAAAACGTAAAAGGGGTTACACTAATGGTCTTACCCACCCCCTCTTAGGTCTACTATGTAGCGGTAGATTATAACGTGCCCTAAACTTAATCATATTATATTTCTGAAAGTTTGTGTGTTTGTTTGTTTGCTATTCAATCACGCGTTAACCAGTCGACCAATTGAGATGAAATTTGGTAAGAAAATGGTTTAGGTACCTGAGATTAACCTATTCCCGTTTTTGAAAAGACCACTATACTTCTTACCTAGACCAACTTAATTATTTAGTATTTAGTTTTCTGGTATGTGTTAACTGTAAAACGGTGACAATTTAAACATTTATTACATATAAATGGTATTGGTAGGTATGAATTATAAATGATTAAATTATTTTAAATACCATTTTACTACTTACCTAGTTCAACATAATCATTTAGCATTCATGTGTTAATTGTATAACATTGATGTTTTATACATTTATTATACATTCTTATGTGTGAATAATAAATGTATAAATTATACAACTGCCATCATACTACTTACCCAGTCTATCTTAATTATTTAGCATTCATTGTACAACAATGACCTTTTATACGTTAATTATATATTGGTAGGTGAGAATTATAAATGTTGGAATTATTTTAAATGCCATCATACTACTTACCCAGTCCAAGTTAATTAATTATTATTCAAGTGTTAATTGTACGAAATGAAGTTTTATACTTTTATTATGTATTGGTAGGTGGGAATAAGAAATGTTAAAATTATTATAAGCCATCATAGTACTTACCCAGTTCATATTCATTATTTAGTATTCAAGTGTTAATTGTATAAGAGTGACGTTTTATACATATATTATATATTGGAATGTGTTAATAATAAATGTTTAAATTATTTTAAAGGCCATCATAGTACTTACCCAGTCCATATTAATTATTTATTATTCATGATATAATTTTACAACAATGACATTTGATACGTTTATTATATATTGGAAGGTGTTAGTAATAAATGCTTAAATAATTTTAAATGCCATCACAGTACTTACCCAGTCCAAATTAATTATTTATTATTCACGTGTTAATTGTACGAAATGACGTTTTATACTTTTATTATGTATTGGTAGGTGGGAATAATAAATGTTAAAATTATTTTAAACGCCATTATGGTACTTACCTACTTCATATTAATTATTTAGCACTAGCTGTTACCTGTTGTGGCTTTACCTGCAATTATAATGTAAGCAATAAAATTTATAGTCGATTTTCAAAATCAGAATAGATCATTTCATTTTAATATATTGCTATATACAATATTATACGATTTATGGTTTTCGGCTAAGACATATAAATTTTTGCTACTCGATACGCTAAAACAGGATCATGTCATATTTTAATAAAATACAGTATTATTAAAAAGTCGTTATTATACAATGAAACTGGAATAGTATTGTGTTTATCTCAGATACCTAAAACGTGTTCACACCAAATGTAATCACATTTGGTCCAGTAGTTAAAGTGTGATTGAATAACAAACAAATAAACAAAAACAAACTTTCAGAAATATAATATGATTAGCTGTTACCCGTCACGGCTTTGCCCTCAATCATAATATACATTAAAGATCATGCATCACCGTGTTAGGACTGACAACCGTGTTAGTTAAGTTATGGAGTACTCTTTTAAAAAAAATTAAGGTTTTTTTCCTGCATCACCGTTTATCCCAACAACCGTGTTAGTTAGGTTATGGAGTACTCTTTTTTAAAAAATAAATAAAGGTTTTTTTAATGCATCACCGTGTTAGGCCTAACAACCGTGTCAGTTAAGGTTTGGAGTAACCTTTAAAAAAATAAAGGTTTTTTTCACACAAAACCATGATAGGCCCAACAACCATGTCAGTTAGGATATGTAGTATTTTTTTAAAAAATATAAAAGTTTTTTTTATGCATCACCGTGTTAAGCCTAACAACCGTGTCAGTTAGTATATGTAGTATTCTTTAACAAATTATAAAGGTTTTTTTATGCATCACAGTGTTAGGCCTAACAACCGTGTCAGTTATTATATGTGGTATTCTTTAAAAAAATATAAAGGTTTTTTTACGCATCACAGTATTAGGCCTAACAACCGTGTCAGTTATTATATGTGGTATTCTTTAAAAAAATATAAAGGTTTTTCACGCATCACCGTGATAGGAACAACAACTGTGCCCTATCGATAGTTTGCATTACGTAGTTTGTTCTGATTCAGAAAGTGCCCTCCAGGCAATCCGGGATATGTATTCAGTAAACCCTCTGGTTCAAGATATTCTGTGCTCTGTCCATAGACTTGAACTACGAGGTGCAAGAGTATCATTTATCTGGATTTCTGGTCACTGTGGAATATTTAGAAACAGTGCAGCGAAGGAAGCAACTTTTCTGCCGCCATGTACTCAACGTGTAATCTTGTCTGACTTCCTTTGTCACATAAAACATTTAATTCTTCTACAGTGGGAAAATGAATGGGCAGCAACAAGCAGTAACAAATTGAGGATAATTAAAAATACTGTTCATCCCTGGTGGTCGTCAATACATGCAAGTCGTAGAGAAGAGGTGGTGATTACCCGTCTTCGCATTGGTCACTCCATGTTAACGCATGGATTTCTGATGGAACGCGGGGACCCACCTGAATGCGAGTTCTGTGGAAAAAAAACCATCACAATAAAACATATATTGCTCGATTGTGATGGTTTCCAAAATGTGCGTGTTATGTGTGGTCTGAGCAACTGTTTGCAGACGATGTTGGGAGATAGTGCTTTGGCCGTTGACCAGGTTCTAGACTTCCTTCATCGTCTCAATGTTTTAAATAAAATTTAATTTATATATCTGTTATTTCTTGTGTTATTTTGTTTATTTATTTTATCTAAATAACTTTATTTCTGTTATTTTTATATATACTTTTACAAATTGTTATTAAATTTTATTCATTATTCATTGTTATTTAGTTCTTAAGTATTTGTTATTGTAATACAGTTATACCTGTTATTTAAATTTTTGTTTAATTTATTTTTACTGTTATAGTTTGTTGTTGTTTTCTCTTTTTTTCTCTTCTTATTTAAGTAAATTTTTGTTAATTTTTTTTTATATATCTTTCATTTTGCGTGACGGCGATGATAACCTTAACGGTTTTTCGCCGAAAAAAAAAAATGGAGGCCAGTACAGCCTCAGTAATAACCCCAGGGGGGAAAACCTAGATTACTTTTAAAGATAAAAAGTAGGTTTTGTTTATTGATTTGAACCTTTACTAATGTACTTCTGCATAAAATAAAAATTACTCTTACTACATATGAAACTTCTTTTTGTTTTTAAAGACAAAATATAAGTTCCGTTTTTTTTCATTGTACAAAAATTTTTTGTCCAATTCACAAATTCATTTTAAAATTTTGTCACTGCATATGAACTACTCGGTGGATAATTGGGACTTAACTGAATCTACTTCTGAAGAGTCAGAATTCATCCAGTAGTAAGGTAACATGGATAAACCTGTTTTCTGAAAAAAACCTTTCAAACATTTCAAAATAGCAGCTATTCCAAATGTTAAAAAAAATTTCACTTTTTTACCTTACACACCATTGGAAACCTTATTTTAACATTATAATTAGAGTTAAAACCTGTATAAATTAGTATTTTAAATATTCAAATTTTATTGAAAATACAAAAATGAATCTGAGAGTTCATTTTTGTATTTTAAATGTAGTTTGAAATTTTAAATGCTTAAAATATGCAGACTATAACTCACACTATGATGGAAAAGTCAAATTTTGAAAACATGTAAGATAAAAAAGTTATTATGTGATAATGTTACTCTTTGGAAATTGACCTCCTTAATGGCAGCAAGACTATTTAAAATGATTTAATTTATAATATGTCTTATTTGCACATATGTACAAGGCATATATAAAATAATTATTTACTTTTTGAAAACAAATCATTTTTTATTTTTGATAATTTGTACTTTAGCACGAGGTATCGTATACACAAAAAAAGGGCCAATGTGTTGGAAGGTTAAAGCACTAGTCACAGGTGTTGCATCTACAAACGTGTGCACTTTAAGACAGATCTTATTAATGCTGATCTCTTATCCTCATTTGTCTAACTAGTATAAGGTTTGAATGTTAAGCATAAATAAATAAAAATAAAAGTATGAGCAAAAGTTTAGTATTAATTTAAACTAATTATAGAGTTTTAAAGGTGCTGTGTATTTAGGCTAAAGGTTTGTAAGGTGGGAGGGTTTTTAAGGGCTTGAAACAAGGGTAAATTAAATGAGACAATTACTAGATAAAAATATATTTACTGAGAGGACCAGATGCCACCTCCTGAGAAATGATGTGGCTGTTCAATATAATACAAAATAAGAGGCAATAATGTTTCTCTCCGTAGATTACCTTCAGAAGTTTTACATAATCCAAGATTAGGCTGACATTCCAGTTTCAACATTTCTTTATCAATTAATGACCTGAACAGAAAAATAAAACAATATACAAATAAGTAATTAAAGCAATGCTTTTAATAGAATCATTAATTATAAATAATTAATGTTTACTGTTGATTAAAAAATGACATCAATTATCTAGCGATTGGTGGGGAGACTTCTTATTATCCCATATTTTAGTAAAGATTCTCATGGTATCCTGGGGGAAAATATTTTAAATCAAGGATTAAACTTCAAGCTTTAAATTCATAGGTTTAAAATATAATGACTTTTAATAATTACTAAATAGGATTCATCCAGACCTAGGTCTGTGAATTTTTTTTTTTTTTTAGTGTTTAAAGTCCGACTATTGTGCACACTCGGGCTAATACAAACGATGGGATGATTTATAGCGTATGAAAATGCCAAGCCCTGGCCGAGAATCGAACCTGGGTCCTCGGGGTGAAAGCCTAGTACGCTATCAACTAGGCCACCGAGGTGGCTTCGATCTGTGAAAAGTGCACTAATCCTGACCACTATAACACATTTTGATGGATCATTAAAATTTGTGTGTGTGTGTGTGTGTGTGTGTGTGTGTGTGTGTGCACGCGCGTGCAGGTACATACGTACATAGAATACTGATTTTTTAATCATATCAGTGTCGAAATCTGCACTTAAATTAATATTTTTGAATTTCAAATTTGATTTAAAACAGGAAAATGACTCTGACTGTGGCCAGGGTTCACTTCTATATTTTCAAGAAAGCTTGACAATGTGAAAGGCTAATTTATGCAGATTTTAATACTAAATAATATGGTAAAATGAAAATTTGAAAAAAAAAATAAGATAAAGCTATGCAGTTACATAGGTTTTGAAGTGCTGTTAGTTGACAGCAAATGGCTTGGTGGTCAATATGGCTAAGGTATCAGTGAATCAGCTATATCTCTGAACTGTGCACCTCATGGTCGTGGGTACTAGACACAGTTACTTCTGTTGCTTTACCTTTACTGTAAGGGGAAGGGATCACCCTCACCATCACTACTCTGACAAAAGTTTGTTTACAGTAATCACGTTTCAATATCATAGTTTATTGTGAAATACAAATTTGTTTTTTTAAATATTAATAATTCCTTAATTATAATAAATTATAAAAATGAATTATTAACTTATGACATATTTAAAATATATTATGCCTAACATTTATTCACACATGAAATTGAATTTAAAATTGTGTGCAGGCATGAAGACTGACAAATTATAAACAGTAAGTAGCTTACTCACTTTGGATACAAAAGTATATGAATGTTTTTAATAATCTCTTCTTGCTGGAATTTTTTCGAATACAAGTACTTTAAAGTGTCTATTATATTCATCAGAGAAACATGATACCAATATGAGTGTTTCTTCAGACTGGATCGAATTGATTTGCTATCCATTGAAAATTCCTTAGATAAGAAAAATAAAATATCATCTCCTCTTGTACGGTCTTCCCCATTTTTGGCGTACCTTAAAAAATGTAAATAAAATCATAATAAAGTGAAAGCCAAAAAGATGTGGACCAATAAGCTTATATTTTAGAGCTACAGTAAAACCCTGTTAAAACAGGCTATTTAATTAAGGATTTCAGTCTATATTAATTTAAATATTGCATACATAAATTTTTTTCAGACCGAGTATATGTATATTTTTACACTTCACAGAACAAGTGTTTTGTATGAATTACCGACAAGCGAAATTCTCGTACAACACATCACTGCTTGAAATATAAACAATGACAGAAAAGTTTGGTTTATTGTACATCTGAATGAATGTAAATATAATTTTCGACAGTGTGCAAACACAATAATTATTATAAATAATGTTTTTAGTGACTTACCATCATTACAGTTAGTGACACTAACCACCATCAAGGCATGTTACTTATTTTTGCTTTCTAAAAGTAAATTAACATTTTCAAAGAGTTAGAAAAACAAAAAGGTAAGAAACCAAGACTGGGACACCAACCATTTTCACACCACCAAATTCAATGTTCTTCAATGACTGTACCAATACTGCCTATTGCACTTGACAAGTATTTCACCTTAAAATTAAAAACTTTCCATAAATAGAAGCACCGGCTTACACATATACGAGGTGTTACCTAAAAGTTCATAGAATTTTAATATCAGGCAAGAACCATTTGCGGTATAACCTACTGCCAACAGAATGGGTGAACAGTATTTTTAGTTACCAACAGAATTGGTGAACAGTATTCTTTGTAAATTAATGTGCCAACAGCTGTGATGGTGAGAGGCTATGTTCTAGAGTTGCATGCATGTGTGTACAATTATGTTTTAATTTTGCAGAAATTTTTTAAACTTGTATACATGGCAGATTTTAAGGAGCAAAGAACCTCCATCAAACTTTGCTACAAGGTTAAAAGAACTGCTGCACACATCCATCGCATGATTGTGGAAGCATTTGGTGACAATGCTATTACTTGAAGTAAAACTTTTTTGATACAAACGCTTCAAGAATACACGCATGCATGCACAGTATATAGTAGCAAAACTCTTAGTCAGCTATACAAATCACAAAGAATACACCTGCCCATGTCAGTTTCCACCCAAACTATCCACCATTTATTTAAAGTAGGCCTTGCCTACTTTTATCTGAGACAGGCAAACTCTGAGCTGCACAGAAAAATCAAAGGCCAATGAGGAGACCCCGAACCCATCCATAATCAACACATTACAATGGCCAAGTATTTGCGCCTTAGACAGCTCGGCCATTTGACGTCTGAAATTGTTTCATTTAATAAGTCTCAGTAAGTTGCTGGTTTTTGTATGTTAAACAACTTATTGTTTACCATTTGATATTTCTTTACTTTTTTTTTAAACTGTCAGAGCTAAAGAATGCTAGGATTAAATTTGTAAGGGAGTCAAGAAAGCAAAGAATGTTTACTTTCCTTTATTATTTTTATTACTAAGATAAGACACATTTTATTATTAAGATAATGAAAAAAAACTTATTTTACAACCCATTTCATACTTAAGCTATATTTCTACATAGTCACTATTCAAACTTAAACATTTGCCGTTAGCACTTCATCAGCTTTTCTATGCCTTTTGAATACTCAGTTGCCGCCAATTTTTGAACCCCTCACTAATGCTTTCTTTCATTTCAGTGTCACTTCCATAGTGGTTTCCGCATACAAAATTTTTCTATTTGGTAAAAAGATAGTACTCATTCAGGGCCAAACCTGGGCTTTACGCTACAAAACTTTAAATTAAAAAAAAAAAATAGCCATTTTCTAATCGATGTTATTTTTTCAATATAACTTCAATGGTACATGCAACCATTATTGGGTTATTAGGAAGTTTGCTTGTCTGTTCTTTAGGATTGTGACAGAAATCAGTACTTAACATAGTAATAACACACATAAAACAAACCTTACTTTTCAAACATATCTTTTTTTGAAAAAAGAATGTGAAGGGAGGCGCATTTCATCTTTAGCTTCTCCAACACCATAAGACGATCTGCAGCCTTTTTATAGTATACAACAAACATGAGTACTGCAGGATGGTCAAGCAGATGTGCAGAATGTGGCATAGTGTTTAGCAGTTTTAATCGTGTCTCAACTGTTTCAGAGCTTAACGTAAAAATATCCAATGTTCTGGCTATAGCAGCATTTGGTATGTTGTTCTCCTATATAACATAAATCAAACTGCAATATTTGCAGCACACTCCTGTCTCGTGGACATAATGGAAATAATTTAACAAAAACTAACAACAATAAAACATTACGTAAACAAACATTTTGATACAGAAACATATTCATTTATTATAGTAACAATATGAAAATGATCTTTGATGACCCAAAAATATATAACTAATTTATTTCATACTTTTTTGAAAAACTGATTCAACCATCATAATCAGCATTAAAATCTGCAAAAACTAGCATTTAAAATTTAATTGACAAAACTAACATTAACCATTATGGCCATTAGGTTCAGTTTCATATTTTCAACTAAACGTTACAACGTTGAAATCATATTTTCAAAAAAATAATATTTTCTTTAATGGCCACCATTTTGAAATGGTTCAACAGATTTTGAGGATATAAAGAATTTTACCAACGATCAGTGCTCACTTTATAGTTACCAATGACTGCTATTACCAATGAAAATTTACTTGTAAAGCATATTTTACAATAATTTTTTAATGAATGAAGAAACCAAATTTGAAAAAATCAGTAAGTAAGCTAACTGTCCTACGTTGTCAGTCTGTGCAACAAAAATACCCAAAAAAAAAAATGATACAAAAATATCACACTCATTTTCCAGCATAAAATGTACATTAGTTTAAATGAACCTCAAGCAGTTGAAACAAGCGCTAAACAAAACAATATATTGTTATCCGTTAAGAATTTCAGAAGAAACTGAAAAATCAGCAAAACCTCTCAAAACTGACTAATCAGATTTGCTCAAACATTGGTCACATACAAAGATGATAAGTAAAATAAAAATATCAAATAAAAAAATTTAAGAAATTTTTGATTTTCATTTTGTATGTTTACTTAAAGGACATTTTTGCTAAATTAAATTAAAATTATTGATGCTGATTTTAATCCTCTGAAGAGTACACTAAGAGTACAACAATGAGTAAGGACATCATAAGATGTCATTCATATGTATAACATGAATGAATAAGGATATCATATGACGTCTTCATTATTTTTTATATTTACACACTGCAGTTATTGTGTAAATGGAATAAAAGAAGATAATATGAAATTAATTTTTAAAACTGTCTCACACTGGTACTTTTTCTCGCTAAATATAACAAAAGTTATACACTCATTGGTGGATGACAATTGGGCATTCCCAGAAATGGGATGGTGTTGCAGTGTCAGTATAGTTTGATGTGTGAAATATTGGCAACTTGGCAATAGTTATTATCCTTTTGGTGGTATTCAAAGCAAGACAAATGTTAGTACGAGTTTATTTCAATATTTAATTAATTAATTTTTTTTTAATTTACATTATTTAATATTGATCTGGTTGTTTTTTGTTGTAGTTTTTGTTACAATTTACATTTACTTGATATTGTGGTGTTTAATCACATGCATATCACATATTCAATTTAAGTACAGGTAGAAACAAAGTTAATGGATTATCGCCTTAACCTCATTAGGCAAATTGTAGAAGTACATTACACACCTAAAGAAGATCAGGTTCCTCGACACACAGTCCATGCCCGGGTAATGATAGACATCCGTTGCGGCTTATAGGACAACATTTCATCCGACCTCTACCAACAATTAGTGAACGGAAAAGAAAAATTCAAAGAAAGTGTTATGTTTGTTACAACATGAAAACAAAGAACAAAAAAGAAGACACTTCCTTTGAATGTTTACAGTATAGCATTTGCACTGTGTGTGTTTTCATTTTTATGTATTTTTTCAATAAAATAAATAAGTTTTGATGAATTAAAAAACTTGTTTACTCCTTTGTAATAGTTTTGATGTTAATTTGCTACTAACTCTGATCTCAGCTTCAAAGACGTCATATGACATCTTTACTCACCAAAGGGTTAAGCAATTTTTTTTTTTGTAATACCTTTTTTACCAAAGTTCTACAAAAAGGGTAGGAAGCAGCACTATACAAAAAAGCAGATAAAAGCATTATATATTATAGATTTTAATACACATATTTTATGAAGCAGAATGCAAAACAAAAATGACAAAATTCCTTCTACCACTTTCAGGTTAGATTTGAAAAGCTTCACTTACTGCACTATTAAATATATTCTGAATTAGGTAGTAAAAAGTTGACTGGTCTTTTTACTTTAGAAAGGAAGTTAACTTTAGTAACACTTTCAGTATTACAAAACTGATGGTGATTCTTTAAGAAGGTTGTTAAGTTCGATAACTATCTCAAAAATAAATGTTGCAAGGATATCTGGATTACTTACTTCATGAAAGTAGTAACAAATATTTCCAATATTAAATATTAAATAAATTTTACTTTAGGAAGGTTAATTTAATACATTCAAATTAAATATGACAAAGTTAACTGTATTATATTAAGAAGGTTAGTAACTTTATTAATACTTTCAATTGAATATTACAAAGTTGAGTGGATTACTAACTTTAAGAAGGTTGTTAATTTTGATAATTCCCTCCACAGGATACACTAAAATTTTAGGATTTGTAGAAAGTACTTTCAATAGACTAATTCCTCCTAAAGTATCGATTTGTCTCATAAGTTCCCGAATGTTGTCTGGATCACAATGTAGTAAATAAAAGTGTTTCATTATCTAAAACAAAATATAACACAGTACAGTTTTAGAATTATATATTATTAGAGTTAAAGTTTCTTGATTATTTTATTTACCATCCAAAAATCCAGTGTTTATATTGCTTTAATGATACGCGTTTCAGTTAAATAACAAGTATTAAATAACATTTTCTATTTGTCCATAACTATTAGGGAACTTTTTATTAAAGTACAAGTTTGTAAGTAACAAGGAAATTTTATCTAGATTTATCAAAATATCTATTTATTTATTAGTGTTTCAAAAATTATAACTATATTTTTTTATTATTTGTTAACTACATATTATTTAAAAAAATAACAAACATATGCAGTAACTAACAATTGTGAAAACTGTAACTAAAATTAAAAGTTTACACATTTACTAACCATACTGTTTTTACTTACGTCAAACTTTTTTTAAATAATCAGTCATTTGTTTTTGCTTCTGTAAGAAAAAATGCTTTTTTATTTTTAGATTTGACTTTTTTTAATAAAATTACTTTTATTAGTAATAGGCTGTCCTCCTCTTCCTACAGGTACTGCAGCAGCCCATTAACGTTTTGTAGCATTGCTTCATGAGTGATTCACATTTGCAATGAGAGAGATAAGACATTATATAGACTCCCTATCTTTCCATTTCTCACTTCACATTTTTCAACTATTTTTTTCTTCTGTGAGGTCTACAAATCCTGGGACATTTACATCCCATTTTAACCACTCATTAAGGTTATAATCATTGACGTTTTTGCCCCCAGCAACAGATTTTAACAGGCAAGTGTCAAGGATAAACAGAGGATCTCCTTCTTTTCATTTTCTTCATTCATAGCATGTTGGTTTTTATTTCTTTTTCTACATTTTCAAGATGTTTTCTCCATTACCACATAAGTTAAAAATTTGATAGATTCCCATGCACATGCAATTTTCATAAATACATTTGAGATTTATAAATTCATTTCTAAATTTATATAGGTTTCTAAACTTCTTTGATTTTTGAGTGAAGCACTTCTGTTCTATAGATCGTCTTCATTGTTGTTACAACACCTTGATCCACAAGTTAGACTGATGCAGTGACATTTCTGGGTAAGAATTTGATAAAAATATTGATGTCTGAAGATTTTAAAACATTTTTTGCTGATTATGATGGAATATTATCAATTACCTTTGATAACAAGTTTTTAGATCTGAAATAATTTCTGACTGAGGCATGTACTTTTTCTCGAACCATTCTTCCTGCTTGATTTCCACTCTCAAATGCCAATTTTTCAGCTGGAAGACATTACCAAATTACTCAGCATTGTAAATTGTTTGTTAGAAATCTTTTGAGCTGAAACAAACTCTGCAAATTCATTAATTTTCAACTGTCTGATAATCTTCACTGAGTTTCTTTTTATAAAGTGTAACTGATCAAAAGTCTAAATTCATGGCTTCCTGTTGTCTTGACTTATGACAACTGCTTGACCTTGACTCTCCACTACCAATGTTTAACTGTTGAAAATTGATAACTAACATTCTTGGTAGGCTAGCTCTTATGTACTGCATTTTTATGTGAAATGTTTATGTGAAATGTTGAAATGTTTATACACTATTGCAGAAGTATAGTGTACTTCTAACTGTAACTGCAGTAATACAGTACTGTAGTTTACAGTACAGTACAGTAACCTTAACGGTTTTTCGCCGGAAAAAAAATACAGTATGTAAAAAAACTCATATATTGTATTAAAAAGCTTTAATACACACCTATTGTATTTCATAAATGTAGCATATAGGCATCTATACTTATGTTTTACGGATCACAGCCGCTGAATGTGACGCTTACCCATATTAAAAAACCTCAGCAAGCATCATGTTTTCTGATCTGTCGCTTAATTCAATTATTGCTTATTAGACTCAAAACATGCAATCCTCAATGTGATTGCAATTATAGTAATAATGTGTATGTGTATACATATGTCAGCGTATAGGTAATATATTTTTTATCAACTAAAATTATAATTTCTTTGCATCAGTATAAAAATATTTAATAAAAACAAAATATTTTTAAAAGAAATGTTTCAAGTGACGCCTAATTTATTCCAAATACACTTGTACACACAAATGTTATAAACAAATTATTTAACTAGTTTCGAAAAAAATGATGTGCAACAAACAAGGAAACATGATGGTGAGAATTAAACTATTTTCTTCTCTTCAATACTTGTAGTGGTTGGGCATCCCCAGAGGCCAGATACACATTACCAAGAAGTAAATAAATAACCTCAAAGAAAATTTCAGAATTAATTAAATGGTATTTAGTAGTTATATTAGTTTACGGTGGTAATAACAGATAACTGAAAAACTATTGGCTGCCATTTGTTGTCTGCCATTACAGAAATGGAGTAAACACATTTTGTTATTTAACTGGGGAGTGCTTATAGGTCAGTTGGTAGGCCAGCGAGCAGTTCATTAGAACTCTGACCTGTATCCAGGTTAAAATCAAAGTTAATAATGTTGGAATTTTGTGTGTACTGTCTACATTAGTCTATAGTATAATTACTATGAATTTAATAATATTTTTATAACAAGAATATAACATTTAATAACAAAGCAGACTAATGTCTATTTGGTGCTATCCAAACTTTAAGTCTGATAGTACAATTTAATACTTTTTAGTGATGCAACACAACTAGATGGGAAGGGAGAGTAAACTGAGCAGCAGGTTAATCTTCATAAAAAAAGTTAGATACAAAAAATGTCTACCTCCAAAAAAAAACATGATTTAAATGTTCTTAAGTTAAATTTAAGAAAAACACTTTTATTTCATTCTCCGAAATTGTATCCTAAATAAAACTAAAAAATAATACATAGTAAAATAATATTAAAAATATCATAAGAAATATGTAAATACCTTTTCTTTTGTAAAGCCAATGTCATTTTCTAGGATTGTAAGTACTTCTTGCATCAAACGAAAACTTTTATTTTTAATTCGACCATAGGTCCTTAGAATTTTATCTACTTTTTCTGTTGATATTTCAAATCTCCAAGCAATGAATGCTCTCAATACACATGTCTAGAAAACAAAATTAAAGTATAAGAAAAAAAGAAACAACATTATGAGTAAAAATGCAACATTAGCTGGTATTTATAGCAATTTTCACAACTCTCCAGTCTATCTTTGAGGAACTGTTTCCCTGGACAAAAAAAAAGATAGTAGTTATTACAAATAAAATACATATATCACTTAATTTGTTTATAATGACCATGGATGTTATGTCAACTCTAATGTAGCATCATTTCACTAATTTTAGAGAACAGATGGGCTTCTTTTATTTAAGTTAATGAAGCTCAAGGCCATAGCTTTTAATTCATCAGTGAAAGTATTTTTGTGGAACATACATAATTCGTTATAGCTGATGCAATTCTCTTTTTGAGTTACCGCAATGTCACTCTATTATAGGTGATAACTTATGCGACACAATACAAGGTTAATTAACAGACAGCAGGTACCATTAAAATTACTGCTGCTAATAAAACCACAACTCAGCTGTCAAAATTTTTCATTCTGCTCCCATAGTTGTTCAAGACTAAGCTGTGTGCTGTACGTTTAGTTTATCCCACTACACTCAGGTCCAGTGACTTCCTGAGGGCTCTTTTCATAAAATTCCCCAATTTTGCCCACAGATAAGCACCACAACATTATCTGCATATCTTTGAGCATAACAGCCCTCCAAAGAGAGTAGATCCAGGAATAAGTCCACCCCAGGTTCCACATAAGAGAGGACAACCCCCTCACTGTGAACAGCCTGTACTGTAATTACTAAACAACAAATTTTGACTACATTATTTTTAATTTTGAAAATTGACAATATTAAATCTATATATTAATTGAAGAAATAGTTCAAACAACATTGTGGGTTAAGTGTAATTTTTGTTTATTCACTACATAGGTGTTATTATCACAGATAAAGGGAAGTGAAGTGTAAACTGATCGTGTTTGAAAAAACTTGACAATCTGAATGGATCCAGTCCCAATGAACTCATATTTGATGTTCCACTGTACATATATTTTTTAATAACAAAACAGTACTTAAACATTACACTTCTTGTACATTAACTCTAGCTCTGATGAAAAGTAATGTAAGCTTAAATATGGAATACCTGTGCGTTAGTAAGGCTACTACTATCAGGAAGTGATGATGGCCAAGCAGAGTCTGGCATACCAGTGTACGATGCATATAACTTCACTACATCATCATTTATCATTCCATGAACTTTAAGTGATCTAACTGTGCGCTGCACTAAAGATCTATATCTAAACAAAATAAAATAAATTTCCGATCAAATACAAATACAAGGTGTGTTCAAAAATAAAAGGAATTTTCAGTTTTTGGAAATAATTTTATTTATTCATCTACATTGTTATCTCTTTCAAAATAGTCCCCACAAGATATTATACACCTATACCAGTGCTTCTTCCAAAGTACAAAAAATTTCTGGAACTCAATTTTTTGGATAGCATTTAACTCTCTCAGTAATGTGTTTTCATTCTTACCTTTGCTTGCAAAATAATGGCCCTTTAAGATTCTCTTTATTTTTGGAAACATAAAAGATACAAGGTGTGGTGAATACGAAGGCCAAAAGTGCACAAACAAGCAATGAAGTGTGAGTAGGTGCATTATCAAAGTGCAAAAGCTATGAATTGTTTCCCCATAAATCCAGATATTTTTTCATGCCACTGGCATTTAACTTGTAGCTAGTACTCCCTATTTATCATCTGACAAAGAACTTTTCATCATTTCTTTCTCACTTTTCCATGTTTTCATCAGTTGATGTGCTGGAATATCCAAGGCGCTTGTCATCTTTAACTTCTTCACTGCCTTCATGGAAATGATTATACCACTTATAAACCCTTGTTTTACTTATTGTAGACTCATCAAAAGCAATATTTAACACTTCTAAAACATTGCTGCACTTTATTCCATTCTTACAGCAAAATTTAATGTAACTTCTGATCCATTTTTTAAAGAAATAATTGTACCAATACAAATGTAACCTTTTTGACAGGTGATAACAAACTAGTGATACTGCTAACAATGAACGTTTAGACATACTTTTTAGACATGTTTACCGACACAACAATGAAAAAATCATGCAAATCAGACTAATACAACCCACAAATTTACAGAATTCCCATTACTTTTTCAACACATCTCATATATAAATTTAAATATGTATAAAGTGTTGTTCAGGTCTCCATCACACATTTAAGACTGGATCCTGTTTTCACTGTCCTGCTTATACCAAATTTGCTAGTTTCTGGTATAAGCTACAAGGGCAGTAGTTACTGGGAAGACAGTCCAGAGAATGAGCAATGTTCAGGAAGGGCTAAAGAGACCTTTACCATAAAATTATTAAATGATTTGTTGGTTCAAATTTTTAACAATTGTAAGAAAAAAATTATTGATACTGTCACTTTTTCAAAATTCACTGTCATCTTATCAGCAAGACAGCATACCACGATCATTTTGAAGTTATAATGGTATTTCGTTTTATTAAAACTATTTTTATAAGGCCTTTATTTGCAAGTTCACCTCAAAATTATTTTATTACTGGCAGTTCAATATTTTTGTTAGCCGTGATTTTTCTCTCTGTCATTAATGTGTACAATAAGCAAACACGAAGCACATACTGAAAATTGGACAATAAAACCTTCGATTTTGGCTAAATATGAAATTTTATTGACTGGAAAAGGTTTAGCTGAACATACTACTTTGTTCTCATTGCTGTTTATTAATGTTCTCAACAATAATATAGCTGTCAGTAATACAAACACACTCTACAGAGAAACATCTTTAGCATTTTGAAGAATACTAAAAAGAAAGTACAGGATCTAAACAATAAGCTACTCTGATGCTTAAAAATCTGTCAACTACTGGATATTTTTCTCTCGACAAGTTTGTTAACAGTCAATGCTTGTTGCTCAATAATATTTGTACAATCTGTTCCCACCAATAAATTAGTAACTTTCAATTTGCTATGCCTTTACTTACTTATAAAACAACAGAATGGTATCACAACTCACTTGGCAAGAATTGAGAGCGATATTTTACTACAATCCATACCAGCCTCCTCCAAAACCATATAATAATTTTTTAATGTCAAAGGGTGTTTTCCAAAAATGTTTAAGCATTCTGCAATATCTTCATTTTTGTAACCTAAATCCTAAAAACAAAAATAACAATTCCCAAGTGAAATTTAAAATTTTTTTAACATCAAATAAATAAATATGACACATAATTATCAGTACACATAATTTTATATATAAATTAAAATCAAATTAGGATTTCATTTTCAAACTTGAAGATTTTTTGGAGAATCATTTTGCATGAAACCACATGTTTAAAATCAAAATTTCAATTCAATTGGCTGCACATTTTATTTTAATGTTTAGTACAGTACAACCCTTTTTAACTGAACTCGGGTAATCCACAAGATTAACCACAATGATTTCAGAAATCGGAAAAAAATTCAATACAGTAATTGTTTCGCACATAGACCTATTACATTTCAATCGGTGATAATGCTGTTATACAAGTATCAATGACCCAATGGGTAACACAATTTGCCAAGGGTATCACAGGCATCCCCTCAGTCATTTCTTGTCAGTAACTACAAAATAAAAAAAGTAGCCTCCCAATGAGACCTACAACTCAAAGAACTCACTAGAATAATAGCTTGCTTGGATGAGAAGAAAGTCTTAGAATTCAACCAAATTAGTGCAAATTACTTGCTACAAAATACTTAGTACTTTTTACATATATTTTTAATTCAACTCTTAGGCTTTCACACTTTTTATCTGTTTGGAAAATCTGACAGGTAATCATGATCCTTAAATCTGAAAAATCACCCAGTCAAACCAGCTGATATTACTCCATTAGTCTTACATCCAAGATGCCTAAGCTGTGGGAAAGAATGTTCTTGTCAAGAATTAATTTGAACCTTGAAGAAGTTATTGTAAACCTTCCTTATCAATTTGGATTTTGTAAACATCATTCTACAGTCAAACACGCACATAAAGTTTACTATACAATCAGACAATCTTGGAGAAAAAAGTATTGTGTTTAGAAGCATTTCTAGATGTCCAGTAGGCACTTGATAAGATTTTGGCACAAAAGGTCTGCTGTGCAAAATTAAAAACTTCTAGCCCAATTCAATATTCCTTGTATTAGCCTCATACCTAGCTGAGAGGGCTTTTCAGGTAAAGCATGGTCATAAGTCGGCATGCTATTTCTCTTCAGCAGATGTACCTCAAGGTCTTGTAGTATTTAATATTTTCAAGTTCAATATATCAGAGTTACAGTTGAAATGTTTGCCGATGATCCTGATTTCCCTCTTGTCTATCAGGGACCCAGACCAGGCAAGTAGAAGCCTGCAAGGACAGTTGGATATCACTAATACCTAATTCAAAAAATGATATATAAGGTCAAGCGTTTCTAAATCACATCACATTACCTTCACTCTTCAGAGAAGCATTTATTTTCTAATCCACATGTGTTAATTACCTGGGATTTTACTTTGACCATTGGCTTTACCATGATCACATCAAAAATAAAATTGATGTGATTAACAGTCATTTCAGACACTTACTTTGTCTCATGAGTAAATAAACTTCCCTTTCAATCAACAACAAACTGTTGTGTTATTGGTCAATTCTTAAATCTATCTGGGCTTTTATGGCATTGAACTTTAGTCAACTGCAAGCAAGTCTAACATCCAATGCTTGTAAAGAATGTAAAGTAACACTGAAGAGTTATTGTGGATACTTCCTGGCATTTTCATAACAGCAAATGCCAACAATGAATC